>VZTA01000403.1:254780-507524 GCA_013398855.1 Mohoua ochrocephala | reverse complement strand
CCCCCGGCTTAAAAATCAAAAGCCAGAACATTTGCAAAAAATAAAAATAATAAGAACTCCTCTCCCCCACGTTAATTGCAATGCAAAGGGAGATGTTGCATTACGGATCCTGCCTGGGCTGTGCTGGGCTCTAATGAATGCGCCGAGCCTTTGATCTGGGTGAGTCAGTTGGGTTCAGTTGTGCCGGAAGGTTAGTTGCACATCCTGGCTGATCTGAAATTCGATCAGCAGAGGGGGCAAAGAAAAAGAAAAGCATTTTAATGGGAATCAATAGAGGATCATAGGGTCCTGGAAGGAAATAGGTGTTGATTAAAGATGTGTGGGTTTTGTTCGCTTTTTTCTTTCTTCTTCTTTTTTTTTTTTTTCCATGTACACGACTTGTTTAAAAATAAATAAACACCAAAAGCAGCCCGGCAGAAACGAGGGAGGGCAGGCTGGAAAACAGCTTTCCCAATCATCCGTGTGTTTGTGTTCCAGGGAGGCAGTCAGCAGACCGAGAGTTTGTGCAATGCTTCAAGCTACAGCGCGCAAATTTAAAGCAGTAGGCTCCAAAGGATAGCTCTGGTTCTCACCGCACTGCATTTCTGTGCCTGAGCTGTTTACTAGTGCATTATTAAATAAGCCCAAAACACTCACCCCTCTCCCCCCAAGCCAACTCGATTTTTCTCCCTCCCACTTCACCCCCACTTTCCTGCCTGCTGCCGAGTCACAGGGATTCGAGATACTCGACATGAAGGTGCAGACCTGTTTTGTTGCACTCACAGGTTTCAAAGCTAAACTTTCTAGGCACGTTTTCACTGTTTAGGAAATACTGAGCTGGAAGGTTCTATATATGTTGCCTGACTTTATGTGAAAAAGAGAGAATTACAATTATGTTGAACATTTTTTCACTCAGAAGGAGGTGAGTCAACTTCCTACACAAAGGCTTGAATCACCCGCCCTGCACGTTGCAATAAAATCCGGCCTCTCTTCCATTCATGTGTTCGCATACACGTGCACATGCAAAAATGGGGATTACGATTGAAGAGCTGGGAGAAGCCGCTGGTGGTAGACTGAACATCTCTGTCATGAGTATGTGCTGGTTGTCATCGTAGAAGCGGGGCATTGCTGTGCCACGGCGGTCGTGTTTTTATCCAAATGGGAAACCTTCCGATCAGTTCAAGTTTCTTGTTGAGTTGCCATTTCGTCTGGTTTTGCGTTCTGGCGTGGCTCTCCCTACCTGCTGCGAAAGGTTTCCGCATAATTCAGAACTGCTGCTGTTAATGGCGTTGCAGTGGGGTGTCCAAGTCCCAGATAGAGCATGAATTTATGCAGATCCTCATTAACGGGCAGCTTTTCAAATGGGGACACAGAATGGGAGGAAGGACCTCCCAGATGTAAGGCCAAAGAGGTTTCCTGCCTCCCAGGTAAACACAGGCCATGCTGTCTCACCATGTGGTGTTTGAACATCCTTATCAACAGCTGAATTGCAGTTGCAGTGATGATTTCCATTCTGAATAAGAAATAGGGAACACTTGTTCTGTCTTTATAGTTTTTGCCCAGTGTTTGTTTAAACTAAAAATGTTTTGGGGCAAATTTTTGGATATTCTGGCAAATACTCCTCATAATTTGCCTCCAATTTATATATATGTATATATTAGTCAATGTTTATTTCAGTGGTCTTTGAAGAAAATTGGTGGAAAGGCAGTGTTAGATAACATGACCATTTGAGGATGACCATTTTGTAATAGGATGAGGATTTCTTCTCCTATGAGATATAATTCATTTATTTTAAAATTATGATGACAACGATAATAAATTCTCTGTTTGCTGCAGGACAAAATGCAATAGAATATGGGATATAACAAGTGCCATTTTCACTCACTATCCTGTGAACGTGGAAGACAATGGAAGGTCAAGTATCTAAATTAGCTCTTCTAGGTTTGTGCTCATGGAAGGTACCAGATTAATAGCCTAGGAGAATGAAGGACTTCTTTTATTGTCAGAACTGGTACAATCATGGGATCTTTCCCACACCTTACCTTACTCATCACTGCCTCAAACCATTTTTTGGAATAGACCACAATTACACCCGGAACCTGCATAGACTTGTGTTCTTAAATTTATTTGTAGAGCTAAGTCATTAGTACTAAGAGGCTGTGGAGACCTGAGAGGCTGTGGAGGCTGAGCTATCTGCTGAGAATGCTAAGAAAGTTGTGAATTATTCAATTTTTATGTGGATACTTGTGAAATACCACCGGAACATTTCATATAAGCCAACATTCAGCAGATTACCTGCATCCATTCTGGCCTAGATTTGATCTATGAATGAATGGCTCTCAAGCCCTTAAAAATGCCCGGGGCAATCCTGTTCTATTATCTCCACCATTGTTTTTCCATCCAGATACCACAGGGATGAGCACAATCAGCAGAGAAAATGAAAATCAAATTGCCTACCAAGAGCTGACCATATGGGGCAGCTGGTTGCTGCTTCCCAACCCCCTGCCTGATGTCTCTTCCCTGCCTCTGATGATGTGCTACTGAGTGCTAGTCAGTCCCCGTCACCCCTTCCAAATCCGTTTTTATGCTGCAGACAAGCACATTTCCTCAGGTTTTATATTTTCTGAGAATGTATCATCTTTTCCCTCCAGTTTTCTTGTTTCTCTGAAGACTAAAACTGTTTGTTTGGTGTGCCCCCCCTCTGCTCCCCCCCCGCCTACTTCTGCTCCTTTGAATATGAACACTGGGCCTAGAAATAAGGAAAGGAGGCCAAGAGGAAAATGTGTCTCACGGAGACTTGCCAGATATCCAAGTTGCATGTGGAGAGACAGAGTTTCAGCTCATGTGTCTGGCTCGGACAGCAGCGTAGACCATTAAACATCCTGTTGTCTGTCTTGCACTGGCCAGACAGCACAACTCCTCACACCGACACCTGAAGGGGCTGTGGGGGCTGGAGTGGTGGGAGTTACTGCCGTGTTGAGCTGAGGTTAAGTTGAGATCTGGTGGGTTATTGGTGGTTTCTGTGCCCAGGGATGCATTTTATGCTACACCTTAAGAATGAGGACACTGGGAGGAGGAGAGGTGTCTGCAATCAAATGCTATCACCTGTCACGTAGTGGAGCGCAGTGCAGGTTTCCTCCTGCCAGCTTGTCCCCTTAGAGTATCTGGCCCTTGGTTTCTGCAGGGTTCTACAACAGTGGTGGGTGGTAAGTTATTATTATTTTTTATTTATTTTTATTTGCTTGTTGCTTCATGGCAGTTCACATGACCCAGTAAAAACTGGATCCCACTGTGCTTGGCACTGTGTAAACTGTGGTGCTGTGTCCTGCCACCCGAGGAATTTGCAGTCTAAATAGTCAAGACCAACAAGGTGAGACAGAGGCATGCAGGAAAAAACTCCACCCAACTACCGAACAAAAATCCCCATGTGTTGACTTACAGGCTGTCTGTTTTTTGACAGTTCCAAATGAGGGTACAGTTTAAAATACCTGTGTTGCTAGATAAAAACACTCTCCTCCCCCAGGCAGATTAAGAAAAATTAACAGAAAAAGTGCCGAGGTGTGTCTGCCACAGTACCTTAACACATTTCTCTGTGCTTCATTGTTCTCAGTCATTGTTCTCAGATCGTGGAGCACACAGATTGTGTAATACCTCTATTCTGGGACACCTAGGTTAGCACAGTTACTCTCAGCGGGGCGAAGGAGGAACTCTGCGGTAGCTTTAGCTGAGAGTGTTTCACTTCTTGTGGTTTGTGTCCTGACTTCCAGTAATTTGAGAATTTGAGGACATGTGTACATTTATCAGTCTGACAGTTTTGAAAATGCAAATGTTCTAAATGTTAATCATTTTTTTTAATGTATATATTTGATCTGTAATTTATTTTGTGCAACTGAAGTATTTTTACAGCACTTCCCATACAAGCACCACCTCATTCTGCTGACGGTTGATAGGAGGTAGATAGCAGCATGTGCTTCCATGAAAAAAAAAAAAGAAAAAAAGAAAAAAAAATAAAGCTGCCATTACATTAATAGCATCCTGTGACACAGTCGCAGAGTTTGTGCATTGGCTCAGCACCTCTCTGCCTGGAGTACTAAGGCTCCTGGTTTCTCCTGTGCTCTGGTGGGAAGCTGTGGAGAGGCAGAAGAGCAATTCCAGATTCTGTGCTGCAAATGCTTTCCTTTCCCACTGGCTGGCTACATCCATGCGTGCAGAGCTTTTGATTAGATCTGCTGTTTTGCCTATGGCAATCTTCACTGCAAACGTCCTTTGTCTATACATCATTTGAGCATCTATACATGATAAGATTGCCACCTTTTATTACAGTAAAAACAGGAGCTTTCTTCTCAATAAGCTTTGCTCCTTCCTCAGCTCTCCAACCACCCCTAGGGGAAGTGAGAAGGACAGGAAAACTTTGAAAAACCTTTCACCTCTTTGTTCTCCTTGGAAGAATGTGGGAAGAGTTTTTGTAAAAACCAAGGTAGACATTCATAAAAGGGGACTTGCCTGGGTGGCATAAAAATGGGAAACTTGGTAAAGTAGGTACATGTAAATACACACAGATTACTGAATTGATAAACTCACATTTTTTTTCTCTTAAAGGAAAATTGTATCCATGTATTTCTTAGCTTACATCCTACTTTCAGTCTTTGTTTCCCCTGTTACTTTTAACACCAGGGTCTTGGAGCATTACAATGCCCTTCAGCATTAAAAGCTTCCTTTTTCACTGTGAATAGACTTGTACTGCAACTAGGCAAGTTCTAGTGTATTACATGAGAATGAATGAAGATATTAGCGTACAGAAAATGTGAAAAGAGAAAGGCAGTAGACATGAATAAGCAAATAAGTAACTTAATCACATTTTCCTTTGAATATACAAAATACACTGAGGATCACATCACTAAAAAACCGCGTCTGCTGAAAAAGAAGTGGGTTTTGTATAAAAACAGATCACGCATCTGCTTGTCTCTGAGTACTTTAAATAGGCAATGTATGCAGTCACTTTGCTTTTACTCTACAATTAGACTTTGGACTAGGACAGAAGTATATGTGGTATGTATTTCCTTGAAAAATACTGCTGTATGTAGGAAATAAACTCTTAGGCCAGGTAGTTCAGCTTCCTGTGAGTGCACAATTGTTCACTACAGTTTGCCGTTGAGTGCTTTACCTGCTCAAGTTTCAAATGCTTTGTTTGGTGGGACTTCGTTATTCATTCTCCATGTGACAATTACCTGCTAGACTGAATCATGTGATTTCTGAGAAACTCTCTGATACTTTGTCCAAATTTTCTTCTTCTTTAGTTTCATCCCGTTACATTTAGCTGTGCCACTGCATGTTAGCATCCAAGAAATCCCTTTCCATTCTCTCTGTTCATCACTCATATATTTCTGGACAGTGGTCATTTTGCCCCTATGTCGTGGTTTAACCTGGCAGGCAGCTAAACACCAGACAGCCGTTCACTCACTCCTCCTCTCCCAGCGGGAGGGGGGAGAGAATTTGAAAAAAAGTAAAATCTTGACTTTAGATAAAGACAGTTTAATAGGACAGAAAAGGATGGGAAAATAATACTGATATTAATAATAGAATTAGAATATACGGGTGATGCACAATGCAGTTGCTCACCGTGCACTGACTGATGCCCAGCCAGTTCCTTCCCAAGCAGTGGCCCCCAGCTGTCTTTCCCCCTAGTTCATGTGCTGAGCATGACACCGTATGGTTCGGAGTATCCCTTTGGCCAGTTGGGGTGAGCTGTCCTGGCTGCGACCCTTCCCAGCTTCTTGTGCACCCCACCCTACTTACTTGCTGGCAGGGCAGCGTGGGAAGGAGGAGTCCTTGACCACTGTTTAGCAACAACTGAAACACCAGTGTGTTACCAGCATGATTCTCCTAAATCCAAAACGCAGCGCTACACCAGGTACTGGTAAGAAAATGAACTCTAGCCCAGCTAATACCAGGATAACTTGTTATCTAGATTAATAAATCAAGCCCCTTCCTTGTCTAATCAGTTTTGTTGCTCTTCTCTGAAGTCCTTTCCAGCGTACCAGCATCCTTCTGTTACAGAGGTGTCTAGAAGTGGATGCGGTGTTCCGCAGAAGTCTTCCCAGATGCATAGACAATAATTTTCCTCTTCTGACATTATTCTACTGCATATGCAGCCCAAAATTGCATCGGTCTTTTAAAATGATATATCTCCTTGAGAACTCATATTCAATTTGTTGTTCGCTGTCACACGTAGATATCTTGCCGTGCAGATGCTTTCCAGGTTTTGCTTTCTCATGGACTCTCCATGTTTCTGATTATTTTTCCTCAGTATATTAGTCTACATTTTTCCACATTTGAGTCTCATTTTATTGCCTGCCTACATATCTAACCTTGTTAGTTTCCATTTATACTATTGCAATCCTCTCTGACGTTTGCAAGCCTCCTGGTTTATTGTCATTTGTAAATTCCATTAATGTGCTATTTACCTCCTTTTCCAGATCATTAATTGAGATATTAAATAAGAACATACCAAAAACACCCCTGCAGCAAACCAGCTCAGTACCTCACCTCCCATCATTACCTGCTGCTTACACTCCTTCGACCGCCTTTTCCATCCAGGTCGCGGGATTCGGACTCGAGTCAATTTCAATTAGATTTTTCTAAGTGATTAATTTCAGTTTTTAAAGTGTTTATAGGATTTAGCTCCATGACCTTTTCTCCTTTTCCTTCATTGCACAGGTGGGACTGATTCTCCTTCCCTGTGTTTCCATAGATAGCAATAATGAATTAGACAGTGATATGGGGGGGGGGGCGGACGGGGAGGCACGCAAATGGCTGCTTTTTACTGATTAAACCAGAATGCAAAATTGTCTCTAGTATTTTGGTTTTTATTTATGCCCTTTAAAGTTGTCATAATGTTCCTTTTGTTGTATCCTGATGGGTGAAGTTTTGTTGCTTTTCTCAGGCTTATGTTTGCAAAAAACCACTCGTATTTCTCTTATTTGCTTTGGTCATCTGTTAAGCAGTTTATTTTATGATGATGTTCTCCTCTTTTCTCTGCAGGCTTCATGTAGCTTTAAGCATCAGAAACTGTGTGTCTCTATTATGTAGGTAAAATAAACTCTGCGAATCAGTTAATTTTTATTTTAATTATTTTTATGATGAAAGATCACAGAGTAGAGTGTTCTTAAAACTGCTTCTAAAGTCATTTTTTCCTCACCTCTCCTTCAAGCAGCGTGACTGAAAGCCCACTGGAGGAGGAAGAGATTCACTCACTTCAGTGAGCTTGAGGTCAGTTCCTTAAGCCCCCCGCACTCTGGCGGTGCAGTGTAACACCCAGAGAGAGAGGAGGCCTTCACGGTTGCTTCTGAGATGTTTTCCGTGTGCACTGCATCCGGGGTGATCTCCCGTGGCAGCCACGTTCCCAGGGGCTGCTCTGTGTTTCATTGGGGCAGCTGGCCAAAACAGGTGTGTGTTACCGACAGGCGTTTTGGAGAAGCAGCTTTTTGCTGTTGTTTAAGGATTGGTGTCAAAGCTGTGCTGTAGTAGTAATGTTCTGAGAGCTGCGTGGTTCAGTAAAAACTGAATTGTGAATTTATCACTTACTGATTGCCTGTAAACAACATTTAACGGTCAGACAGGTTTTGGCAGCAAGGGTTGAGGAGAGGAGGGAAGTGCAAGAGGCAGGAATAATGAGAAATCCTGTGAAAAATGTTTTCCCTCTTGTTTCTTTCCCTGGATCTGCGTTTTGTCTGATGAGTGATGGAGAAATTAGCCACAGAAAAAAATGCCTCACATAGAGGCAAGGCACCCTAAAAATCCCAGCATCTCCTGAGGTTTCTCTAAATTCCTTCTACTGTCTTCCCAGGTTTCTCACTGCTGCTGCTTTCCCTTCCTTTTCTGTTCTTAGCCACTCTTTCTTGTCCCTTTCCTTTTATTGCCACGGCCCTGCGGTGTCCTTATATCAGAAGAAACCCTTCTGCAACTGGCTTTTAGTGAAGGTAGACTGTGATTATGGAATTATATTTTGAATCAACAGAAGAGTAAATGTGAGTCCACAGTTAGGGCCATAACTTGATAGAAAAATGAATTATACTTGGAAAAATTATTCTAGGGCTGTCTGTGGAGTCAGGCATATCTAAATATGTTGGAGAAGATAATTTCTTGGCTTGGAAGAGGCAAGATTCAGTTACTCCTGTTTGCTTTGGAGAGGCTGAATTTTCTGAAATCGATCTCAGTCACTTTCATTAATAGAAGAGGAAAATCTGTGACTTACCTTTTATCCACTGGTATGAAAAGATCCATGATGACACTGGACAATTACAGTTTTGAGGGAAGGAAGCTATGAAGTCTGGTAACATATTTATGATGTGTGCTGATTTCTGATTTTGTCTGTATGTATAAGATCCTGGTCTGATCTTAAAGAATGTACTTGTCACAGTTTCCCCATCTGGAAACTAAAATAACCATACTCTTTGTCTCTCTCCAGGACTATGGGAGACCTAGAGCTAGGCAGATTTTCTGACATGAAGCTATGGAAATAAATAATATTGCCATTATTCTTGTTGAATGCCTTTGAACACTGTCTATCTTTCATAATTCTGTCAGTGACATCTGATTTAACAGCTGCTGAGTGTCCACTGCTTGTGTTGAGTTCAGCTGGAGCTGAGGGGCTGAGCACTGATCTAATTCACAATGAGGCAGTGGAAAGGCATCCAAAATTATTTTTCTGCTGCGCTGCTCCACAGGCGTACATTTATGCAGTCCAACTTTTTTTTCTCTTCAGTTTTTTAAAAGCTAATAGCAAGCTCCAAACAAAAATGTGGACTATAGTCCTTTAAAATGTTTGTTATAAAGCGTTTTGCTTTTCTCCGTAAACTAAACCTCTATATTTTGGGTGAGATGAGGAATAATGTTAGAGTCCAATGGGAGGATAGCTTGAGGTAGGAAGGGGTGAAAGTGGTAGCTTGGTCACTGAGTGGTAAATCTCTACTAATCTTCAAAGCAAGATATAACCCAGGATTTTTCTTCTGTTTCTTTCCAAGTGAAGGCCATTGTGTTTCCATCCTTGGCTGTGTCAGCAGTGATAGCCCTTTTTTCCAGCATTGATTGTTGACTTCCCCTGACACCATATCACAACCCATTAGTGCTGAAAACTGACAAGCCCAGCTGCAACAGCAAAATGGCAAGTTTAAAAGAAAATATACAAGGGACAGGCACAGAATGCTATTAGTATGAAAAAGTAGTTGTTTTTTGTCTTACCTTTGTAAAGGTCAAGAATGCAAACATTTTTTCTCTTGCTAACAACAACTTGTGTATATTTTGAACTAACAAAGCCTTTCTCTCTCTGCTTTTTTTGTGGATTTTTTTTTTTTAAATTCAAGCTGTAATGTGGGTTTTACAAAAACAACCATGTTGAGGTGAGTGAAAAAGATTCCTTCCTTTAGGAAGCTTGCAGGGAGTATTCTGCTTATACATATGTATGGAGTATGAGGTTTTTTGTAAGGCAGAGACATTTCAGAGAAATTAATGGCTCAGCAGTTTCTGGGTACTGAGAGCCCATCATCAAGCTTTTGTGTTGTCTCTGGAGTGGGATTTCTTTTTCCTTTCTCTTTCTTTCTTTCTTTCTTTCTTTCTTTCTTTCTTTCTTTCTTTCTTTTTTTCTCTCTCTTTCTCNGAGTTAATTATATATGAATATAGAATTTATACTGTGTCCAAGTTACACACCCAAGTGTATGCTTCAAATTTCATTGTTGGTCACTGATAGTAAGTCCGACAGCAATCCTTCCTTCCTTCCTTCCTTCCTTCCTTCCTTCCTTCCTTCCTCTCTCTTTCTCTCTTTCTCTCTTATCTTGTGGAGTTGTATGGCAGTGTCAGCACTCTGGATGGTGGAGTAATAGTAATGGCAAATGTTCCTTCTGATTGTGCAGGTGATTTCCCAGGGGAAGAAAGCAACAGCCTTCATTGTCCCAATGCTGTGTACTTAGAGAGATAGTGGGGCTTGAGCAAGGGCAGGTGACTCTTCAAAACCTTAGTGCCAAGGTGCCCATTTGATATCAGTTGGAAGGCAGGGTGTATACTTTGCTCTGTCAAAGCCCAGGGGAGATTGAAACATGAGTAGAGCCCAACAGCTCTCTTGACACCCAGATTTGTTGCAAATGGTTGTGTAGCAGCAGCAGCGAAGGAGCAACACCAGTGGAAAGCTGGTGAACTCCATTACAATTTTTTGTCTTATGAGGAACAGCCTAGAGATCTGGGTTTTTTCAGTCTCAAGAAGAGGAGGCTTCGGGGGGGAACCTCATCACTCTTTACAACTCCCTTAAAGGAGGTTGTAGCCAAGTGGGGGCCAGTCTCTCCTGCTGTGCCTGCAGTGTGAGAACTGGAGGAAATGGCTTTAGGCTGAGTCGAGGGGGTTCAGATTTGATATAAGAAAAAATTTTTTCACCATTAGGGTGGTCAGGGATTGGAATAGATTCCCCAGGGAGGTGATGGAGTCACAATCCCTGGAAGTGTTCAAGACGTGTCTGCATCTGGTGCTGGATGATGTGGTTTAGGGATTTAATGGTTGTAGTGCAAGTGCTGGGTGGATGGTTGGACTGGGAGGTCTTGAAGCTCTCTTCCCAACCTTGATCATTCTATGATCCTATGATTATTAAAAAAAAATAAACCACAAAAATTGAAGGTCAAATTGTGTAAAAAAAGATCCAAAATTTATTTGGAACCCTGGAGGGCAGTGAGGATGCCAAAAACCTCAGGTTTACAAGGTAATGAATTTGTTTTTGAACAGGTGGGATCATTTAGACTTGGTTTTGCAAATTGATAGCTAGGACACAAAGGATATTTGTCTCAAGTAATCTATTTAGCCAATTGTGTTATCACAAACATGAGTTCTTTCAAACTCATACCTGTGAACATTTGTGTGGCAGTAGCTGGTTGATCCCCCATTTTGCTAGAATGTTGCAAAGCAATGGTTTCTGCCCCAAAGTACTTGCAGCAAAACAAACCTACTCATCAAATAAAGGAAATGATACTCAATTTTACGGGTGGAAAGCTAAGTCTTACAAACCAAGTGACCTATCCAAGGTTATACTGTGCACCTCTCCTGAAGACTGAGTTCTGTGTGCTGAGGTATGGATTTACAAGGTCCAGCCTACTCTGTTAGGTTTCTGGGTGATTCCCTAAGCATCTATTAAAATGCTCTGGTACGATGTAGCTCAAAGTGAAGTGTGTGGGTAGAGAGTGACCACATCAGAACTTACAATTAGGGCAGAGTAGCTAAAACTGAGTTAGTTGATATCCTGCTTTCTCATCTTCTTTCTCATTTATTCAAGCTGTGGGTTAGTGACTGAGGATGATCTGAGCTTCATCCTCTCTTTTTTGATTGCTACAGAACTAGCCTGCATTTGAGGCTTCCTTGTTTTTCCTTTCTCTTCTGCTTGCTTGACCAATCCAAGGACTTCATGAAGATCTCCGACATGTTTATGAAATTTCTTTTTAACGCATTGAGATTTTGGTCTAGTTTATCTTCACATGTTAGCTACAGTTTTAATTGTGGATCAGATTCCAGAGGGATGCTTCCCAAAGTTTATTTTTATGGGTTGGGTCAGGTATAAAGTATAATGCAGAACGATCTTATACTGAATATGAAGTTATAGTCATGAGGAAGCTTTATTATGGCAATCCTACTCTGGTCACTCATGGGCAGCCTTCTCCAAATAGCCAAAATTTTTGTAAACACTCAAGTATCCAAAAATATGACCTCCTCCTTATTTACGCTGAAGCCAGGACAGCGATAATAAATCAGGCTTCAAACGTCCTTGGAGTAGTTACCTCTCACAAAGAAAGAAAAAAGCATAACTTCAAGTAGTTAAAAGAGGGGGAAACAGATGAAGGCAAGATTACACTGAGTTAGTACTTGTCTGCTTAATGCACCTAGCTAATCCAGTTGTCTGGGTCTGAATTCAGAGCCTGCTGCTAGTTTTTCCTATATGAAGAGCAAAGTCTACTTCATGACTTTGGACACAGATGACCTCATTTCTGAGATTTTCTATTAATACTCAGTCATCCCTTGTCAACTTTACAAAGCAAATGTGGGCCTAGTGGCAGAAAAGCGTGGACAGAAGGCTTGCCGTGATTAGGGTTAGGCAGAAAGGCATTTCTCTGTGTTCTTCAAGGCTCTGTACTTTCACTGAAGTTGTTCATGTCTCAGTGAGTCAGTCCAAAAACAATATTTAGTGAGATTTCATCTGTCTGGTTAACCATTAGTTTAAACTGTTTTAAAGCTACCACGGTTAATGTTAATAAAAATAAAAGACAAAGCCAGACAAAGTGCAGAATAAATTAATGCTTACATGTAAACCAATGCCTACAGAAGAGTATCTGTCTGTGTTATACATGACGGTTGATTTTGGGTTGGTCTTGACTGTAATTGTGGATGGCACTGAGACCTAGTCGTAGAGGCAGAGTTTATGCATTTACAGGCAAATAGGTTAATGCAGGTGGAACTTCACTTGTGTGTGGTGCTGGCTCCCTCGTCTTCCGGGCACCTCCGTGAAAAGGCTGCCATACAGTTTGCCAGCTGTCGATAACCCAGAGCAGTCTCAGTCAGCCGTACTCCACTTTGACAGGTATCTAAAATCTCAGTTATCTGAGCTGCTCTGTTCTGTGCACTCCTTTTGTGCCTTCTGAGATACCATGGGAGAGAGTAACAGTGCAGACTAAGTGATCCACACTGTTTCAGATATTGAAAGGAAACTGGATATCATGGAAGTTGTTGCTAGAAGTGTACTGTTTCTCTTTAATCAGTCCTCCAAGTGCTAAAATAGACACTATATGAGGAAACAAAATATCTGTGTCTCTGAAAAGCATCTGGAACTCTGCTGTACTTAGTTTTTCTTAAGACCATTAACGAGGGCTATCGCTTTAAAGGGTGCTTTAAAACTCGCTCTTTAGCTTTAACAAGAATTTTCAGACCTTCCTTAGGCAGCAGACACTTTAGGTGTAAGGTAAAGCAATATAAGGTGATCATTTATTTAATTCAGTTTCAGCTCTGCCTGCCTCCTTTCCCCCAAATGCAGAGTGGGTATCCCTCACCGACTAAACATGTCTTGGATTTTTTTCAGCACTGTCTGGGCAGATGGGCCATGTGGGACACAACTACCATTATGAGTGGGACTACATTTGGAGGAAAAAAGGTCTTTCTGTTCTTTTAAGGAATTTCCCTCCTCCAGAAATTACCTGGAGTAGCAGCCAGAAGTAATGGTAGCATAAGGGAGGGAAACAAGATTCCTGGAAAATCTTGCAAAGCAGTTAACATGCTGAATTCTTTGGACAATAGGTATCATCTCTCAGAATGAGCGGGACTCTGATTCAGGTACTGAATTAAGTGAATGTTTTTTAAAATCAGCTCAGCTTACTGATCTTTATTGGAAACCTGTCTCTTATTTTGGTGTGTGAGATTTGAGCTCTTTTGAGACTCTGTCTCAGAGTAACCTGAAGGACTCTAAGACTTGACTTCTTCGGTCCTTTCATGGTTTTCAAGAATTTTGCTATGAAAAGTCTCCCTTGGAAATGCCTTCTTTTCTGCTTAGGATACAAATTCTTCCTCTTAATATCGGTGACATACAAATGCGTAGCAGAGGTTATATGTGAAGGTATTTTGTCTGTGAAGGAGAAAGGCAGTGTACAGGTGTGATGGGGAGAGCAGCACCAGCCGATGTGGGAGGGAGTGAAGTCATGTCCCATTTCTGTTCCGTTTGAGAAGAGCAGCCCTTCAGGGTGCTTGCACTCCCTCACTGAGAGTGCCGAACTGGCAGGCAGTGACAGAATGGAGACACCTCAAGTAGCTTTCAAGCAGTTATTTTGGTTGCAAGGAGTAGTCCGGTTGTGACAATTCAGAGCTCAATAAAAACAGCTGATTTATTTGCCGACCCAGCTCCTCGGTCTTGATGACGCCCTAGAACACACTCATTGCCTGCCGAAATCTAGGATTCTTGTTTCCCTTCCCCTGTGAAGAACCAGGATTTGGCCACTTTTGTGCAAGACAGTTAGTTTTGTAGTAGTGAGCTGTGAGTTAGTTTTTTTATATCATGTTTGGGCAACTAAATAATTAGCCTACTTTTGAAAATGCTGAGTCTACAACGGCTCCCAGTGAAGTGAAGAGAATTACAGACTACTCAGCAATCTGGAAAACGAGACCTATTACTTATTAAATATGGAGCTGGGAAGAGAATTTATGATGTTCATTTTTTAAAATTTGAAGCTGCATAAACTACGGCTTACATTAAGACTCTACTCCTAAAAAGTTGCTAAAGGTCTAGTAAATGACTAGTAACCCTTTCTATAAGTGACCGATCAGTCGTTACAATGCCCAACAAGTTTGGGGTTTATTTTAATACTTCCTAAAATTGCTTATAATATACCCATTTGTGCACTTTTAATGTACCTTTGACCTCTGTAACCTGAAAGTATTGTTCTTTTGTCAATTTAATATCTCCAGAAGATCATGTGTGGTCATGATATACTTGTGGGAGGGATTCTTTGGTTGAAATGTCTGCTGGCTTAAGTCAGCTGGGGCTGACTTCAATCCAGCACAAGAATCTCAGTTTGGGGACCCAAATAATGGGGTACTGTAGTCTTGTGGACAGCTTAACCAGGCAGGGAGCGGAAGCAGGTTCTTTGAATAGCCTTCCTTTGTCCACCATCATGAAATCAAAAAGCAAATCTTTTGAAAAACATTAGGCGGTAATTCCCCTGGGGCTTTCCTAAACTCATCCATCATGGAGAAAATCTAATTTTCCTTCTTTCTCTATTGTACTCCAAGAAGCCTTGTGACCAGTTAGGTCATTTCAGCTTTAAACATTAACTTCGATAAGACATTTTAAATTAGTAGAGTCTTTTCAAAAATTAGGCCATAATCTCACACTCATGCCCTGGGAATAATGATGCATTCTTTTTGTTAAATGTTAAAGATTTTTGAGTGAAAAGTATTTTGTTATGATGCTACTCTTGAATAATAATAATAATAACTAATAGTAACATTGTAACAGATTTTTTCTAATGATCTAGGAGGCTTCCCACCAGAGAGTTGATTTGAAACTGTTTTACTCGGGTAAAGTTCACTTCTACCTGTATTTGTATGTTAATAAAGTGTCAGCCCTAGTGTTTTGGTTAGGCTATATCCCAGCTCCACCAAACTATTAAAATGTCCATTTATTAATTCATTAATTTCACGACTCCTTCCAAAATGTTCTACAAAGATATTTTGCCAACCCTGTTTACATAAATTCCCCATTGTGCTTTGCATTTTTATTAAATAGAATTGGTGTTTGAAATAGCTTGTAAATTGACAGGATACAAATTAGCGGAAAAGCAGACATTAAAGAGTCAGTGATGTCTCTGGGTGAGCTTTGAAAAACATTCTATTTAGAACCAATTGTACGGATGTATCACTTATTTTTCTGCTTTCCCCTTCCTACATTTGTTATAACTAGGGAAATTTGCATGAGAATTGGTTGTGGGTTTATTTCAGTGTTTACCTGTTTTGACCGTTTATTTTATATGTATCTGCTGTTTTAATGCTTGTCTTATGACATCACTGTTCATTGCCAGGGGAATGACAGTGATGCCACAGAAGTGATGGTTTGTGGGACGGAATGCCTCTTGAGACTGTGAGTGACTATAAAACCCTTTTTTCTCTTGGGCCACCAGTTGTTGCTAGTTGATGGCTGTCATTCTCCTGTGGAGTCAAAAGCCATCGTGTCATAGTCAATGCTTTGGCATACGTGTCAGAAAATGGCCACTCTCCTGACAACTTCACTGCAGAGAACCAAGCGTTCCTGATCACAGAAGACCACGTTTCCTTGTAATTCTTACTCAGGATTTATTTGGGGATGAGGACTCCACTGATGTTTGCCTTGTGTTTTCTATAGCATATCTGTTCTTTGTCTAAATAGTCACCTCTGCCTCTGTCAATTCAAATCCAAAACCTTTCAGGAAAATGAAACTTCTCTAGTCCAGTTTGGGGAGGGTGGGAACCTATGGCTCCATGTCAAGGAATAAGCAGTAATGAGATTAACCATAAACATCTTTCTTGTGAATATAGGTTTATATGAATGAGAAGTGACAGAAACAGGACAGTATAAGAAGAAAAGCTCTATCTAAATACAGCATGTTTTCCAAAATGTTTCTGGAGTTATTGGAAGCTCCTTGAAAACACCCCGTGTCTTTTCCAGCATTAGATGGACCACAAGAGAGGCAGCCCTTGCGAAACCAACTTCCTCTAATCTGTTCAGACAGTGGATCTGTTGTATCTGTTGTATTGCTGGGCAGAAAATGGAAAGATGGTTGAGCACTCTTTTCACTTTTTTTTGCCCTTCATGCTCAAAATCATCTCCCACACCTCGAATCTCCTACTGAACGTGACCTACCGGTCAAGTTGCAATCCCTCACCTCCAGCAAGCAGGAGGTGGCTGGGTTGCTCCTTTAGCAGCCCATGCTGGTAGTAGCACACCACTGCTCGCCCCGCAGGGCTTCTTACAGAGCGACTCGAGCAGCTCTGGCCTCTCTCCGACGACTCGGTTTGTCATTTCTGTCACTCTGTGGCACATACACACACACACACAGCAGCTGCCAGTGGCCTCGGGGGCCTGGGATCCTCGTTTTTTTGAGCTCAGTTCTCCTGCACACCGACTGGCTACATTGCAGTCTATTACCTGCAATAGGCTCTGACCTCTTTCTGAGCATCTTAAAACACCCTGCTGTGGAGCTCCAATGGCACGCAGACATTTGCCCTGCTTGCTAGTGTCTCTCCCCCTGCTTTCAAATTACCTCTTCAAAGTCCATTTGGTATCAGTGGCTTGGGTTTTTGTTCTTTTCTGAATGGTGGTGGTTGTCTTTGATGTCAGGATTTTAATTTTTTTTTTACTCTGAAGGAAGTAAAGAGGCACTTGTCCATTTTAGGTACATTTGAATAATCGCTAAAAATAAAATGAAAAAATCAGGGCTCTACTCTGCAAAGTAGTTTTCAATCCCCTGAAGAGTAACATGGCTCTTTCTGACTCCACACAGGCAGACAGGCCTAATTCAGCTGTCTGTTGCATGGTATGTTTAAGTGGTTTTGTAAAACAGTGTTCCCTAAATGTTGACAGTTTAATGGATTTCATTAGTGGCTGCCTACTGGCTGAGGGCTCAAACCTGCCCCCACCAGGGTTAGCTCAGATGAGTTCAGATGTGGCTGTGTGGAGGACCACCCTCATCCTGTCGGATCTTTTCCAAGACCTGCATCTGGAGCTCTGAAACAAGAGCAGGCATCTTCTGTGCCTCCACATCCACAGCACAGTGTGAGCCATGGCTGGTGGGTGCATGTGTCCTTCTCACTGGGCAGAAATGTCTCCAGGGCTCCATCGCACGCCCAAAGACGTGTGGGTCTTCTCAGGGTCTCCTTCCAGACCGCTGTGTGGGTGAACTGCCTCGGTTCACTGTCTTGGGGAAGGAAGGAGTGTCTCTACTATGCCAAAACATGCTTGTGCTTCGTTCCCTCTGCTTTTGGGACCTGTAGCTGCATAGAACATCTGGGGGCCCTCCAAGTCCACTTTCCATTAGCAAATAATGTTCATGATTTTGTTCCAGTCACTGCCTTTTAAGTTGAGTAACATATGAAAGATAGCTTCATCAAGGTAAGTAATAGCTGAATTGAGTCTCTCTCTCTACACACTGTGAGGTCAGAGGAAGCTCGACTGTTTTGTCTGGAGTGTGTGTTGGAGGAACATTTTGAAGGGGAAGGCATTAAAACTAACAATATGAAATCTTGGAGTAGACTATAATTTTATTCCTTTTTCTGAACAAAGCAAGGAAAAATATAGTCCTAAGCCATGAGTATAACTATGATCCCATTTTAATCATATCATTGCATATTAAGCTGTTCCCAAACTAAAGTGAAGAAGACACTCCAAAACTAGCAGAAGTAACTTAATGTTTTTCTGACATGTTGAAAATCTAGAGAATGACAATTAGCTGTAACAATTACAAATTGAAGGCAAGTAATATAGTTAAAAATTAATTCCAGCATCTATTCTGTGATGTCTAATGATTTCCTCAGATTTCTTTATTTGGGGGGCAGGACTGAAAATCCCTGTGTTTAGGGCCTGTCCAAAGATGGTTTCTCCCCTGCCCATCCTGAGAAGAACTGTGTGATGTACCTGCTTCTGGATTAGGCACTAGGGAAGAACAGTGCAGACTACCCGTCGCTTTGGCATTATGAGCATCAGGACTGCAGCTTAGCTGTGCCTCATGACATACCTGCAATTTCCCTCTCTGGTTTTAGGTCCAGGTCTGCTCCTATGCCCAGTCCAGTCTGATGGTTCTCACACTCCTCAGATGGTTTAGGTCGAGTTCATTCTTGTGTCTCTGCTGCCATGTGAATGCTGTGCTCCGGAGTAGAGGAGGGAAGGCACTTAAGGGAGAGGCAGCCTCTCCACATGCAGCATACTCTTTTCCTGGCAGCTTAATCTTTCCTGCAGCCTTCCTGGGCCTGTTGATGGTGCAGTGAGGCAGTCAAAGAGGTGTTCATTCATTCTGTACCCAAGCTGACTATAGAGCTTTTTAGGACCTGTTTTACCTCCGTATCTAATGCACTTTTTTTTTTCTCTTTTTATTCTCCAGTAGCAGCTTTTTCAAGCATGGCTTTCTGTTGAAAGTAGGCAAGAGCAGTGAGACATTTAAGCAGGTCTTTCATACTCCAGTAGAGGTCAGATACCTACCTACAGTAAAGGAGCTAATTCATTACAGCATGATAGATTATAACAGCTTATTTGGAGCCCTATTATATAAATCACTTAAATGTGTATTTACATAACATTCCTATTAATTACTACAAAGACTGTAATGACTGTGAGCTGTTCTAGTTTATCTTGTAAATATGTATTTAAGCAATTCTGTTGCAGGTAATATTTAATCAATAGACCGTAACAGATCATTAATCATGCCAAACCTTTGTGTAAAAAGTGAATTTGTACTGGTGGAATGCAATGGATCCTTTGGAGTACCCTATAAGATATTATACTACTCATATGAAAACTCTACAGTGCCACCAATGATACATCTTAAAAGCCTTAACGTGACCTCCTCTGTGGTAGGTCTGTGTAATGACACATGGGCACGTACATTTCTTGAGGTAAAGAAGTCAAGAAGTTACTCAGCAGTGATTCTTTTGGACACTTGCAAGGAGCTGAAAAGACAAGCTCCAAGGGGATGCACCTACCATATGTTTTCTTGGCCAAAAAGGTACTGGGTAAAAACGTCTGTGTAAAGTGCTTATATGTGTACCTGGTATCTGTTGTGTCTGAGCACCACACAACAGCATTCTGCAGCATCAGTAATGGCAATGGCTCTGGAAGGAAGAGAAACACTACTCTCATCCTTGCCTTGGAAGTGGGGGAAATCCAGAGAGAGAGAGCATACAGAACACTCAGGACATAGACATGCAACAGAGGGGGCCCTGCGCTATTGCCATCAAGCAGATGACCATCAATTAACTTGAACGAAGGCAGGTAATGCTGCTGTTTTTATGGAAACTGAAGACACTATCTCAGTGAAAGCACGTGTATGTTCAGGAGCCAGTGTTTAAGTGGTAGTGTTTTGGTGGTCTTCACTAAACTCTTCAAAACACAGGTGCAAAAAATTGAGATTATCATCAGGGACCCATTTTTCAAAATACTTGATGCACAGAGAAAATAGAAAAGAGAAAGTAAAAACCTAAAGCTCTTAAAAGAGCTCCAGTAAAAGTCCTAAGGGTTTCGTTTCCTTCGCACAGTACAGAAGACAGGTCATGTCATCAGAAAGTAGAGAACTTGAGAATGAAATCTTGCTTACTTTACCTGTGCCAGCAGCCCAACTTGATTTTAAACAGACTGCTCGGGAGAGGGAGGCGAGCAGGATTTTCTGCAGAACTGAATTATCAGGTATTGTAACTGCGCCACTGCAAATCCACATGATGTAGTGCGTGCCTGCTTGCCAAGCTGTCCTGGGAAGCTGGCCTCGAGCTCTAGCTGAAGTCATAGCTAACAGCTGAGAGCCAAATTGTGGTCACGTGAGTCGGTCACTGGCATCATGCAGGACGACTGCACAGCTAAGGTGCACCATGTTGGTGCCCAGAATGGGAATGCAATTCTAGAAACTCTTTGTCCTATGTCGTGAGCGTGCCGTGCAGTTTGTGCTGAGCAAGAGAGAGGATTCATGGCTGAAATAGTAAGAAAGTCTTAGTCCAGGGCCATAATGTATTGGCAAAGCTTTGTAGGAAGTCTGTGCATCACTGGCTCTGGCCAACTCCACCGATCTCTTGTTTTCATAAGCTCTAAATTCACTTAATTTTTTTAAAAGATTTTTATTAATGATTCCTTTGGAGGTTTTGCAATCTGTTGTCTAATGCAAGCTTTGATTAAGTTAAAAAAAATTCTCTGCAATAACAGTTCTCCTGTGTAATAACTAATCAATATATGCTAATCGTTTGCCAGATATATTTCTGACAGAGAAATGGTTATGAAGTTAGTTGACTGCCAAAAAAGAACAAAATCTCCCAGCAAATAAACAAAAAAACCTCCACCTTCAAAACTCTTTTTTAATTCCTTAGCCAGTAGGTATTTGTGTCTGTAAAAGATTAACCAGTTTTTTACTTTTGAAAATTAGTATCGAAATTTTATTAGCTGGCATGAATATTCAATTCAAATATTTTTTTTACAGCTAAGTTATAAACCTGTAGAAAACATGGGAGGCCAACTCAACCCTGAATATAGCAGTGAAGCTGAGTGCTGCTGTAATAAAGTAATCTATTAAAAGGTTATCTTTCATATAAGATTGCTTTCCCTAAGCACCTAAGCATATTAACAACATCTGAAATGCACTTGTAATTATACACACCTCAGAAAAGATTTTAAATTGCCTTCTTTGTCCACACTTATAAAAACATCTCAGTCACTCTGTGATCTTATTTTACCTATGCACCTTAAACCTTGTAAAAGCAAAATGGAAGAAGCAATCACCCATCAGAGAATTGCTTATAGGTGAACTTTGGCCATCTCTAGTGGCATTAATTTTGCTCTCTGTGAACTGCACTTGACACCCTTGTGAGGTCTGGAGAATTCTTTCCATCTCTGACTGGCCTACATGACTATTTGCTATTAATTTGCGCATCGAAGATGATGCACTGGGAAAAAAAAAAATAGTTAATTTAGTCTCTGAAGAGCAGCTTTCTGGCTAAATCCTGCAGCTTTCTGGGAAAGACTGCTCTTTACCTTTTCAGTCGGTGCCAGTGAAATCAGCAGTGTGCTTGCATGACCGGGTGTGGAAGGAGTGGGTACAGCAGCAAGGCAGGAAATGTGCTGCTTTAACCACACCAACTTCATTTATGTTTGAACTCCAGCTGCCTTTTTCCTAATTGCTGACCATACTAATGAACCTAAATGCCCTGCAACACTGTTGCTGTCATCTTCCCATATACTGCAGAAATATATTGTGTATAACACAGTAAGAAACCTATATAACCTCGTCTATAACCTGTTTGCTTCTGGTGTGGTGTTTGGTTTCTGGACCCGAGAGCAAGACCAGCAAAACAGTTTCTGTCAGTCCCGTACAGCAGAAGCCCAATGGCTTGAACAATACTGAGATTTTAAGACAAAGATGGTAAGAATACTGCTAAACTTGCTATGCCTCTTTGCCTTGTTAGAAATCTGATTTTGCTTTCCTACTCAGACAAAAATACCTTTGATTTTAAGCCCTTGTAGAAATTCCTTCTGAAAATTTTCAGCTGACTCCATTTGGCAGCCAGGTTTACGAAGGAACATTTTTATCTGTCTCCAGTCTTCTGGGGCTACTGGTTATTTGGTGAAGAGCATTTGAGCTAATGGAGCTCACTTGAATTCCCCTTAGGAATAAGATTCTTTCTTGAATAAGGACTGCGGGATCAGTTATTAGCTGTTCTGCTGAATAAACTGAATACCCATGGAGCTTTTAAGCTTCTCCTTTGTGAAACCCATGGCTTTTAGAAAGGTCTGTGATGGTTCTGGTGATTTTTATTGTGATAATACTCCTAAATGCTCAGGCACAGCTGAGAGCAGTACTAATATTCACCACATGCTACCTACAAAATTGCTATGGTGGAAGCATGGGGTCCTTGCCCTGAGCACTTCATGGTGTCAGGGTTTTCAAGATGATTCGTTGCTGAGTTCTACTTGCTGGATTTTATTTCTAAAATCATCTTATTTCCAAATGTTAATTCTCACAATGGAATATCAGTTATAAATGCCTATGTTACTAGGGTATTTTATCATACTTAAGAGAACTTCATAGCATCTCCCTCAGCGATTTGATTAAATGAAAGTATTAGTTTCCTCCTCTGGAAGGGAGAAAGCTGTGCAGTTTGGTTCTAGCTGTAGCAAACTGATGAAAAACTTATATAGAACTTAATGGAAAAATCCTGCAGATTTAAAAGGAAAATGTCATCTCCACCACACAACCCTCTGGGATGATTCAAAACCAGATGAGAAGAGACTAGCATAATTTCATACCTCTGTATTTAATTTCTTAAAAGCTGAGTATTGTCTTTTCTGTGAAATTTTTACCAGTATTGAGTCAAAAAGACCTATTTGTAATACTTTTGGATTTAACACTTCCCAGATCAAGGTTGGAGGCAAGGGTGATGAAAGGTGAAAGGATATGGGGAATCTGTTGCAATGGTGTGTTCCTCTGTTGTATCACAGACAAGAAGCATGATCATGCACAAAGCATTTCTGGGGTGGAAAACGTGTCTCCTGAGCTCTCCCCACTCCCAGAGGCTGGGTGGAAGAAATGCCTTTTCAACATTAAGGGAGGTGGATGTGGTGGATTCTCTGTCATTAGAATTGTTTAGGTCAAGACTTGTTCTACTCAAGCCATACCTGTATGGTAGGTGAGACTGGGTAAGATGGTCACAGTGGTCCTTTTCTGGCCTTCGTGGTATAGGAAAATCCTGCAAGTCATTTGCATAGAACAGTGTCAGCAGGTATGCTTTCATTTCTTAAGGCATTGTGTAAATTGTATAAAATCATATGCTGACTTACAAATGATGAAAGTATTAGGCCCGTCTTCTACTGTGCTGATACAATGGAGGAATTAATTTTAAAAAAGTAATTCTGGTAAGTAAGCTGAAAGAGCACAAGAAAGTGCCGGCTCTTTCAGACAGTGCAGGAAAGTCACTAATTGCTCTAAACTAACTTCACTGAAGTGCAGAGCAAGGGTACAGATAACACAAAAATGTATTAGTTGCTTTTGTTGCAATATAAAAGACCGCGGCAAGGGATTAGGTTTTTTCTGTTCAGCAAAGGAGAGGAATGCGTTTCTCACACACTCCGCATCTCTTCTTTCGCTATAGTTCAAAACTCTCAAGATACAACAATTTGGCACTGTCAGCAATGTAGTTTGACAACACACGGAGTGGCACTGCACTGCCCCACGGAATGGTGTCCCAACTCCCTTTCAAGGCTGCCGCTTGCGAGCACGATGTATGCTGAGAACATTTTTATGGGAACATTCAGGCAAACAAACACAGATGGCTGCAATTGCCCTCCCCCCCTCCCCTTCCCTGGTGGGTAATCGGCACTAGTATTGAATTACATAATTATTGGGGGTAATACTGTATTATCAGGTCAGGCAAGTTCTCTTCGTGAAGGTTCACCCGGTAAGTACTGCATGGTGATAGATGAGTTTTGTGTTACTTCACATTACTTGGGACTGGCGCCAACCAAATCACCTCCTGACTTGTGTACCAGGTAGTCGGTCACACCCAGGCTATCTAAAGCTGTGCTTGCCCGGGCCAGTCGTCTATGAAAACAGCTGGGAATCATGCCATATCAGCCGTGTTCCCGCGAAGCGGCAGATGAAAGCGGCTAGGGAAGTTCAGCCGCGCTTTGAGTACGCGATGGTACTTCTGGCTCTAGCAGGGAAAAAAGCGTGAGGGCCAGGAGGCGGCTGGGAGACGAGCGGGCGAGCCTGCAGAGCAGCCGTGGCCACAGCACAGCGGTTGGCTTTCAGCTGGGGCAGGGGAGGAATGTAGGATGGTTCCCACAGCATCTCCCAGCTTTGGAAACCTCTCCCCTTCCAGCACCGCGTGCGCCGCGCTGGCTCCGAGGGCACGGTCGGATGTTTGCTTGAGAAACAGCTGTGGTGGTTTAGCAAGTTACTGCTTGATCAGCTATTTGTTCCCGCTCCCCTCTGCTGAGGTGCAGTAACCGAATCCGTGGGCTCTTTCAGGCTGTTGCAGGGTGGAGGGAAACAGGCTTTGCTTCAAGTGTTTGCAGGTATGGGCAGCTGCCACGTCTGAGTCGTGGGGGCAGAGATAAAGAGTTAAGGGGCAGCGACTTTTTAAGCAGAGACAGCTGTCTCCTAAACGAATGTCTGGCTGTGCCATAAAAGACACTCAACACCATTAAACATTGGCTTGTCAGCAATAATTACAGAATGTGTTCACACTGTTTAAAAAAGCAAAAACTACAGAGAGGAAGAGAAGTGACATGAAAATTCAAATGTGAAGAAACTAAATAACTACACTTGGAAAAATAAAGTGTTGCTTATGTGACTAGAGAGTGTTGTTCCAAAAAACCACAACTTCAGAGCAAATTTTGCCAGTGAATCTTTCATGTAGGAAGTGGGAGTGATGAAGAGAAAAAAATGCTTGGCCCTTTTGCAGTTTGCCCCTTCCTTTCTCTCTCTTGGTCTTGAAAGGTAGGCGATCTCCACTGCAGTTTTGTAATCCTGATAGTTTAATGTACATGAATGTTAAACATAGCCTCACCTGTCTACTTCAGTGCACATATTAGAAATTGCAAGGTACAATCTGAACAGTGGAAGGTAAAGAGTCTGAAGTCCATCAGTGTATCTTGTAGTCAGTGAGGGAACACCTGCAGTAGAAGAGTCACACTTTAGATGTGTTTTTATACCTATGGTCATCCCAAATAATGTCTCCAAGGGCTCCCAGTCAAAATAAATGTGGGTTCTCGAGTGGCTTATGCTAGGTGTTTGCTTTCATTGCAAAGTCAGCTCTGAGTTTCTTCATCCTTGTCATTTTGCCCTGACTGTGCAACTCTGCATCACCGGGAAGGTGTGATTGTAAAACCATAGGCACTTTGCAGTGGACACAGGAGGAGGTGTAGTGCTGCAAATGTATACTGTTCAAATGATTAGGTTTAAAACTGCTTCTATCTCTCCAAAGAGAGCTCTAATGCTCTACAGCATTCGAGTTCAGATAATAGTAAAAAAATCCCCCACACACTCAAACGTGTGCAAAATATTATGGAAGGGCTATTCATATCCTTTGGTTTGCTTGCTGAAGTAGAAGCTCTTAGAAACACTTTTTGAGCATTGAGTTATTGTGTTTCTGTCAACCTTTTGTGGAGCCATTTGGAATTGTCTGTGGCTGTGCATCGTGCCCAGCACCCTGGTTTTGGCACCTCTGTCACTGGCTGACACGTTCCAGCTGGTTTTTAACACGTTCACATGCACTTCAAGCAGACAACAGATATTCACTTCGGCTGCACTGTGCCAGGTGCCAGCACCAGGTATCCACTCTCTCTGTACAGAACACACCTGGAGCAGAGCAGCCATGCATTGGCAGGACTGACAGTGCAAGCTGTTACAAATGCTTCTGGCATTAAACCCTACGTGGGTACCCGCCTATGCCTGCCAGTGCCCTGCAGCCTCCCATCATATCTTGCAAATAGTGTGCAGACTCTCTGAAGACTCTCTCAGAAGGACTCTTGGCTTCCCCCATGCGCAGCAGCAAGGATTTGGGAACAATTTCTTACTGCTCTTTGGAGCAGGATGTCTTCACTGGGAAATACGACTGACGGCTTGATGCAAATAGTCTAGAAAGTGGTAAATCAGTTCACTAACCCATTTACAAAATTAATATATTACACAGGGAGCTGAACAAAACTTGGCAGCTCTGCCTATATCCCCTTTGCACCTGAGGAACCACCGAGTGACAAAGTAAGATGACCTTCACTCTGCCCTTAGCGGGATACAGTAGCCATGGCCCTCACCAGAATCTGCCGCGCAAGCCTTGCTTAGTGAGTTAGCACTTGTGAATTTTTGTGCATAGGATGTCCAGCTGCAGGAAGGTTTTTCTTTATGGAACTGGAGCATCATGTAGAAGTAGGTTGATCTTCCTGATCCCTTAATAACATGGGTCCTGGAACTCAGGGCTATGTAGGCTCAGTCCTCCTGGGAGTTCCAGCCAGAAGAGAGAGGTACAAGAGGTAAAATCTGTTATTAATTCTCAAGTATTTCATCTGCTTTCTTCTGTGTTAATGCATAAGGAAAAGTCGTGTTTTGCAAATGCCATCATCATTTTCTGTGCAGAGTGGCTGGTTAAAATGTGGACCTGGAAAAGCTCAATACCCCTTTAGTGCTTGGTAGGTTCCTCTGCTAGCGCTGACGGTAAAGGATATGGCTTTCCTGCTGACTTCAGCGAGAGGTAGGGCTGGTGGAACAGTTTTCCCTGGCTGTGGCTTTAGTCATATGCATTTCCACGTGCAGCAGGGTTAAAAGATTCATCGCCCTTCCTGGCTCTGCTTCACCCCGGTGTTTGAAAGCGGTGGTGGGGGGCAGCGAGGGAAAAAGGAAGACATTAATACGCAACAAGAAGCTGAAACCAAAAGGCCAGCCCGTGCTGCATGTTCCCACTTCTCGGCAACTGTGAGTCACACACGTTAAACGCATTTGTGCGCCGGTTGTGTGAGTTGTCCCTAGAATGCTTCAAACTTTTTATAGCTGCTCCCACTTGCTGCAGTGTCACCTGCTGGTGAGATCAAAGCACTCAATTGCATGCTCCCCCGCTCCATGCTCAACAAAGTCACCAGAGCCCTTGAAAACTCCTACAGATGTTTCCTCTCTGAAGACAAAAGGATATTTTTCTCCCCTCCCTTCCTCCTTCACACCAAAGAACAAATCCTATGCTTGGCTGAGTTTGTACCACCTCAGATTAATTGGCACTAATGCAAATGTTCGTGGCTGTGTGTGGGATGTTGCTGAGAGCATAATGGTTGTCGTATTTGCTTGCATGTGGTTACTCCACTTCAGCTGTGTAATTCATTGCTTTATAAAGTGCCTTACAATGCGCTACAGCACAGGAAGCTAATCATATGCCGTGGCAGACAATACAGCAGAGATTCAGAGTTACTGCAGGTCTCCTAAGGCCTGTGCCCTGAAGTCCCCAGTCCTTTTTCATCAAAAGTCCCCCTCGAGTGAGTGTCTATTTTGCCACCTGGAACAAACTCTTAGAACTGCCAGAATGTCTGGAGCTTTTCTGCTGGCTCCTCGTGGGATTCCCTTTCATTCCTTTTCAGTCTAATTCCTCTTCCCTTCACTCCCACCCTGAGTTTCTCTCCCTCTTTTTAGGCATCTTATTGGCAATGTACTCCAGGCATAGCAGTATGAAGGTTGTACAAGAGTTTCCATTCTAAGGGGGTTATTTTGAGTTGCTTATGTTTCTGGCTGCAATTTTAAGCATTTGATATCAAGCCCAGAAGCAATTTTTTAATTGGAAAGTGTAAGCTGAGATAGGTACAAGAACAAAGATCTCTTAAAAAACAATACTTCCAAGTGTGTAATTTTAACAGTTCTCATAGATGTGGGGATGGATTGGTGTTTGGTTCTGCAGTATCGTTTGCCTCTTCTTGTGCCCTTGAGTGTTACTGGCTGGTAGTCACACGGTGTTTTTTTGTGAATGCAGACTCTGCTCTCCAGGTACCAAGCTATGCTGGTACCATGCTCTCATTTCTAGCTTAGGAAATCTCTCTCTCTCTCTCTCTTTGACCAATAAGGCATGGATGAAGAAAGGTGAGCTCCTCTGCTAGACAGTGACAGTCAAAAAGCCAGCATGGAAGGAAGTAGTGAAAAAAAACCCCCAGCTTTGCCTTGGTCTAGTTTGCTGGCCTAGCAGAAGCTGAACCATGTAGAAGTTCATAATTTAATTTATTTTCTAAAAATGCACAAAATTCTATTAGAAACCCTACATGACAAGACTATCAAATTGCAAACACTCAAAGGCTAAGGAAATGACAAAATTGAGCTTGCCTACCCAGCCTTAATTCTGTTTCCTCGCTTGTATAGTTACAATAAAGTTTAATTAGATTGTCGCATATTATTTTGGGGAGCTGCTGGAGCTGGTCTCCCGCCTCATTCATTTTGCATGCTAATGCAGTGCAAGGCAGTTTTTCTTGAAACACTGAGGGCCAGAGTTTCTCACTTACTGCAGGGGCTGTATGATGTGTCATAAATAAGATTGGTGTTCATAGAAGGCAGGAGCTGTGAATGTAGAATGATAATGAAGAGTTTGGATAGTGACAGAGTAACCACTTACTCCTTCACCCTGCCAGCCACCCACTGCGATTCCAGTCCCTCCAGTCCACAGCTGAGGACACCAAACCGATACTCCTGTGCTGGCCACCGCCCCAGCAAAGTTACATATTCCCATGCTCCAATTTCCTGGGAACTGTTCCGGAGAAGATGTCAGGATGTTATGTGCGCTAATTCGGAGACCAATCCTGAGGGACATACTGACCCTCTTATGTGTCCTGTGGTAAATTGCTGCTGTGGGAATGACAACGGCTCCACATCTCCCTGGGTCTCTTGCCTTAAAAATCATAATCTTGCTGTGTGGTTATTCATAGAGAAGTTTCTTCATAGATAAACACTCTAAGGACAAGTTCTCTTTTCATTCTCAGGCAGTGGTAAATGTGAAAATCAGTTTCATGCAATAGAGTTAATTCATATTCTGGCAATTATTACCATTCCCAACAAATGAAAGGTTTGTGGCCCTTTATTTGAGGGGTCAGCTATCAGTCTTCCCTGTTTGTATTTAAGGGTGGCCATTCTACCTCTGATGAAGATGGTGTATTTCCCCCCAGATGTTTTTTTCTGTTTATTTCTGATTGGTAGTAAGTGCTGGAGTGAGTTTTTCTTTTAGCTACAAATGCTGCTCTTTGAAATTGAAGTGCATGACAGTAGAACTTAAGTGTAATAACAAAAGGCAGTCTCTGCTCCTGCAATTTCACTTGCTTCTTTCCCATGTTCTTCTGCAACTGTAGCAAAATGCTGAATAGCTTTAGTATTTCATCTTCAGAGAGCTAGGAAATATAGCCAAGGACGCTGAGCCACACTGAAATGAGAAAGGGCTCCCAGAGCACTGAGAAATGTTCCAGTTCTTTTAGGTTCAACCAGCCCTTTTCTGTTTGTTGCTTCAACTTATGTAAATTATTAGAGTTCAAGTAGATTTAATATTTATCATCCAAGACAGGAAGGGTCAGCCCTCCTTTCTTCTACATTCCCTCTACTGGAAAAGTGTAATTTCAGTAAAATGTCAGCGTTTGTGATTTAAATACATTTCAGCAAGAAGGCTTGCAAATTGTTATTTCTGCTGTCCCTCCCCCAAAAGTGTCTCTAATTTTTTCTCTCTGAAATAGTAGGATCTAAGGAGTAAAGCAAGATGACTACAGTTGCTACATGACAAGGCTTAAAATCGGTTTCCTTTTTTAAAGCTCTTAAGGTTCTTCAGAGTCTTTGGACAAATTGCTGAATAAGGTACATCACATTAGTGATGGTGACCTGTGAGTGTCCGGCAGGATCCCTCCACGAGATCTCCTTTTTAAGATGAGATTTCTAGACAAAATAATTTCCTTGTCCATTATTATTTGGAGATGTCACCGTTTGCACTGAAAGGATGTGTACACCCCATTGTGCCACGCATTGAACATTGTGAATTCCTATGATCTCTCCTTATTTTGGGAATAAATAAGAACAATTAGGAACTTGTAAAGCTAGGTGTGATGTCAATATAAGAGCCAATCTTAACCCATGACCTTGATTTGCTTCCAGAAAACCAAATCTTGGACTGTTCTGGGACATGATGGATTGTCATGCTAACATTTTCTGGTAGCAACATCAGTTCCTGCAGAATACAGGCTTTCATTAGAGAACTACCCCGTGCAGTTACAGATGTTGCAGTCTTCACAGAGCAGGTGCAGCACTACTCTACCAGTTGTCAATTAGTGTTTTAAAAATTCTGTGCTATTCCACCCATTTTTCAGGCCTCATCTCTTCAGAATCATCAGGCACTTGATTTCCTTTAGCTCCATGCATCAGAGTTTTAGAATATGTAGGGTGTTCTGGATATCCATGCATCCATCCACAGCTTTTTGATGGCACCCTTCAGCTGCTCTCACATGCTTTTGTTGTGCAGGCTTTGTCCTGCTGTTCATTCCTCTTAGTCCTGGCATCACAGAGGACTGCAGGACCTTTCCTGACCACCTTCCCTCATTCTTCCTTTCTCATGGGTTAGTCCCAGACTGACAGGTCCTCTAGGGCTCTTCATTTACACTCACTCTGAGACAGAGCAGAAATTCATCCTTCAGTACCTAAAGGGAGGCTACGAGAGAGATGGCGAGATTCTTTTTAAAAGGGCATGCAGTGATATGACAAGGGGGAGTGGCTTTAAACTGAAAGAGGGCAGGTTTAGATTAGATGTTTGGAAGAAATTCTTTACCGTGGAGTTGGTGAGGCACTGGAACAGGTTGTTCAGGAAAGTTGTGGATGCCCCACATCCACAACTGAAGTTTTCAAGGCCAGGCTGGATGGGGCTTTGAGCAACCTGATCTAGTGGGTGGCACAGTTTTGTCATGTTCATTATATTTCACTCCTTTGAGATGCGGTGCATAACTTGTAGTCTATCCCCTCGTGCTGGGCCTTGCAGGCAGCTACTGGAGAGCGAAAGGGTCTTCGAGAGCATTTGGCGTGAGGAAAGGGGTTGTCACGAAAGAAGGGGCTCCAATGGTAAACAGAGTGACAGACTAATCTTGCAGATGACCATGCTAGGTGTTCTACCAGTTACGATCTAACACTATGGCCTTCTCACTCACTGGATGATTTGATAAGCAAGAGGATTTGTGGAATGTTATGCATGGGGAGAGAAGAAATCTGAGATGCCTGTCCGAGCCAAAGTCACTCTGCATCATTTTGACTCTTCCAGAAAGATGGTGGTAGGCAGGAGAATTTCACATTTCTTCCTCGCATTCACTTCCTTAAAACAACACATTAGGGCCTTATTAAAAAAAACCCCAAGAAGAGTATTCAAAAATCTATTAGCTCCCTCACTGTTTTTTGTTTTCTGAAGACTTCTGTATTTTCATTTTGCTTGAACACTTCAGCTGCTCTCAGCCATTTCACTCTCAGCTTGGAGCCCCTCTGCTTCTCCCATAAAGGTCCATTGCTGTCGTGTTTGTGTTTTCAGGTCTGCAGAAGAAGCCATTACCTTAAAATACAAACAAAGCAGATGTTTTCTTCTGCTAGACCTCATGCTGTAAGGAAACTCCAGAGAATGCAAAGAAATAAATATGACTGTACATGTGCATTTGTCCATCTGTGATCAGTCCCAGCTTGCTGAGGGAAGGCTGTGCGTGAGGGAGAACTGGCTGCACTCAGTGCCACAGCTGGGCTGGCCAACTTGTGCCTGCAGGGGCAGCACAAGGGAAAGAATTAAAATCAATTGCAGGCAACATCTTATACTTCCTTTTTAACCCGCTGCAGCTGGGGGAGCTGGAGAAGGGAGCCAGTGAGTGGAATGAGGAGATGCACACAGACAGCTGCAGGGTGCAGGAGGGAACGGTGTTTGGGAAGGGGAGGTTTTAGTTAAGGGCTGAGGAAAGCACCAAAGGGTTATAGGTTTATTCCTGGTTGGAGTTGGAGATTGAGAACACTGCTGTCATGATCAATGGAGAAGAGCAGTCTTCTGTCTCTTCCTAAGAGTTGTTTGGAGAAAGTGAAGGGAATGCAGAGAGGCAGAGCATGATAGGGAGGAGGCACTGGTAAAAGGAGAGGGGCTGAGAAGGACGTGGTGCTTTGAGGCGGCCAAGGATGAGCTGTTTTGCAAGCTGGCTGCTCTAGTACAGTGAGACAGAGGGAAGAGTTGTCAGCAGTTAATGTACGTGGCTCGTTCAAAAGCTTGATTGTGCTCTTCATTTTGTTTATCAGTACAAGTGGTCCAAAGCACTGCTTTCTTAAGATTACACTCACTTGAGTTGTAAGACTAGAAAGAATAAAACCGTCATATGAAGACTTTGAATTGCAATGCATCTATCCAATGGATAAAAAAACTGGACCGCAAATTGTAGCAATGAATTTATGAAGACTATGCAGTTTATGGTTACAAAAGGGCAGTTCTCCTTTCTCCCCTTTCCTTCACATTTTCCCCTTAAAATCATGTATGTGATCGTTATGGATATCTGTTAAACAAAGGGTAACCCTTTGCTTATTACTGGCTGGGGAATGTGGCCATTACACCTGAGGAGCCATTAGGTATGTGCTGTTCTTGTAGCAGCAAATGCAAAATGTTACTGTGACTGCAAATTAACTGGTATCACCAAACACTTAACAAGTTTCCATGTTGGGCATCAGTGTCCTCCAGGGCCGAGTAATTTTTCTACTAAACTGTGTACGCAGGGCTGGGTAGACAGTGGAAGTTTGCACAGCTTGTGTAGTGGTTAAAAACCACCCCCCACTCAAAACAGAATCTGAGTTTAATTCACTCATTAGATGATGTGTGTGAGCACAGACACTAAAAGTCCTGTAGGTTAGGCGTTACGCACATCTGACTTGAGAAGTTAGCCAAAGTTCAGGGTACTGCTGCTCTTTTGCTAGAAGAGATGGATGAGGCAATCAGGTGGTCTGAATGAAATCTTGTATTATGACAAAGAATGCATGAGGAACTGCTCCCTTGAACCCATGGGGAATCTGACAGAAGATAATCTCTTTACACTCAGGGTCAGGTCTCTCTGCCCCAGCCCCTGCTCATCCAGATACTTATTCTTCCCCGTTTTGTCACAATAGTGACAAGGTCTTTTATTTTTGTCTTCTTCCTCAGTTTTTCTGGTCTTGCTGTTTCTGTCACGCACAAACCCTCACAACATAATTGCCTGTGAAACCTCTCTGTCCACATGTGTCTTTGTTTTGGGAGATGGCACGTAGTTATGTTTGGGGTGGAGATCATTATTGTTTCAAACATCTGGCTTCATAAAGAACCTTAATGGCTTCTCTGAATTTATTCTGAATGAAAGGATGAAGTGTTACGCCCACCATCTTCCACTAGCTTTTACCCAGCTCGTAGCAAAAAAATGGCTGGAAGCCGCATAACCTGTCAGGCTGCTTATTAAAGATGTCAGGAGAGGACTATTAAACCTCCCTACTCGGAGGGGGATGTGTGCTGAGTGGCCTATACAGCAACTTGTGTTGTAATGTTGGAAAGGCAAAGTGCAAGAAATGTCTTGTCTTTCAAAAAGGAGTAGAATGCTTAGATGGAGGAGCAAAGAGACATTTCCCTCAAGGCAATGGCAAGAATTGCCCTGAAAGGGATGTGTTGCTGTGACCTTGACTGCACCCCTCCCTGACAGCCGACTGTGGGCGCAGGGCTCGTGGGAAGTGGTCAGCGCCATTCCTCCAGATCCACAGAAGTTTCAGGCAGGATCATAGCTCATGGCAGCTTGACCTCTCCCTATGCACCACGGGGTCATGTGTAAATCAAATCCTTTGCCCTGACAGGTGATGACTTTGTGTGGCGTGAATCAATATGTGTCCTGGAAGAGCAACTTTGAAATACATATCTCTTTAATGTGTGTGCAGATGGGGAATGATATCGTGTAAATGCTAATTTACACACATTGGAGACACAAGTGAGTAGTTAGTTCATCCCCCGACACCAGAGGAGAGTCCTGGATAGAAAGTGCATGAGCCATTAAAAAGATATAACACTTAACCTTAGCTGGTGATGCATGTGAGAATGACACCATTACTGCTTTGGTGGTGGTGGAAGAACAAGATGTTCAGTGGTGCTTCTGAAGGTTTGTGATGCAGTGCTAACAGCGTGTGAGTGTCAAGGATCTTGCACCTCAGCCATGGGGGCCCTTTTACTGGTTGGAAGTTAAAGAATAGGAAACATAGGAAAGCTGCTGTAAGGGTAGTTGACTAAACTGCGATAAAAAGATGATCTGTTTGTGGGCTGCCATAGCCCTGCTTCTTATTTCCTTGTGAAGCAGCGACATGCTCCCCTGCAGAGCCTTAATTTCTGGTTGTTTGTATGGAGGGTCTTAGTGGTTCCTGGCAAGTTGTTACTTCCAAAGTGAGACTGAGCCAGTGGAAGAGAGCTGCTCAGCTGCATGGTATAGAAATGCATGATAGGATACATCGTACAGCAGAGTTCCTGATGGGAAACAAACAGAAGTGGTGCTCCATTAATAGGAAAAATGGGGAACAATATAGTTTCATAGGCCACATCATCCCTGCGTCTTACAGAATACTGTAGAGAGAGGTATTTACTGTAGAGAGAGGCATTAGGTAAAATTAGATAATATGATGCAAGGGTTATGGCCATTTCACAAACAAAGGGTTCTCTGAAGAGTTAAGGCACTGTTTTCAAAAGCCTTTCTCTGTGCTCAGCTTAGTATGTTCTTTAATCCTAATGGTTTGTTATCTGGATAGGACTGGAAAATAAGTATGTGTGAAAATAGAATGGTGTCCGGACTATCATCCAAGAACATCAGCAACACGGGGTAGTATGGGGTTTACAGTTGGCATTGTGTACCCAGCCCTCTTTTTCTGTAAAAGCTGAAATTTGCTCCTCTACAGCTACTGTTGAAGGCATGGAACTTGAGTTGACCAGTCTTGAAAAAGCAGGCTGAAGTGACAATAAATTTAGTTCCCAAATGTGGCATCTGCATTTGAGGTAAAAAAAATTCTAGCCTAAATGATGCCTTTTTCACTTCAAGGTGAAGAGCAAGTACACCACAGTCAAAGAGAACACAGCAGTTTTAGCCTCCTCTCACTGCTGCCCTAAATGTAAATAGGGCATCACCGAGATAGACACCACTTTTGATTTTGTCAAATCACTTGATATGAACATTGATCCAGCCATGGCTGAACATATAATACCCTCCCTCAGACATTTTCCTGTGATGTGGAGTTACTGGCTGTGTTGTAATTCAGAAGTGAGCCATTCACTTGTGAGTGTGCGAGTGTTCATGTGTGTCCCTGAGCGTTAAGCTCTCCGTGTGTCAGGCTTGTGAACCTAGTGGTCTTCTCAAAAGAATCACCTCATCAGATGAAGCAAATTGGAAAAAGCACCCTCAGCTTTGCAATAATTGCTGTGAACATTAGTTTTCCTGTTTAAATTAATCTTCGATTGTGTTTTATTTTGTCCATAGTACAACAGAGACAAATTCTGCAATTAAACCAGAATAGTTCATTACAGACGACACTAATAATTGAACAGAGACATTGGAAAATATCTCTTCTCCTTTACAGCAAGTGTGCATGATTGTAAGAAGGTTGTACTGGATATAAAAAGTCACATTACAGTAAAGGAAGTGCATGAATCCATAATCTGGATGATGGGAAAATGTTGCTGGCAGGAACAAAAGGCATTTTACAGTCCCAAAGTCTAATGAGTGATGAAAAAGAGTAGAAACTAAAAAAGAAACCTATGACAGTAAACCTATGTAAACCTATGACAGTGCTATAGGTTTGGCTGAGATATTAGGCCAAGAGTTAGAGGGACATTTAATCTTATGTCTGAGTCCTCAAAAAGCTGAGGAATATTTATTGTTAGTGCTCTTATATCTAGGCTTCATCTCAGTATTTCTTTCTGAGCCCATTCCTGGCAGTTAATGTCTGAGAGAGGGACCACATTAATTTTTCAATCCAGAAGTATGTGGTACCTTTGTTCTAATACACATAACTTCCATACAGCTGGGAAAGACATGAGGGACAAAAGAGACTACCATAGGGAAGGGACACAGAGTGTTTTTGTGGTCAAGTGTTAAAATACTTCTCCCACTAAAACTAAGATTCAACATTTAGGCCTCATTTACATTAAGAAATAAAACATAGAGTTCTTTCTGCAATTGAAAGTTACCATTTCTCTTGCTCTGTCCTTCTATGAACTTTCAGAAATTATCCCACTAATACCCCAGTAAGAAGAAGGAAAAGTAACCTATGTATTTTGCTCAAAGTTTGAAGCACCCACATTACAAAAAAACACCAAAACCCAAACCAAAACGAAAAACCCACCCACCGAAACAACCGAAAAAAGGCAGGAAGGGATTATATCAGGAAAAATACCATTATGGGTAACATTTTCACAAGTGCCCAGCTGGAATGCCAGAAGCCCAGTCACAGCTCCCCTGCTTTTGAAGGTGTGATGTTTTGCATCAGTCTGTCCTCAAGGTATTCCGCTGATGGGAGCTGCAGCTGCACAGTGCAAATGAAGGCCTGCGTAATTTATTTCTTTCCTCCTAATAACAGCTGCAACCCCAAATTTACCCACAATTACTTTTTCCCCCTAAGCCACAGAGCTTTTTAATGCACTGCTGCGCAAACGCTTTCACTGGAAATGTCAGGGATTTGGAAGCAATTTTGACCTTGGCCACCATTTTGAGGGACATGGGCAAGCTACTTCCCTTGCGTTTGTGCAGCTCTGTTTAAGGGGCATTGCGGTTGTTTGCTTCTCAAAGATGTAATGAGGTGTAACTTTTGTGTACCTGGGTAAGTATTTGGAGAGAAAAGGTTTCGTGTAAATGTAATTTAAAAAATATTATTATACTGACCTCTAGAACAACTGAAATATGGTGCATTTGATATAAACGAAAATGAAAAATTAGAGCAGTAATTTACCACTATGGCTTTCTGCTAGTTCAGTATTTAGTAGAGAGAAGATTCAGGCATTTTACTATTGTGGACTGGAATTTTAAACAGATTTCAAAAGAAAGTCTGGCAGTAGAAACTTCTGATCTGCTTTATACATTTACTCTTGTGTACAGCTAATTGCAGATTTTGGAATTCCTTTTTCTGACCCAGAGTTTTGCAATAGCAGATCTCAAAGTGCTACACAAAGTTCATGGCTCTTGTTCTGCAGATCAAGCAACATCTTGGCTTTAAATGCAAAGAGTCACTTGGGAATTCAGGGAGTGATGGCTGGGGAGAGAGCTCCTGATTCCCAAATCCCAGAGGACCTCTACCCAGGAGACTGTTTTGCCCCTCTGAACAGGAATTTGAAGAACTCCCCAATTAGCATTTGCCTGAGCCCTGCTTCTTGCTCCTTTTCTACTTTCTTACAAGTGTTAATTTTGCTAACATTGTTCAATGATATCTTAAAAATATCTTCAGCACTGGAGGCATTTTTCCCTTCACTGTTTTGTTGTCTTTTTCAAGCACTTGCAATGAGTCTTTCTCTTCCTGAGATAACAGCCTTACTGAGGTCTAATAGTTCAATTCCTAAATATTACATCCCTTTTAAAAAACACACCAAAAAGAATATGAAATGCCACATATAAAACAATATTTTGGAATATAAAGAAGCTTGCTTGGATTAGTATTCCATAATAACATGATTATTTCTCTCAAAACCAGTGCTACTTATGTTGTTTCCTGTTTGAAATATCCTGCTTTGCATTTTTTTAAATGTATGAAATAATTGGTTTTGCACAGCAATCTATAGCAAAAGTATTCAGAGACCCTTGTGCATTTCTGCCTGATCCGCTACATTTCCTCTATCCAAAAGAAAAAGACCTTGGATGTTTTAGATATGGCATTCAGCATCCTTCAAAAGACAAACTTAAAAATTAGCTCTGATGTGATATAACTAAAATGCTGATGGTTCAATTTTTAGCTTTTCAGGGTTGATGATAGCTGAAATACACGAGTTACACAACTGGAGCTTCTTTCAGGAGCACATTTAAGCACGTGGTTAAATTTGGGCATATATGTAAGGTCTGAGATTTTAAATATTTTTCTAAATTAGGTCTTTGTTTTCCTGGGGGTGTATATACAAGAGATATCCCTCAGCAATACGGGTATTTCTCTGAGCACTGCCAGGGCAAAGGGAATGCGAGTCTAAAGTTTAGGGGGAGGGCCTCTCACTGCCAATTTCTCGAGGTTTTGCCTTTAGCGTAACTTTGCTTCAGAAGGTTGAATCCTCTTCACTCTGGCTTTCTCTTGTTTGATTTGGAAGATGTAGCTATGTATTTCCTTAAGTCCTGATTAATGTGGAGAAACATTCTTTTCGTGCTCGTAAAAAACAGACGCATCCCAGCCAGGCCCAGAACATATGTGACTGGTTCCATCCTCTTTACAACATATTGCTGTGTGAAATAAGGAACATGCGACAATCATCACTTTCCAGTCTCCGGACTGCGATGCCAGATAGAAGGCACCCATCCATTTTTTTTCCCTCATCCTTTTTTTAGTCCTTACTCTCCCATACTGATTAAATTTGAATAGCCATTTTATTGCCAATTCTGTTAGCTATGATCATGCCTTATTATTCTATTAAATGAAGTTAAATGGAAGTAGGAGAATCAGGCCCTTTGCTTGCCAGTTGCTGGCTTGCAGGTTGAAATGGTTCACCATTCCCTTTCTTCTATTGTTGTTAATAAATAAGACGTGCATTTCTTTCATTTAATTATTTTCTGATCTTGAGGTTTGATGGTGTTGACATTCTAAGAATCCAGAATGAATTAGTCATTTTGTGGTGCCAAAGCTCACTGTGCATAGGAGAGTGCTACTAGCAATGTGAAAATAATAAAACCACAACAAACCAGGCAGCAAAATTTTTGCGCTTTCTTTTTTTTAATGCTTTTTTTTATTGTTGTTGTTTTAGTATAAGGTGGTATATTGACTTTAAGCGATCATATCCCTGGCTGCACAGAAGAATGGACTCAGGTGTTCTCACATGAAAGAATCTCTCTGGAAAAATTCACACTTCTTCTGTTTAGTTTTGCTTTTCCCGTTTCTCTTTGTTCAAACAGAACCACAGTTTAAAAAGCTTTGGACACACAGCTGGACATACATAAAAAACAAAACCTGATTTCTGTCTGTAATTTACCTTTGTAAATCATATTGTTATTTGAACATATAGTTGTTCAATTTACATATGCACACGTAGAGCTCTGGTTCTGTACCTTTAAAATAAACAGGAGCTTGGCCATTAAATTTGGGGAGTATCAGATAAAATCCTATATGTAGAGATTAGACATCCAGATTCTCGTGTTTTTCGTGTCCAGTGATCTTGAAAACACAGACTCAATTTGGACACATTGGGCAGCTGGATGCATTATCCAGTATTTGTCCCTGAGCGAGCAGTCATTCTCTTACTCCAGGAGAAAGTGTCTAAATCTGGCTCAATGACAAAAAAGAAAGAAAGAAATCTTTACCTTTCTTCTTTTGGTTCAAACCAGGAATGAGGGAATCAATTTAGTAAGCACGTAAAATACATTGAAAGTTGAGAGAATTTAGGTTTGCATTATAGGTATAGGATGTGACTTTGAGGAGTCTGTTCTTTATTTCTCTCTCTTTCTTCCTGATTTATTTACTGACTCCCGGGCAAACTTGTTTGCCATGTGGTGCAAATTGAATTGAAACCGCTGAATTTCTCTAACTGCTTAGGGTACCTACTGTCAGAAAATCTGCACAAGTTTTAGAATTAGCAGACACACAAAATGTTTATCTCACTTGTTAGCTTGGTAAAAGCCCACTGACTTTCTGAAATCACAGCAGCGAGCTGTAAATGATGTGTGAAATGAAAAGGCTTTGCTCACCCAGCGAAGACAGAGCAAACATTGAGGAAGCTGTGCCATTGGACTGGGCTTGGTGGAAAGGAGGGAAACAGCTGTGATACAAGAAGAATTAAGCCCAGAATATACCAGCAAAGACAGAAAATAAATCAAGTTTGATGTAATTTTCCTATGCAGGGGTTTTTTTCTTCCCTCTTTTCTGTCTTGCTCTGTTTCTTTTTCGTACAGAGACTGCAAAGCTGAGTGGTTCTGGTTTGTGTGACTTGCATGAAGTTTTAAATTTGAAGTGATCATTGATTTGTGCATTATGTTCCAGTATGTTCTGCTGCATCAGGCACTCTGTTTTGTTTCTGTCCACGTCTACGTGTTTTACTGGGAAACAGCTTTAGCAGGGAGTCTGTGATAGAAAACTGACTTGGAAAATGAGTGCCTGTTCAAGGGCAGAATCATCCGTCTTTACTGCCTTCACCCTTCTGATGATCTGGGAAGGAAAGGGAAGCACATGGGGGTTAGAAAATTGAATGACACACTTAGAGGTTAGACAGAGGCATAGATTTTAAAGAGTTTACCCTTGCAGAGGAATCAGATGCTGAATCTGTTCTGGCTATCACCATGCTAATGGGAAGAGAAGGAGAAAGGGATAAATTGAGACCCATAGGATCTCCTCACCAGTGGGTGCTAGTGGGTGCCAGCAGGGATCACACATCCCTGGCTGTCCCCAAGTTTACTCTGTTTCCATACCATCTGCCATCCCTACCCCCCCATACTTGTTGGCTTAACCCCATTAAACACATGGCCCTGTGCATGCTGGAATGAGTAGACACAGACCATTATGTGACTGCTCTGTTTGAACACTGAATCAGGGCAATATGAGTATATAACTTGAGTGGTAGCTGGGGATGGATGTTGTGCAAGCATGCTAACACAGCTTCTGGATGGGATCTAGCGTGCACTGTCCAGATCCAAGCGTGAGGAAAGCAGGTGTGTGGTTGTCTGCCCATGTAAATCTACTTTAATTTCTGCCTTGCCGGGCAGTATGAGATTTAAACTCCATTGTGCAAAGATGCTAAATAGCTATCCCTGTCCCAGGATCCAGGCTTTGAATTAGAGCTTTTTGTTATAACAACTTGTATTTCCAAAAAACCAAGATGCTCTGTTGCGACAGTTCCTAACAGTACAGTTTACAATTTTTTTTGGCTGTATTTTGGCTTGTTACTGTAAAATACTGTGACAGATGGAGCATCATCTGTCAACAATTCCTATCTGACACAGAGTAGAAATTATTGCTGTGATGAAATTATTGATCTTGTATCTTTACATTTAGGAGCAAGGAGGATCTTATACTCAACTGAATAAAATCAAAAGCAGTTTAGTTTAGGATCCAAGAGGGATTTTACTCTAGGAAGACCCTTAGTGACTGGAGGTGGAAAAGATTTTAGTCTTGGCAGACACAGCTACATAAAAGCTAATTTCTCATAGCTGTCTTATTGCTTTCTATGATATGTCAACACTAGTATGGAACACTAGTATGGATTTATCCATGAATCTTTCACGTGTTTTTCAGGCAAATAAGAACTAAGGAAAATCCAGAGGGGTTTTTTTGTGTGTGTGTGTGTTTAGTGCGTTCTCTTTGCTGGGAGCCAACACACTTCTCTGTGTAAGATCTGAGAGCAAGGGGAGAGCTTGACTAGTCAGGCTTGCATTCAGGAGAACCATGGGAGACAAAAGCATCGTGAAAAACAATTAACAAAAAAGATTTGGTTTTCCGAGAGTTTGCTGGCGCAGATACGGATGTGGCACTAATGTGGCCTAATGTGGCAGTAATTATAGTGTTAATGCCATCTTATTAGTTCTGAAACCCAGGATGCCTTCTCGTTTTAATGACCAGTGGCTTTTATCCCTGATTTGCTACATCATTTGCTAATACTCTTGCTGTAAGTAGTTATGCTGGAGAAACAAGGAAGGGCTAAGCTGAAATGACAAGAAGGAAAGAAATGTGGGGATGTGGCTCCTACCAGTGATGGTCCTTGTGCCTAAATGTATCTCCTTAGATTGACCCTAATACTGGAGAGGGAAGCGTATCCGAGTGCAGGCAAATGCAGCCAATGTCAGACAGCAGGTAAAATGTCTTGTTGGTACTATCCTGAAACTGTTAGGAAGGTGAGTGGGAAGTCTGTTCTCCATGATTTTTTTCTCCGTTAAAGCTACTGTGCCTAGTACTTGCAAGAAGTGACAATTCTTATCCCTTCAGCAAATAGCGATGGGTTTGGTGCTTCATGGGATTATCCCCAAAGTAAATATGCCACCTGAACATCTTCAACCTTGAGCTAAAGCGCCTGTAAACCTTGATCTGAAAATCTTGGCATCATGGATTTCTCAGGGCATTTCTTAATATGGCTTTTTGCTGTGTCGGAAATACAAATAAATAGTTCATTTTTCTCTGCTTCTTGTTTAAATTATAAGGACACGGCCTTTTTGCTTTGTCCTGAAAAACAGTCCAGCCACATTTGTGGACGATGGTTTGGATTGGTCCTTATTTTTTTCTGAACCTGCCTGTCCATTCCCAGTGAAAGGGAATCACTGTTCATTAGGTGATTAAAAAAAGTTGAGAGTGGCTTGGAACTGCACAGAGGTGGATTTTCCTGCCAGAGAGTCTATTAGTAAATGCTTTTATGGGACTCTTCACTCTTCCAGAATGAGTAAGTCGTGCATTCACAGTCTTGCAAAGCAATCATCTGTGAATTGTACGTGAAGAAATGTAGGGGAGGCATGTGTGGTGTGTGTTCCAATGGGACTATTCCCTAGCCACCACTTGCTTCGGAAATTGTATTTAAAAGTACAATTGTTGGTCATTAGGGTTAGCCTTGCAAAGCAGGCATGACAGCATTAGCAGGAAATGCTTCCTTGATTTCAATTATAATGCATAAATTATACTCTTCTTCTGTCTTATCCGTGCAACATTCAGCAACAGCTTTTTCATCTCGGTCTGGGGAATAGAATTTTGCACATGGTATAACTTCCATTGCCTTAAATACGGCCTCCCCAATTTTATCACTGAACACTCAAAATCTTCATTATTACAGTTCAGCCAGCAGAAATTAGTTGTATTGAGATCCCAGTAGGCCACAGGATGCATGCAGCTCTGAGATTTGGCTTCCATTTAGCCTTGGGAAGCAGTCTTAAAGCTTGACGATTGAATTACAAGAAGTACTCATATCCCTCTGCCAACAGTAGAGTAAAAAACCAGAGCTGTCCTGGGGTGTGAGAAGCAGGGAAGGGGAAAGATGGGACTAATCATTCCTTCTTATAAGACTGAAGCATCTATGGGAAAATCCAGTTTCTCTGATTTGCTTTCATCTGGCAAAACCATTGCATGAAAAAGTGGTTGAGATAATTACGCAGTGGAGGTCACTTTATTATTTACAGTGGTTTATTCATGAAGCACAAGTATGTGGCTTGCTGATCTTGTTGTCCACACATGTGAGACTTTATCTGCCTTTATCTGAAACATTTGTAGGATTTCTCTGACTGGTTTGGGTAGCAAGAGCTGTGAAGCCTCCTGGAGCATGGGCTTCAACCATGCAAATCTGCATATATGGACTGTGATGGACTTGTACGACCCTCTTGTGCTGTTGAAAAGTCACTTCTCCTAATACTTAAAGTAGTTACTTCTCCTTTTACTCTCCTCCTACCTCCTGTTATGGTCCAAAACCAGCTCACCAGTATTAATGAACATGAACTGTTCAGCCTATCAACTTACTGTGTAAAATCAGTATTTCTTCTACCTTTTGTATTGAAACAATTCTCTGAGTGTGTGTGTGTGTGTGTGTTTGCATTAGAGGATTGTGCTGTCTTGTCTATGTTTAGCACATATCTGCTTGGTAAATATATCTCAGCTGAAATGCCTGTGTGCATGAAAAGAGGAGTTTCTTGATGTTGTCTCTATAGAAGGCTAAAATTATAACTCCAGGAAAGGAATGTGAAGTGTTCAATATGACAAGAAAAATGGATCTGATGTTGAAAAAATACAGGACTGTGAGTTTTGGTCCAAAGAAGAAAACTACTTGCCACTTACAAATCTTCTATTCACATCTTTTATCTACATCATTAATTGAAATTCTTCTTAATCAGTTCTTTCCTTCTCCTCAGCGGAAGCAGCAAATTTTTCCAGTTTTCCAGATTTGGTCCTGAACTTTTTTAGACCTTCACATGCATTACAGGAATGGCTAATCTAGAGAAAATCTTTGCCTGCTTTTCTGTCTCCATGTGTTCACAATTTCAACATTAGAGGAGATGCACCTAGAACTAGTGAAATATTAGCACTGGAAGCTTTGCACAGTGACTTCAAATAATTTTATGCTCTGGTCTGAATAAAAGTTGTTTTCAAGTATAAATACTTAGGTGTTCATATTATGAGTTTACCTACTTGTTAGCTGGGATATTGGAGGCAAATATTCCTTGTGATTGTAACCTAATAGAGAGACAGAAAACTTAATTGTGCCATACCATCTAACAGTTGCTGCCCAATAACCAGTAAGTCAAGGATTATTATGACTGAAACATTTTAATGCTAAAATAACCAAAATTGGCTTTTTATCACTGTTCTTCATGGGCAGGCAGCCCTGTTTGAATTGGTTTGGTCTCCAAATCTCTTTCTAAATGTCCTCTCACTACAGGAAAGGAGGAGGTTTGTGTTGTGTTCAAGGAACACATTAGCTACTGTATAAAGTTCTAGACCTTGTGCAAACTCGGAGGAAAAAAAAGATCAATATTTTACATTCATAAAGCACCTTCTGTTTGTCTCAGCTCACCGTGAAAATGTGAACTCAGAATTAAGAAGCAGCACTATCATTATACCCAGCCTACTGATGGGTAAACTAAGGCAGAAAATGCTGTGAAGTTACGAACTTGGCTAGGATCAAAATCCAGGAACATGAAAAAATCTTCAGCACTTAAAAGACCAGAAATGTTTCCCATTGCCCATTCCACTGTATCAATTGAATATATAAGAACGTGGCATTTTCTTTCCCATAACAATTTCTGATGTGGTAGACAGACAAATGAGTAACATGTGTGTCATAAAACAAGTTCAGATTTTATTATTTTTTTTTAACATAAAAATGTAACTCTTCATGTCGGGATTTGAGGACTGGGAATCTATTTTGTATCCCCAGTCTGTGCAAATCCTTCCTCATATGTGCAAAACAACTGGGGGCTTCTCCTTATCACCACTTTCTCAGAGCTGTTCCTTCAAGCTCACCCTTGACGGCTGCAATCGATGTGACAGAGAGTGAAGTAATTCTACATTATGTGCTCCTATTTACAGGTGACTGGGGATATTTGCACTTGAATGCTGTGCGTGTGTCTTCAGCTAATAAGCAAGTGTTTGGCTCTGAGAGATCTTACTGGTTTTCCCTACCAGTGGCCATAAATAATGGTCGCTGATGCACAGCATCCAACAGTTTGCTCGGCTGTTTCCTTTTATTGCAAACGTTGTATTTTCCATTCTGACTACGCAGAAAATTTTTCACGATTTCCAATGCTTCTTGTTAATCTGGGAGCAGAAACATTACAGAGCAAACACACATTGGAGAACCCAGGGCAGAGGTACCCCCATACCCACCCACCTACCCCTTGGAAACACAGGGATTAAGCCCAGCAATGCCGTAGATGCATTTTGCTGGGAATTGAGGTGACCTGCTGTTCTTCTCTTTTTGAACTTTTTCTCCTCGAGTAGTGGTTTAGCTCAAACCTGTAAACAAGGTAGTGTATTTTACAAAAAAAGGCTGTGGCTATCTTAAAAATTATATGGGCAGCTGAAATCTGTATCTGCCAGAAATGGGACTGTATTGCTTATTCACTTCACCTGTGCGCCTAAAGACTCATTCCTAAAACAGCAATACTTCTCTTCCATATTTCCTAACATTGCAGCATTATTCTAAGTTTCATAATCTCTCCTACCATCACAGTCATACAGAATTCATGTGCTTTTACCCACCATACACAGAATGGAAGACCTGGAATGAAAATGTAATTAAATCATATGCAAATAAAAAATGCTGCAGCTGACTTCATAAGAAGGAGACTGTCATATCAAATACAATATTGTATTTGATTTCAATATTAACTGATAGGATTAGCAGAGATGAAATTTACCTTAGAAAGGTGAGCCTGCCTAGAGTTACTGGTGAAAGGATTTCAGTGCTTTTGCAGCTTTTGCATCCAGGAGCTTTTTTGTTCCTAACCTTGGTGCAAAGAAAGCTGGTTTGTGGCAACTGAAGGTTTTGCTGTCCGGGTGGTGCTGTATTTCCATCCAGCCTGGTCCAGGGCGTGCCCAGATGTCTGATTGTGGCTGAGGAGATGGGTCAGCCTGCTGTCCTTGCTGCAGCAATGCCAGGGAAGGGCTGGGCCGTTTGCTCCTAAGTGGGCTGTAGAGGTGGGCAGCCTGCGGAGACTGTGCGTGCCCCAAAACCTGGCTGCTGCCCAGGAGCTCTGGCTGCAGTCACTGGGCTGCGTGCACTGGTGGAATTCTAGGGCATCCTTTTCTTGCTCCACTGCTGGCCTCTGGATAAAGAGCAGAGGAGGCATGAATTGCCTTTGCTGGACCCTGTGGATACGGAGCAGAGGAGGCACAAGTTGCCTTTCCTCTCTCTGTGTTGGTCCTTGTGGAGCAGTTGGGCAGTTCTTGTGTTGTCTCTGCCTTTCACAAGGCCCTGAGAGCTCTCATACAGCTTACCAGTGCCTCGCACCTCACGTGTGGGTCTGTGCACTGTGGTGTTTCCTGGCTTTCCTCCTCCCGTGGGAGTGCTGAGCCTGGTCCTGTGGTGCAGGGACCTCTCAGCTGGAGACATCTCCCGGCACTGCTGCCTCCCAGCCACACCTTGGCTCAGGGCTCTTCTGACCTGCTGCCTTCATAAACACTTCAGTGGCTTTGCCTTCGGTGTGAAGTGCCTTGGGAGCCCAGTATGAAAGGTGCTATAGAAATGTAGTTTTGATTTAATTTGGTTTGATTTACAGTTTGAAAAATGAAAATCTTTCTGCAAAGCTAAGACCCCTGTACAATTATTCCAGCTTGCTTCTGCTGCTTGCAAAGCTACTTGCATTCCCTTTTGGATCACTGGGGATTTCCTTGACACATTTACACTCCTGTTCTCAATAACTTCATACCCAGTCTCATGCTGACACTTTCTCCCTTTCTCTCTCTTTTTATTTATTAAAATTACCTGCTCCACAGGTATTAAACATAACCAAGCCAAGCAGAATAGAGGCCAGTCATAAAACCATAGATGACTACATTTTTCCCTGTTATGATCTACGACAGGCACTTAGTCCTTTAAAAAATTGCTGCACCTTCAGAGCCCGGAGATCTGGAGACCCCAATAGCATCAGAGGTTTTAAAAAAACATTGCAGACGTTTCCTTTCAAATCCCTGTACTTCCTGAATTTCTGTCCTTATTTTTGTACTACGGTGTCATTCTGTTTGATGCTGGGATCCTATACTGGCAGGCACTCTACAAACCCACAGGAGTTGCCTCAGAAACCACACACTTAAGCAGACAAAAATATTGACAAGAAAGCAGAAGTACCAGAGAGGTGAAGTGATTTGTTCAAGGCCACAGAGCAGCTCACTGGCAGGGCTCTCTGTGGAAGACAGGCTTTCTGGTGCTGTACCCACAACAGTTACCTGCCTCTAAATCTCTGAATTCATCCTTTAATCCTTTGGCATTCGCAAAGATTTAAAAAATTTACTTTACTGGACTTGGGGAAACCTTATGGTCCCTGAAGTGGGAAATATCAAAGAATACGACCAGCACTTGTAAAATTAAGTTGGGTTATTTAATGTGTTCCTAAAAGCTCGTACCTCTGTGAAGAAATACAGTAATCCAGGTTCCCTTGTCAGCATTTCCTTATGTGTGACAGACTTGTGGTGAAGGACAGGAGAAAAATGGGAATGATTTTACCTCTTACCAGGAAGATTTTCTTGTGTTTGATACATAGTAATAAATGGCGAAACTACACTCAAAACTCATGGCTGGTGGGGAACAACTTTGGCATTAAAAGGAATGTCTTGTAGTTTTAAACAGTGGAGAAGTGTTTTGGGGCAGAATATGACTTCTTGGTGATACAATAATCCGAATAAAATTGTCAATAATTAAAAGTGGGGGGCAGTTTTGGCACAGGCACAGCTTTTCACCAGAGGCACTGTGCTTCCCAATGATGTTAATTAACCCATTCTTTGCTGGGTGATATAAACTAACAAGGCAGAAAGACCCAGCACATGGTGTAATAGAGAACTGAGCTGGGATCCTGAGATGACACTGACACTGCTTTGAAAGCGTTGTTTTGGGAGGGATTCTTCTCATCTGGCTTGTAACAGGCATCAAATCTGTGGTGGTGGTCTGAAGCCCCTCTGCAGCGGTGGGAGGACTCTGCAGAGAGAGAGCCCCTTCAGGGGTGATTCATCCTGTCTGCCTCAGGTATCCGTGTAGGAAGGGATGAATCCTTCTCTGAAGGGATCGCTCACTCTCCTCTGAGTACAAAGAGAGCCTGGATGAATAGTGCTCTCTTCTAGCTGCCCGGACTTCCAGGGAATTAGAAGTAGGGGAGATCAGTCCCACACCTTTATGTCCTCCTTCATGTTGCCATCAGAAATGGTAAAACCTGCCAGGGGCAGGCCAACAGTCTGTGCTTGTGAATATTGCACATTCCAAGTTTTAGGAGTAAGTCCAATGTCCCTCTCCCAGATTTCTCTGGAACACTGCTGGCTTCATTCCTCTTGCATCCGTAGCTTTCTTTACAGCCTCAAGGCAGGCTGCTGGGAGAGGAGTATTTTTTTGTGTGTCAAAACATGATTTCTTGGGGAAACATAAAGAGGACACAGCTGCAAGAAAATGGAGAGACAGGTGCAGATGCCTATTTATGTTTTTAAAAACTGCAGATGTGTGTATGTGTGTACATAGAGCAGCTCAGGCAAGCTAGGATGCATGGATTAATTGAAACCTATACTCTTCAGAAAACCATTTGAGATGTACTTGGTTTGATGTTACATTTGTAACCAACGCTATAGTGGTTCTTGGGGTTTTTTCTGCTTGGGAAATTTCAGATGTGGTATTTAGCTTTGTTTGGAATGAAGACAAGTTTTTTGGCACAGAATAATTTCCTGCAGAAGAAAATTTGGACTCTCTAAGGCTTCAAAAGTCATGTGAATAGTTTTATCCTGCTGGTCTGTTCTTGGTGCACTATTTATCTTCCTTCTCCGTGCGCTGTGCATGGCAGGGCCCCATCCTCTTGTGATGCATGTGTCAGGAGAGTCTTGTTTCTGACTAGAAACTGCAGATCCCATATCATTAAAATTAATAAACAGGAACAGTGGACGTTCCTGGCGAGACTATGATAAACATTTGACCAAACTTATTTTGTTTTAAATTGTGTCATCCTTCAAAAAACAGTATCTTCACTATCTCATCCCTCATGCCTTTCTATCATGTCTCTGTCATGTGCTGAAGTTACCCATTCGCTTCTCAGCCCACTTTCCTCCCCTTGTCACACTTTCAAGGTGGCTGACACCTTTTCTTGTCCTTCACTGACTGATGGCTCCTAAACCAGGCCTGGCTTTCTGTGCCTCTCCCTGGGAGGAACCTCTGGGTGTTCTCAGGGTATGCATCAGGGTACAGGCATATTTGCTCTGCAAGTGAGGAGTCGTGTCAGGTGGGTGTAGTGACTCAGAAATAGCTTCTCCAAAAAGGAAATAGCATTGCTCTTTTTATTTTATTTAAAAAGGAAAATACACCTTTTTTAAAAAACACAGTTTATTAGAGCATGTTGTTTGTAAAAACAATAGAGATCTGTGTGTATAGTTTGGCTCCTTAACCTCTAATCTTCCCTTGCAGGTTTTTGGAAGTTCTCCTCCACCCCAGCTTAGGCTAGCATTCTCTCTCTGCTTCCACATATTCCCTCACCTGCTGGGAAGCTGCATGTGACAGTATATGAGCAATCCTCCTGATGACATCCAGGCTCCCCTGCTGTACTCCAGACTTGGGATCCTGCAGCGATTTAACATCTTTGTTTCTAAGCTTAGTTTAGGAAAGATTAAACTGTTCTTTGCATAATGTGTGCTTACTGGGTCCATGAGACTTATTAAAAACATATGCAGAAAGTCCCCACCTCCCATCTCCTCTCCTGGGGCTGTTGGTTGTGCGCCGTGATAGGTTCGTTATTTCAGATGTTCTCCTGCAACAAACCCCAGTCACTCCCTCTTGGAATCTTCCCTTGGAGCTTTCACCTTTCAGGTTCATTCCCTGTTTTTGTGGGTAGTTGCCATACTGGCTCCACCTGTTGGAAATCCGGTGTGCAGGGAAGGGAATCTTCTCGTGCTGTAGCCACTTTCCCATACGTTCACCCATTTTCTCCTCCTCATCATCTCCCTTCCACACCAACACTTTCTGCCTCCGAAGCCTTCTGACCTGAGAGAAGCCAGAAGAAGGAGAGTTACAACAGGATAGCCACACTGGGAAACTGATAATATCTGCCATGGTTTTGAAGTGAAGACAGCAAAGCCATTGCTGTGGTGGTGGAGTTTATAAAAGTTAACATTATCCACGTTTGTGGAGGTCTTCTTTCTCTGGGAAGACCGTGAGTTTTCAAACTGCCTGAAACGAGTCTCAGGAGAACCCAGTGGTAGGTGAGAGAAGGTCTGATGTGAGGCAGAAAGAAGAGGGAGTATAAATCACTCACCTCTGACTGAGGTACCAAACAAACCTGAAGCTGCAGCTGAGACCTTGGGGAAACCAGTCAAATGTATTGTTCCTTCTCCTGAGGGGGAAAAAAAAAAGGTGAAAAAAATCAAGGGGAGCAAAACATTTCCTTTGCTTTGCATATTACAAAAGGCACCAAATGTAGAAAAGAAGAGGAGCAAGTAGGCTGATAAGAGATTTCATTTCATTCCCCTCAGGGTGCCAACTTACCAGTGGTAACCTCGTGGTCTGCTGATGTCATTCACACAAAGCAGTTACTTCTGAAGAGACAGGTTTCCTCAGATTTTACCATCTGAGGGAAAAATAGAGGAAAAAATTGTTTGAAAAGGAAAAAAATGTTAAGGTGTCTGTGTTTTACCAAAAGCCTTTGTAGGAGGTTATTAACTTCAAAAGAAAACTAAATTTATCGTAACTTCTCTCCTCCCTCCCTGTGTTTCTGAAAAGAGCACTTGCTGTGATTGTCTGAGCCATTAAGGGCTCCTGGAAGGGCAACGAAGTCCCGTGCTCCCATGTCTGTGTGCTTACTGATTTATAAACCTCTCTGTAGGTAGAAAGAAGAAGGTGAAATTTCCCCTTTAGTGGCAGATGGGCTCCAAAGACTGAAATACAATTATTATGCAGACTCTCAACATGTAGAAAATGGGAATAAAAATCTATGTCTAATATCTGTATGAGGGAAACTTTCTTCTCAGGCTCTCAAGGGAGCAGACTTCATCACCCCAAACTTTTTTCTTCCTTTTTGAACAATGATTCCTGGAAAGAAAGACAAGGTTTAAAAGCAGTTTCCAGAGGTGAACCATGGATGCCACCTGTTCCTTTTGAATGTTAGCCTGAGATCCACAAACAGGCTGTGCTATTCATGCACCTGTGTGACATTTTGAAGAAAAACTTTTTAAAGAGTCTGTGCAGTGGGACTGGCAAATGGGAGATTTGTGTTTTCTCTTGCATTGGAGCAAAACCTGTAATCAGAAGGAGACAGGAAGGTAGCTGAACTGCTCATGCCATTGCTGGTACAAGAGAGTTAATCTGGCATGACGCAGAAGGTGGAAGATTTCATAAAAAGCTCGTGCCGTGTGGTAGTGGTTTCTAGTGCCCAAATATGCGTTTCATATCAGTGTGACATGCTGGCTTTATCTTCATGGGAGCCTTCTCCCCTCTGAGCAGGTCCACTTGCTTCTCCCATCTGCATGAACCTGATCCTTATGTTCCCTGGCAGTGTCACACTTTTGGCAGAGCTCTTCATGTCCCAGCCCTTCTCTCCTTGCAGCAGGCAGCCTCGTATTCAGTGGCCTTTTCAGGGCATTACGCAGTCAGTGCTAACCAGCTCCGGTGGAAACAGAGCCACCAGACCCCTGCTGGCCCGGAGGCAGGTTGTCCTGCACGTTCTGTTCAGACAGAGACTTGTGTCGGTGCTGTCAGGGAGGTGGGTTTGGTGTTGGAGAGCCCTGCATTACAAGGTGAAACTTCAGGCAGTTTTAGGGTGCACAAACCCTCAGTTTTGCCTAACCTGGCAAATATGGGGTGAGAAAACTGGAAACCTTTCCTAGGGGCATGGGCATTTCAGCTTGCACACCCAGCTGCCAGCCAGTGCTGTGAGCACTGCCAGCTGCTTGGGAGAGGATGTGCAAAGGCAGGAGACAGAAGTGGCTGGTGCTGGTGGAAGCAGGTCCTGTGGCAGCCAGGGGGATGGCAGGGAAACTGCTGTGGTACTGGCTGCCCCTGGGCGCCCTGCAGCGGGCAGGGGAACGACGGCAGGAGTGTGGAAAACAAAATAAATTCTGTCCATTGGTCTGTGTTTCCCCCTCCTCCAGAGTGTGGCCCACCTAATTCCAGCGGTGTTACTGGATGGGTACCCATGCAAGTGACAGCCCTGCTGAACTCTGTGTTTTCTCTGCCTCTGAAGTAGGCAGTGCTTAGGAAATGGGTAGTTAAAATGCCCAAATATCCCTGAAGTATGCTTGGCCGCAGAATAAGTGACTTAATTAACATACAGTAGATACTTATTGTTAAGTGAGAATGCCATCCCCTCCTGCAGGGATTTCAGTTAAACATGATGATTGATAAATTGTTATATTCACACGGTGTCACTCAGTGATATAATCATGGCTTTTGTAAATATTTAGTCAAGAGAGCAATCCAGCTGTTCCCAGCCAGGTTTCATCCAGTGTCAGCCAATGTTCAGTGCTGCTGATTTATTTCATGTGTTGCTTAAGCCTTCAGTAAGATCACATTTTTATGAGTCTCGAAATACCTATGGTAATAAATAGTGACAGTGCCGGAGCTAACAGCAGAAATAATTATATGGAAAAATATTGCCCAGGGTCCAGAATATGGCCAGGTACTTAACTATTTGTAGTTTTTCAGGACAACTGCTTAGCAGCTTTTGGTCTAGATTTATGGCAAAGCAGCCCTCACCAGATGCCATTGGAAAGGAAATCCAAGCAGGAACCATTTTTCAAAAGGACACCAGCATTTTCTCCCAAAGCTTGACTTAGCTGTTGGCAAAGGGTTGAGGTTAAAACGGTGTCGGGCAATGAATGAAAATTCCATTTTCCAAAGGATTTCAAGATTTTGAAATTTACCTTAGGTTCAATTTAGAATGAAAGTCTGAAATTCCTCCTCACAGAGGAAGGTTCTAGGAAGGATTCACTCTGAATCACCTGTGGTGGTTTTGCTATTCAATACAGTACTAGAATGTAAAATACGCAAATATATTAGAAATGGAAAATAATTCTCAGATGAAACACTGACACAGTTATCTCTGAAGGTGTCCAAACCTGACATATTCACAGTGTTGGAGCCTTCTTGTGCTTTTTTTTCCTAAAACATATTTCTGCAGAACCGAAAATTCTGTGAGCCAGCTCATCTTTAATGAATTTATATTTTCTGATACTTCTTTCCTGACCATGTTCTTGTTTGATGAAACACCCATGCAACTTTTCCTCACTCATCTGTCTCACTTTTATTTTGAGAACTCTTCAGGAATAGCTTTTGTTCTCATGTCAGTTCTTTGTTGAGGAACTGGCTGTCGTGATGTCCTACCCCCAAGACTTGGAAGTGATTCACAAAAAAAGAAAGTTTAAAAAAGATGACACCCAGTTTGGGCTGTATTGCGTATTTGAGATAGCATGCTTCACCCACAGGACAAGATGGTAGATGCTGAATTTAACTTATTCCCAGTAAAGAACCTCTTCAGTGACCCATATAGACACCTCTTACTGACAGCAGAGGAGCAAATTATCTTTACTGCCAAAGTTTTATTTGCAGAAAATTCAGCTTTTTTGTTCCCTCTTTGCAATTTGTGTTCTTTCATGTTCAGAAGCAGCTCATGATTACAGGGTGTTTCTAATTTTCCAGGGAATGTGGACATTTTGAAAAGAAACGCAGTATTAGCAGCAGTGGGGTGAGCACCTTCAAGAAGGTAAGCTTAGATCAATACACTCGGAGCCTTTTGCTAACTTGGATCCTAAGGTAGGGGGGACACACGGCACACTCCAGGAAGGAAAGCAAAGCCTAGAAGGTGCCTGAAAGCAACTGTAGCTCACTGACAGAATGAGGTGAGGTCGATCTACAGCACTGCAGACAGAGTGAAGCAGAGACTTTTTATTTGTTGAGTGCATGAAAACATCTGAGGCAAAGGAAAAGCTATTTCAAATGGGCATTAGCATGCCTGTTGGCACTCTCAGACTGATATCAAGGGCGCCCTTGAGCTCAGAGCCAAGTGGAGGTACACCCCTTGAGAACCCGAGGTGACAAAGTGCAGGTGGAAATGCTGTTCAAATGTATATTTAATGGACATGGGGATAAGCTGTGTTCCAGCCAGTGAAGGTAGGAAAAAAAAGCACAAAAACCCCCTCTAACAATATCTCATGGTCGATAGCACTAATGGGAAGTAGAACTTGGAAACCAATAGAATTACTCTAAAGCCAACAAATTGAACTGCAGAAATGAGTGGACGACTAGCAATTTTTAAACCCACTGCCCAGTGGGTCGTGTGTGTTACCCTTTCTGCCTGAAATATGGAGAAAGTAGAGCAATTAGAGCCCGCTGCTGCAGAGTCCAGCTCAGGTTGTATGGATTTGTTTGGGTTTTTTCACTCTAGATCTTCATTCTGATTTTTGTGGTGACTAAAGGGAAATGATCCAAATCAGGATCAAAGTAGAAATTGCCCCTCTGCCATTTGCTGGCTATAATCACCATTTTTCAGTACCTACAGGGAGAATACCTCAAAGCTTTGTTGGCAATAAATATGTTCAAAATGATAGTGTTAGTTGCCTTAGCAATATTTGTTTGTTTCTTATGAAAGACCTCTTCGTGCAGTTGCAGAAGTTTCCGGGTATTATAAACCAGTTCTTGCTTCCGTGTAGACCCTGAGAATTCAGGGTTTAGGGTTTGCTCTTTCTTATTCTCATCCAGCTGTGATGTGGAATCTTCCCACTCACTCAGTTTTTGCAGGCTAATATTCACCGAGTTTGGCATTCATCTCACCTAACCGCAGTTATTCAAAAATTACGCGGTTTATCTGTGTGAGTAGTCTGGGCCGCCCCTGTAGTCGGTGGTGAGACTCAGGCAGGTTGATTCATTCCATCCTCCCAGGTATCACCCTCTGGAGGTGCCCGAGTCTCTATAGGGAGACAGATGGCTGAGGTTAGGTGAGGTGAACCTCAGCCCCAGTGCTCAGCAATAATGGCTTGGCGCGTGCCCAGAACACCTGGGGTTCCCTGGGGAAATCACCCTTCCAAACGCTAGTTAGAACTTGCACCTTTTAGCATCCAGAATTAAAGGAGGTTTTTATGTGCTCTCTTTCGGTCCAGTGTACATGTAGGTTTTGTGTGTAATAGAAAAAAATTTGCCCTGTGTTTGACCTACATACTTAAACACAAATACGGCTTTAAATTACATATTCAGTATTTTTATATATCTGCTGTCTGTGTGAACATGCACATATTTTCTGCATAATAATATTCAGATATATGGTTCTCTATGATATTTTACTATTAAAGTGCTGGCAATATGCTCAAAGCTTTACAAAATACAGATAAAGGCAATTCCTGTCAGAAGAAGGTTATAACAAAGATGAACGTTAGATTCACAGGGAGCGAGAGACCAGAAGATTCTGGGCTCACTGTTTGTTTTTTAGCCTCATTTCCTTAGAAAATGAGGCTTCTGTGTTGCACTGTGGGTGAGGCGAGGTGTGTAGCTGTCCTCTCAGTGACTTTTGAACTGGTTGGCCAGCTTTAGCCAAATATAACCAAAGAATGTTTTCTCAAGGGACAGAGCTCTCTGAAAAAAGACAGCTATTTAGAAAAGAGAGTGACCTTACTGAGGAAAAGGTACAGGGTAAGCCATATTAGGTGCTACAGTATTTACAAAGGAGTCCTTTGTGGAAATCCAGGTAGGGGTAGAGCATCACCTGTCACTGGGGTTGTGCTAATCCCTAGGGAATTGGGCAGGGAGACCCATAGGAATCAATGCATTAATGATTTTATGATGCAAGAAACGTATTGCATACTAGTAGTGGCCTTTATGTTTGAATCTTCCTTAAGAATGGAATATATTAAGAGTTCTCCCAACCACAGGAACAAAGCTCATTAACTGGGGGAAGGAGCAGTGGAAGAGATGAAGCTGAGGAGTGGTAGAAAGTGTGAAAGCAAAGAAGAATTTAGTATCCCTACAGCTTCTTCCATTTCTCATATGCAGATTTATCTATTTAATAAGACATTAAAATTAAAGATGTTTTTCTAATGTATCATGTTCTTGGCTAGTTTTATCAGGCGAGGGCATCTCTGATTAGCTGTGTGTTTTGGATTTCTAGCCCATGCTGTGTGATCGCTCACACAGGGGTTATCCTCCCACATCTGCTCTGACGTTGTTTTCAAGGTACAGCTTTTATGCAAAGAGCTGCCAGAGATCATTGTCCATAAGAGCAGAGGAAAGAGTTTATTGGCCAGATAGGTCAGTTCCTGGCCTGGGCGTTCCTATGAATACAGCTTTATCAACACGCTTTATCAAAAGCAGGCAGTTCCAGGGTGCAAATAGTTTCCATCCCTGACTGCTGATGGTCAGAATTAGGAGTATTTTATCAGATATGGTGTGTGCCTCTGATGCACACAATGTCTGTTTTGATTTTGATACTGATGCAGGCTTCTGTACTAGCTCTTGGCTGTTCTGAAAATGAGAAGATGGGGATCAGGTTTCTAAACTGAGATTTTCTTATTACATGTCCTTGGTTTTAGCACAGGAACAGGTAGACTTGGATTGTTGAACTGGGTGGGATGAGACAGGTGCTGTGTTTCTATCCCACGAATAGCGTCAGCTCTGGGCTCTGGGTCATCCTGTGCAATGCAGCTTGCCTAGGACTCTGTGTGCAAGATGCTTTGTGAATCTCTTTCCAGCCCAGCTTGTGGCCTTTTAGGCAAGCTGTTTATTCTGTCTTGCTGCTATTTTGGACTTTCATCTTCCCAAGAAGTTTTTTCCAGAGAAAGCTGAGGGAGAAAGAAACTGCCATGGCAGTGATGGCAAGTGTTTTAAGTCTGCCTGCCTACCTGCCCTGCAGCAGCCTTTGGACTCGTGGAAGCTTCCTGACCAGTGGAAGAACTGATTGGGTTACGGACTGTAGGGAGCAGAACTGTCTGCCACTTTATTCTACACTTCTGCTTCCCCCAGCCACATATTGGGTGATGACCCAAGATCGTATCATCCAAGACACGCTGCACTTGCAGTTGTTGAGGTGTATCAATAGTTTTCATCTTTCTCTAAAACACGAGGTACTGGCCACTAGATTTGATTTACAATTAAATGGCAAATCCTACAGTATATTCCCAGGACCCCAGGAATGATAAGTCATTTGAGTTATATTTTTAATAGATTGTTATAAATCATTTTTATATTGCCATAATTGAATAAGGTGCTTTAGAGAAACAGAAGACTGCACATTCCCTGCCCCTAGGAGTTTGCTTGCTAAGTACATCTGGAGGTACAAAAGGTACTTTGTGTAATTTTATGCAGTGTGAGCCCTTGCTACTAATGACAGTGATATAAATGTGGCCCATATCCTGAAACAACTTAATGTGTGCTTAATGTGGAGGATTTAGAGTGCCTCTGGATGAGCGTGGTGATTCATGCCGGAGAACACGAGACTGCCTCCCGCACCACCTGCCTTCCCGCCAGAGGTGGCTGCCCCGCTGCTGAGGGTGTGCTTCAGACCTGAGGGCCATCAGCCCGGTGCCATCGGCTTGCTGACAGTGACCAGGGAAACAGCAGAAGGAACAGGCCAAACACAGAATGACCTATCCTCTGGCACATTATCCCAGAGCATTTTAGGGACTTTGTGAGCCAAAGTTTGTTTATTGGGCTGATGGGCCTATCTTCCGCGAGTTTAAGCTTAAACTGAAATCAATATAGTTGCAGTGTGGTCATATTCCAGCCTGGATAATTCCATTCTGCATTTTCAACTTCCCTTGATGCATCTTCAGATAAAGCATTTGTGCCCTAAAGCTGTGGTGTTTTGTTTGCTATTGCAATTTTGTGGCAGCTGCATTCCACTCCAGAGATAGATGCATTTTGGTGGTAAGTGATCCTTGGGTTTAAATAATCTATAATTCTTTGGAGCACTTTTTGGGCTTATAAAAGGTGTTATACAAATCAATGAATAATTTTCACTCACCATTGTTTGTAATGTATTCTTAGTTTTCAACTGAAAATAAAATTTCTTTTCCTATTGATTTTCTTCTTTTATGTTTTGCCAAATTGATTTTTCCTTTTCCTAATGGAGCAGAAACTAACATATCTGGATTTCAGTTACTTCACCCTTTCTGATTCAGCATCATTTAGGATATCAGAAGGAATAAAAACAGCTCTAAGGAATAGTATTCATTCATTAACTTCAAGGGAGCTGACACTGTTTTAATCCATTTTAAGGGAGAGTGTGTCTTTTGGGTTTTTAAATTTCATCAGTGGATTTGTAAGTGTTCTCTAAACAAGTATTAAAGAGACAAGTATAAATATGATGTTTTGACTTGGGAGGACGAGGTGTGAGAATTAAGCAGAGTTTAAGGTAGGCCAAACTGTTGGGTTGCAGGAGGTTTGGAGCTCTCACTGAAAATGTGGAGGGGGTTTGATGATCTACTTCCATTTCTGCACACCATGGCCCTTCTACATTCAGCTGGAACAGTGACAAGGTGAGTATTCCTACGGTATTTTCAGATCAGCTTTGATCAGGAAGAGTCACAGTTGTCTTGAGATACAAAGTACGATCCTCGACTGGGGGGCTTGTTTTTTTAAGATGCCAAGCACTCCTTTCCATTTAGGAGATTAAGGGGGCCTTTGAGCATCAGGTAGCTAAGAAACAACTTGAGAACTTCTGAAATGTTTGGCCTAAAAAGGTTGTGAAAGACTGGGTCATTCTCCCCAAATGAATAGTGTTATCTGAAATAAATTGTGTTATCAGCTTCTGAACCAGTGTTTCTTAAGAAGCTCAGCTACGATTGGAGGGTTAATACAGCCAGTGACTACAGGATGATAGTTCAGGCTACAGCAGAGAAAAATGAGATTCGAAAATACTGAGATAAACAAAATATTTTTTTAATATATCAGGTCTTATGAAATTCAACCTGAGGCAGAGAGAACCAGAGAACTGGCTGAAACAGTGCCATAAAGTTTAGTATTTATCCCCAGAAGTCATGAAGGACGGGAGAGGTTCCGGAGAATAGAAAAAGGGCAGAGATAGCGTCTATCCATAACAAGGAGAAACAGCTGAACCTGGGGATTTGTAGTCAAGTTGTATACCTGCCAATACATGGAACAAACAATCAAACAACAGATCATAAACCCCTTGAAAGGAACAAGGATGTGAGCAGGACAGCTAGCATGCATTTGTCAGGAGTAAATCACCTGAAACCAATCTCTTTTCCTTCTGAGACACAGCAACAGACCTTGTTGGTAGGAAAAAACCAGTGGTTGTCAGGTGTCATGATTTTAATAAGATTTTTCATACTGTTTTACAAGACACAATCAGAAGCAACATGGAGAAACCAGGATGAGAAGAAACTGTCCTCTGAGGTCAGTACACAGCTCTCCGGCAAGCTGTAATCAGAGACCAGTTACCAATGGTTACTGGTGAAACTGCAGGGGGATTTTGAGCAGGGTGCTTTGGGATCCGTGCTAGGATAGAGTGTGCTGCAGAGTAATGGTGGAAAGCAGAGGTTCTCATTTGCTTTGCAGGCTGGGATGGGCTGTGGGCAGGTGGAGGGTGGGTTCAGACTGTAAAGTAACCTGGAGAAGTTGGATGGGTGGCCTGTACAAACTGAGGCATGGACAGCTGCAAGATTCTCCTCTGTTGAGGTAGGAACACTTAACAGCATTAATGCAACAAGAGCAAGTGACTTCTTGAAGAGAAGGCTCTGGGTTTTGGAGTGGATCATTTTAGAAGAGGTAACAGGTGAGATGTGAGTCAATAGGGTGACGCACTTTTCATCAGCGATCATCACGATCCGCGAGAGCAGACCGAACAAACCGGGGTTGCCAAATCTGAAGAAGAAAGAAGGAATATGATAAATCTTGAAAAGTTAATAAAAAGCAGAAAAATAATCTGTGCTCTTTGCCTACTGGGACAAGGGGTAATGGGCTGTAACCTCAGTGAGAGACATGGCTTAGATGCCAGCAAGATCCTTCTACTAGTGATAATTGCGAAAAGAGGAAATAGCCTGTTTGGAAGCTTACCAAATGTCCATCCTTGGGGGTTAGACAGATTACAGTCCAGAATAACGTGGGTCTTATTCATCTTGCCTTTGGGAGATGAACTAAATGTCCTCCTGAAGTGCCTTTCAACTTCGATTTCTTGAATTTAGGAATCTTTTAAACTACATTTAAATCTCCTTTCATTTTGGTCCAGATAAGCCTACCTAGTCTGTGAAGAGTTAAGATTTTCTATGTTCCTTATTATCTTACGGATAGCATTTAGCATCAATTAAAATGGCAAAGTCTTACGATTCGCTCTCCACCTTTGCTCAGCCTTATCCATTACTCTTGAATCAGTTAAATAAATATGGTTTAACTGCAGTCTACTGAATAAATGTTCTCTCTTTATTTCTCTGTATGTATGTCTGTACGTATATAATATATATATATTTGAAATTATGATTCCATTTATCCCAAGTTTCTGGAATTTATTGATTTTTTTAACAGTGTTTAAATTACATCCACTTTTATGGAGACAAATCTGTTGAAGAATTAAACAGCAAAGTTTGCTCCAATCTATAAACATGACAGGGGGATGATTTCCTCTCATTTGCTAAATATACTGCTCCTTAGTTGGAGACATAAATAAGAATGTTGCCTAAGTAGGTCATATTTGAGCTAGGGCTTTTCAAAAGACATGAAAGCACCCACCGTGAATATACACTTCAAAGCCAGAACCCATTTTTTTGTGCACATTTTGTTCCTGAGAAGTTTTCCATCTGTTCTAATGTCATGGCTTTGCCACAGTGGCTTGTCCTCAGACTCTGTATCTCTGGCAACTCATATGTTTTACTTTTTAATGCGGCAGGTAAAGGAGATAATTGGAAGACCTTCAGAGTCAGGCGGGGGGGGGTGGGCAGGAGGGAAGGGGGAATCTTTCACTTCTAAATGGAGGCGAAGGACAGACTTCCTCTGCTCCTTGTTGTTAGATAGCTAGTTTGATTGGATGCCAGGAGCTGAAAGGAGGCAGCGTGCATTTTGAAAGGCTTTTCGAGGAGCAAATCTGAAATTAAACGACAGATAATATTTATAGAGGTTAGTGAAGTTCACTTCACCCTGCTCTCTGTAGCAGTGCAGTTCCAAATTCAAGATTCTTGATGGATTTAAACCCTTTTTCATCAGCAATAGTCCGACCTGATCTGCTTGTCACTTTCTAAAACGATGCCTTTCTGACTTCTCCATGTAGCTCTGAAAGGGGAGGAAGCTTCCTCACTAATATGTCACTCAACCCACCCACCTAGACACCCACAGCTTGTTTGAAGCCAGCATAGGAAAAAAAAGACCACCACACCACACACCCTGGATTGTAGCCATGCTGAAGAAAGCACTTCTTTAAATATCAGTATCAGTGAACATTGGTCCTAGGGGTGAAGCCAGAAATAAAACCCTACTTAACTTGTATCTTAAGCCGCCCCTCAACCTTACAAAACAAGCCGAGCTGTGCATTTGCTATTTTATGTGCAAATCAGTGATAGCATCGCTATGTGTTATATTTACACAAGAATTTTTATTTATTTGGAGTGCAGAGTGCCCATCACTCACACAGGAACTTCTGTATCACCACTCCAGCCATGTGACTCACGAGTTGCCCTACTCAGTTGGTGACACTTCTATAATGGCCTGAGGAACAGAAGGAACATCCGGGGTCTGGGGTTGGCTCTGCAAGGAACTGGCTGCCTTGCCATTGCTGATGCAGTAGTGTGGAAAATGACACGAAAGTCAGGGAATGGGTTTTGTAGGAACCAGGCGCCAGCAGGAGCAGTGATTGCTGGGGGAACAGGAGGGCTTCAAGACCTAAAGGCCACGTGCATATGCCTGAGTAAGTCCACAGCGATGGACTGAAGGGCTGAGATCAGCTCTGGGGGTCTCCAGGTCCCAGGATTGTGCCTGGGAGAAGGCTTTCACGCAGTATAAAGAGCTCCTCTGGTGTCTTTGGCGCAGTGGCCAGGCAAACTGCCCGGGGAGCAAAACCTATTTCTAAATATCTGAAAAAGGTCTTCTGGGGCAATCTGCATCTTCCCACCCTGAGGCTGATAACATCCACCATTACCACCGCCCTCATTGCAGACAGCCCTGAGACAAGCGAATACATTTAGTGCATCATCACTCACATGTATAGCAACTCTTTGGGCAGCACTTGTGTTTTCTGGTCTCTAAAGAAGGGCAAACTGCCTTTCTTCCTGCATTTCAAAATGCCGTCGGTCCTAGCAAGCCTGTGAAACACAGTCAAGATTCAGAGCAGGATGGACTGCCACCTGGTTCACAGCAACACCTGGCAGCGAGATGTATGGAAACACACTGCCATATACAAGGAAATTAATTTTTTACCCATTACAGAAAGATAGAACAGCATAAGAATAAGTCTTCAAAAGACTTAGCAATTAAGAGCAGAATGAATGTGAGTCATCTGTCCAGCAAAAGCTGTGCCAGATGCAGACACAAAGTAGTTCTGCATGTTAATCCTACTTAGGCAGTGCTTGTCCTATGCCAGGGAACTTTTTCTGTCAGTTTGTGACATACACACGAACATGCATACACACGAACTTCAGTGTAATTTGGGGTTGTTCAGTTTGCCGATCCGCCAGCTATTCACCTTAGGGCATTTTTAATATATCTCAAAGTAATTTGGAAGTGTACAAATTTTGTATTTTGGTCCAGAGATTGTCCATATAGACACTAACTGCAGAACTGCCTAAAAATTTGGATTTCAGTTTGAAAGGAATGATGTTGTTTCTAAATGTGATGCACATTAAAGCAAGCAAAGCGAAGCAAGACTGAAGAAATTTCCAGCAGCTCTGCAGGGTCTACACCTGCTCAGTGGAACAGAGAGGACCGTGGAATGCAGCCCTGACAGTAAACCTTTGCTGGCAGTTCCTAAGACTCCTGGCTCCAGGGCAGTTCTGCAGGAAAGGAGACCTTGAGTGCTGAACAGGTGTCCCAAATCCCAAGGCTCACCTCCAAAGCCTAGAGTGAGGTTCCCAGACAGTTGAGATGTCAGCTGTGTTTGGGAAAGCAGCAACAGTTTGGGAAGGGATGAATTTCGATTTTCTGGTCAGAAAATTTCTGACCAGCTTCTCTTCAAAAGGCTTTGGTGTTATTCTGTTTGTGGAATGGGAAAGCTGCAGAATCCCTCCTGTCTGGATTAATCCTGAAATCCTTAGACATCGTGGTCTCAGTCTGAGCATCAGAGCTTTTGAAGGTAGAGCAGGACAGATGGTATGGCTGATGAGAAACAGTGGCCAAAGTGGTCTTTGCTCTGGTAGCTCTAGGCTTGCAGATGATTCCCCAGGTGATGTTTTTAGTCAGTCAGAGAGACCTTATCTTGCAGAGAAGCCCAAGGTTTGAAGCCAGGGAGTGTTTACACCTTCACCTCACTCTACCTTGTGGAAGAGCAGCTTGCTGGACCTTGTGAGAGAGACTCTGAGGTCCTGGCAGATGAAGTCAGACTGTTTTGGTGAAGGTTAAACATGACTGCTGTCCAAAGAACTGCTAACTATATGAGTGTGGAGGTACTAAATGTATAAGGTGCCTCAGATTGCTTGTAAGAAGGGTGGTAGTAGTGGCAGACATTGTGATGCTGTGATGTGATTTACTCAGCTGTTTCCCATGCTTACCGTGACTTTATTTACCTGTTCCTCATTGGTTCAGGTTGTCTGGATGGGGAAATGTGTACAGTTGGGAGTGGATATGACTTTTGAAACACAGACCCAGGGCCACGTGAAAAATGTTGCTGTTTCGATTGCAATCAGTTGTGAAAATGCAAGAGGAGGAAAGGTTTTTGCTGGCTTGCTAATGGGTGCACGTGTATTCGTTTTCATGCTATTTCAGTGAAAACACCTGGAAATGAACTGAGGGTTTGAGGATTCGGGGAAGGAAAATGAGCTGCCAGTGCTGAAGGCAGCCAAGTTGAGTAGCCGACAGCAATATGCTACAGCCTGTGAGGCACTGCTGGGAGATAGGGAAACAGAGGAGCACAGAGGTCAGTGCTATTAACTCTGTGTAGTGGTATGTGTGAGTGAGAGTAGGGCTATTTCAAACTGGGCTATTAATTTTTGACCATATTTTGCTTATTTTTTTCACCTTCAGTTTTATAAAGAAGGTACACTTTTGGTGAGGGCTTGCAAGCTGCCCTTAGAGGAACTGGGTGGAATCACATTGCCGGATCTAGCACTGATCTCTCTGAATTCAAGTGGCTGGTCCCAGGGACAGACTGAGGATCAGCCTCTTGGGGGTCCAGATCTTCCTGGCTTCTTCACTTGGCTGCTCAACTTGCCTGTGAAATGCATGAGCTGCAAACACACGAAACATGAAGGCATAAAATAAATTCAAACTCCTAAGATGCCCAGCTCTAAAAACTGCCAGCAGTAAAGTGTGGTGCAATGGTAATTAACTTCCATGACGGCAGCTCTAGGAGAGGTACACACTGGGCACCATGGGAGGTTTGGTGTGATGGACTGGAAGCACTGCTGAGGGGCTCATGGGCTAGTGGCTAAGCCCCCAGGGCCAGGGAGCACAGCAGGGTGCTGGACAAGAGCAGCCCTGAGGGGAGGAGATAGAGAAAAGGGCCCTTTGGTGCCTTCTGTGTTCCTCCTACCCCCCCAAACGTGGCAGCTGCTCGGAGAGGCCATGAAGTAAGTGTGTTTCTCCTGAGTGCTTGCTGTAAACAGTGCGTACAGCAGCGCTGATTATACATCAGCTCGCTGGGCTAACTATAGCAGAGTAATTAAAGGGGTGAGAACATTTTGGAGTACTTTCCGCCACTTGTTGTCTGTGTAATCCCCCTGTGTTTGGCAATAAATAGAACTTTTAAGTTTAATTAATATACACTTGGCTGGCTATCCATTTAAAAGCATGCTTCGGTGGCCCGAGACATTATCCACTTATGCAGAGTGTTGCTGGAAGAGCTGGTGCAATGCTGGAGAGGGAGTGCAGGGCCAGGGCAAGGGGTGCTGCCGAGCCCTGGAGCAGGGAGGCACAGCTTCATGTCCCAGGGAATGTAGGTCAGTGGGCAATTCAGAGCATGCTCTGACACAAGCATACAAGTGCTGCAAGAGAAGGCAGAGTAAATAAACAGCTTTTCTCCTGAATGTGGGGCAGCTCGGGCTGTTTTTAAAATTTATTTCTGAACGCTGGGTTTCGTAAGCGAGTTCCTCCCGGGCTGAGGTGTCAGAGGGTCAAACAAGTCTTGAGAGAAAAATGGAGTCTAATATCTCTCTTTTTCCCTCAAACTTCTTCTGTGTAGGGCAGTTCAGACCATTGATATTTTTTTTAAAGAGTTTAGCAGAAACAACAGCAACAAAAAAACCGGTTTGGATTAGATCAAATATACATTCCTTCCCTCCTCCTCCCCTCCTGGGATGAAACAAACAAACAAATCATGCCGTTTAGCACCATTGTGTCATTTGCCCTGGAACAAGCCATTTCATTTCATGCACTTTTTGAAAAGCAGAGGCGAGGAACAGCTAGAGTTTCATAAAACTGCCAGAGGACTTGGACTCCAGTCCCAGCTCCAGCGAGTGACGAGTTATTTATCTGCAACAGCAGGGTGTCAGCGGGAGCTATTTCAGACCCCCCTTTGCTCCAGAATGCACCCCAGGTTGATGTTTGGAGGAATTTTCTGTGGGTGGCAATGCATCTGTGCAGGTGAAGGAGTGAGTTGAGCGGCAAAGGATGCACAAAGTGAGCCACGGAAGAGAAGGGAGGGTCAGGGTGGATGGGGAAAAGACTTAACTTGGAGAGGAAAGAGAAGGGTTCAGGAATGAAGCAGGTCTATAATGTTGCAGCTTCTGCTTTTTTCTTTCAGTCTCTGATGCTATTTTTCCACTGCTCTCCCTGTCTCTCCTGGTTCTTTACGCTATGCCTTCTCACCTCCTATTCTCATGTCTTTTTTACCTTCTCAGTCTTTCCTTCTGGATCAGGTGCTTTGATCTGGGAAGTCAAGTTAGTGTGCCATGGTGTAAACTGTTAACTTATGCTTCCTAGTGGTGAGCTACCCTAGTATGTAGGGTTGTGTGTCTTGAAGATCCAGTTGTAGGTAACCAGCTTTAATTTTCACAGTTGTTTGTTTGTTTATTTTTATTTTTATTTTTATTTTTATTTTTATTTTTATTTTTATTTTTATGTCTTTGTGTTGAATTTTTTTTTTTTAAAGTGCTCTGCAAGAGCAGATTCACTGGCCTGTCTACAGGGTGGAGGGTGTGAGAAATGTCCTTTCTCCTGACTTCAGGGCGGAATGAAATAAACACTTGTTGGGTACAAATAATTTGTCCTATTTTCTCCATCAGTTCCAGGAAGAGAGGAAGTGTTTCCCTAAGGAAAATCTTTCTCTGCATTATCAGTAAAGCAGCCTGAGGTGGCTGGCTCAGGTGCAAGTGTCGGCTGTGGGTGTCCACCTGTGCCCGGAGGAGCAGCGTGCTCTCTCTGATTGGCCTGGCCAGTGGCAGTTGAATTAGCAACAGAGGGTCCAAAAATAAGCAGATTTAATAAAAAAAGCTTCATGGCATGGTGGTTGGGCCCGTGCTGTGCAACTAATTAACTTGCTAAGCCTGTGGAAGCACTTCCAAAAGCGAACTCCCATTCTCTGCTCCCACGCTTCCTGCATTCGGCTTCCTGCGCGGCTCCGGCTTCTGTCCCCTTCCCCAGGCGGTCAGCATAGCAATGTCACTTACGCCTGCTGTGTGTGCAGGAGGGACATGTCACATCTTGTGCCTTTCCTGGCCTGCCACTGTGACCTTCTGCAATGGCTGAGAACATCAGCTCCCCCTCACTGAAGTGGGGCAGCTCTTTTGCTGAAAGAAGACTCCTCCTTTCTCTGGGCTTCCCTGTTACATGCAGTAGTCATCCACCAATAATTGTATATAAGGACAAGGAGATAAGTACTTTTTTGAGCTGTGCTTCCTTTTCTTCATGGCAAGTGGAGTGTTATCCCCCGGCACAGTTATCAAAGGCATAGATGTGCTTCTCTTTTACACCGTGAGCTTTATCAGCAATGCATGCGAAACATAGCTTCCTTTTTTCTAAGTTTTTCTGTTTTCTCCATTCGCAGAAATATCCTGATTTTCATACTGTGGCTTGAAACGCCTGGCTCTGGCTATTTGTACCTGCTTTGTAATAGCCCCACTTGAGAGGTGAAAAAGGAGGCTCTAAAGCCCAATTCCAAGATTACGACCTGCACATTATTTTAATTTAAACTCACCTCCTGTTACAACAGAGAATCAAGGTGTAAGTGTGTAAAGTGCTTTGGGAGCCCTGTGATAAAAGGCCCTATAAAAACATAAATGTAAGCAGATGGCAGTCACAACCTGCCTGGTAGGAGCAGCACACAAGCTCACGGAAAAGGGTGCAAACTCAAGCCCTTCCTGAAATTATATCAAACAACAATAAATGTAACCTTTACTGGGGCCTGGGCATTTGTAATGTAGACCCCTCTATTTCTCACCACATTGCCTCAGACTGAGAGACAAGCTAAATCATCAGGTTGGCCCTCCAAGCACGTTCAGGCTTTGTGTGCCTGTTTGAAAAGAGGTTCATGACTGTGCCACGACACCAAAGGCAAAGCCATGGCCATGGCTCTATCTCAACCACTGTGGGGTCGATATCCCCAAGAAAAGGCATAAAATAAGAAGTCCTTGGATGTAGCATCACCAGTTTGTGGTTAAGCTCAGTCTGGGGCATGATGCGCAGAAATGGAAAGGAGGGAAATGTAATGAGCAAGACATGCAGCGACGTGTTTGCTGAGGAAAAGGGAGAGCTGGTCTTTTTTGTACCCTTGCCTGTTCTTCTAAACACCATTTTTTTCCAAAGGATGGATTTTCTCTTTATCTAACTTGTCTTTTTTCCCTGCTGTGAAATGTTTTGGGTCAGATGATATTTTGCTGGGCTTTAGAAAACTGCTAAGAATTAATTAATCCATAATTAAATTGATGGGGAAAAGACGTACAGAACTGTTAATAGAATTACATCCTCAAAAGGAACAAAAATAAGACAGTTTCCTTTCATTTCTCTTTTTTACAGTTTGCAGTGTGACAGATTTCTGACCAAGTTCGAGTTTAGACAAAGTGCATGTGGCAAAAGTTGGAAGTGTTGTAATGCTGCCTACTGTGATTTGTATAAACATTTAGGATCCCCTGGAGAGGAATGTAATCCAGGGTTCCCTGTTTACACAGAAAGGCTCAGAACAATATAATATTTGAAAGAAAAGAAACATTTTTAATTGGATTTGTGCTGACTATTTTCGAAATACAAAGAAGACGGTTTAGCCAGTAAGCTGCAGATTGTTTGCAGTCACAGGGAATCGGCAGGCCTCAAATTAGCTGCAGGACAGCCCTCGCTGTTGTTCTGTGAGCCCAACAAAGTGTGAGACTTGAAGGAAAAATACTCATACTAATGATAAGAAAAGGCTGCAAAATTCAAGCTGCATGCTTCTCTAAGTTTATGTGAGTTAGGCTGAACGGATCATGTGGTTTCCTTAATCCATTCCTCAAATGATAAAAAAATCAAAGGGGAAGATTGTCAGGTTTGTCTTTCCTCTGACTAGATACTTGCTATGGGATGGGGCAGATCCTGGCGTGTGCTCTGCTTTGCTCGCCCAGGAGTGTGCTGCCAAGGGGTGACCTCGGCTTGCTCCCCAAGACCTGCAACCTCACTCTGAACTCCTTGTACCTTTGGGGATGACCTTGCCTGCTTTTAGCACCCATCCCCCTGTAGTTGGCAGGAGAGGGGCAGCTCAGGCACTGCTCCCAGTTTCATGCTGGGTTGAGTCCCTTTCCTGTTTGTATTGAACGTGAAGAGAGGAGAGACCTGTTGTTTCATCAGCAACATCAAAGAGAAGAAAATTGCACTCCAGTGTATCCAAATTTGCAACATCCCTTGGCTTTTGTAATAGAGAGAGGATATTAGAGGCTTTCACTAAAGGTATAAAGCCTGGTTTTATTTCCCTTTTCCTCCCGTTGTTGCATTTTTTCCCCTTCTTTGCGTTGTTGATCAGTGAGGTCCATCAGCAATGTCAACAGGCCTTATTTTGCCAGATGCAGCATTCCTCTTAACATCGGCAGTGGCTGAAGAATCACTAAACTTAAGGTGAGAATAGGCTTCAGAGCAGATGGAGTGCCCTGAGGCAACTAAAAGTTCTGTGCCTCTGTAGTTGTTTGTATTTATTATTTCCAAGTACTAAAAGAAATGTTAAGATGTATTCCCATAAAAAGAAAAAATATAAGCTCAGGTTCACCCTGCCGATCTTTTGGCATTTCATGGATAACCTAAAATAAGGAATATTGCCCCTCAAGCCTCCTTCTGTGTAACTAGTGAAAAGAAATGGGTATCTCCATGGGGCATTTAAAACTGTACACGATCTGAGAGCTGCTCTGGAGGGGACTGTTGCTTCATTGACTCGAGTGACTGCACACCTACCCTGGTGTCTCAAGCAGGTATTCATGGTTAGCCTGTAAGTGAAATTCTGGACAGGACAATTTGTACATGGTAAGATCCCATAACTGCTGTTTCAGGAAGGTGCACACTAGGTTGGTTCTAGGAACTATCTGGCAGAGCTGTTAGCACATTAGGTCAGGATTAATATAGCCAAGTGGCTATGAATGATTTTTTGAAGGGACTTGAATAAGGAGGGCTCCTAGACAATGAGATTGAGGGTGGGATAAAAAGAAACAGGATGGGGAGGAGGACTAAGAGTAAGGGCTTGGAATAGAGACAAGAAAGCTGAATATACCTAAGTTACAGGTAAATGCTCATGCTTGTATCACCTCTTTGTTAAGGACCCCTAACAAAAGTCCTTAAGAAAGAAGACAAAAGCCTCTCTTGTCTGTGGATGATGGTCCCCTCCCTTTCAGGAGGGTACCAGTTACAGCAAGGAGAAGCTAAGATAAGGAGGAATGCAAGGGGGATGTTTCTGCAAGACAGTTTTGGGAGGTGACCCTCATATTTCCTGACATTAGACATCTACAGGCGTAGATGCCATGGCTGAGCTGGTTGTCCTGAGCTGCCTTTTCAGTCGAAGGAGAGCGACTGCTGATTTTGCGGTGCAGTTCAGCTGAGCTATTTTAGATGTCTGCTTAAAAGTGTGAAAAATTTGTTCCAATTGGTGAAAACGGAGTTGAGGGAAGTGAACTCAAACGCAAAGATACTATATAAGATACTATCAAATGATATATAAACTTGCATTCACCTCCAAACAGCATACAAACCTGCCAAATATTTTGTTCTTTCTGGAGAAATCTTACTGTTGCGTGATCCAAGTAGGACTTTTAGGTGGTCAATGAGACTTACAAGACTGATATATTTAAGAAAAGGCAAAATGAGATATTTTTGGTAAATTGCATTTCCTTATTAGTCATCACTTCCCTTTTTATTCTGAGAAACAGCCCTCTTCAGACGTGTGCATTTTATTTGGCAGAAGTGTAGATAACTCCAGATGTTGCTGATTCTTTTTCAGTTCCTTGCCTTAGGAAACTTCAGTTGCACCTGAGAGAAAATAGGAGCCAAACTGGAAGAAAAAGAAAAGAGATATATAATAGCCTTGCTAGAGGAAAAGAAAAATCAGATTAATTTATATGCTCGGGATGATCCCTAATTGTTTCCTTAAAGATGAATTAAAAACCTTTTTATTCACAAAGAGCTGAGTTCAGGGCCATGTACATCTCCTATTAGAGTTGAAAACATCACTGATAAAGAGCTGGATTTTCTAGCTTCCCTTAAGGGCCTACTATTGCAATGGAAAACAGAGCACTAAATGTAGCGATTGGCAAGTAAGTAGAGGTGATAATAGGCTTTGATATTAAGGAGCAATATCCTTGGCTCACATAAGTAGGTGCCATCTTCTTATTTTAGCAGAGGTCTGCTTTTTGCCCCAGATTGGCAAAAAATTGCCCCAGATTGAGGCACCTAGGTTTTTAGCTATGGACTGTTGTAATTTTAAATCTGTAAATACAATGTGTTATCTACCATGGCTTTCACACTTTCGAAGTTTGTCAAAGGATATTCTTGCTCTTCTAATCTACTAAGGATAAAGCCTGAGAAAACACTGATTTTTTTCCCCATTCTTTAGGATATGTTTCTTTGCTTATATACTCTGTTAAATCAACAGAGGTTGATGAGGTTAATGACATACAGACCTTTCCCCTCCAGAACAGCAGTTCACCTCTAATTCACACTGCTAGATACTGAAAGTCATTCCACATAAAATAAAATAAAGAAAAAAGAAAAGAAAAGAAAAGAAAAGAAAAGAAAAGAAAAGAAAAGAGAAAAAAGAAGAGAAAAAAGATGTCATCCAGTTAATGACAAGTAAGAATTGACAAGCCTGCAACCCCTGAGATAGAGCTTTCCACGTCACTAAGCAGAGTGAGCAGGCCCAGAGACTGAATAACGTGCCAAAGTGTTCCTCTGTGACACCCCCGGAAAGCTCAGTAGACTTTTCTGTCCAGGGCTGGAAGACACCAAGATTTCCAGGCTATTATCTTCCACTGGAATAACATTCAGTCAAAGATAACTTGCTCCTTCTGGTGAAAGTACTTCCATATAAATAAGGGAAGGAGTGGTGTTCTTTGGAACCCAGTCTGGTATAACTTCTGACAGATAACAGCGATTGTGATGAAGAGTAAACACCTCAGTCACCGGGTGATGCAGAGCACGCTGATGCACAGAGCCGCAGCTGAAGGCTGAATCACTGCTGTATCTAATTAGGCACATCAGTTAAGATATGCAAGCCTCCGACTGTCTGAGAAGGGCTGAGATTGCTAATGCCAATCTGTTATTGTCCTCACGGCTCAGAAGAGGTGATGGCTGATAAGACTGAAGAAATAGCATTTTGTGTTAGGGCGGTCAGTAGCTTTCTGGTCGCCTGTTGGAGGGGAGGTGGGGCAGGCAGTTAAGTGATGTTGCATCATTTTCTGATTTGGCCCTCTGACTAACGTCAAGGTAGAGAAATAAATCGCTCCTATTTAAAGTGTTGGTGAATAACAGCAACCCCTTGATTTTCTAATGCAGCGTCATTTGAATTGTATATGCTATTGAATCAGACAAAATATGTATTTATGCATTAGGTTTCTTCAAAATTCCTAGTACGTTTTTTAACAAGATGCAGGAAAAATAAACTGAAATGCCGATCTTTTTATTCCTGGGTTGTTTGTGACAAAGCATCAGCAATGTCCTGTGCCGAACATGATTCATGTAAGGCGCAGACAGCGGATACTGAGTTTGAAAGGGCGCTAATCAACAATCTTTGGAATAAAGAAGTATCTTAACTCAAAAATGTTGATGCGTGAATGAACGTAATTCTCTGTGCACCGAGTTACTGTTTAGGGGACACATCTACTGTAGCAACCACACTGAATCAGTTCAGTGCCATTCACAAGCAAATTAAGTTGTAAAATCTCACTGTATGTGTATGTGTGTATCTAAATATCTCTAGAGAAATTATTTATTTATTTTCTGCTTTGCTCAAATTTTTTCCTCTTCCAGTGAACTCAGTTCATTCCTGGAGTCACTCCATTGACGTCAACAGTAGGGTATCAAGGAGGTTTTTTGCTCTTCTACTAAATTTTTAGGATAGAAGTTTCTGGGACAAGGCCACACACAGCTGCAGGCGAGCTGTGTGATCCAGGCAGGGCACTGATGTGGGGGTGGAGGAAGGTCTGCTTCTCTGGCCTTGGGGACAGCACAAATCCAAGCTGGGTACCGTGTGAGAGAGCAAGGCAGCAGTGCAGAAATGCTATAGAAGGTGGGTGTCCTGGCCCCATGACTTCTAGGGACAATTTGATGAAGGACCGTGGGAGGGGCCCAGGGAAGGTGTGCCTTGTGAAAGAGGAATGGTGCAGGGGATGTCAGAGTACTGTGGCAGCTCATCTCATTGGTGGCCAATTGGACAGGGAGTCTTGGTGCTCTGCCTTTCAGGCATATGATAATTGAAGATGAGGGATAAGGGAACACTGAAGAAGGAGGATGAACAGATTACTCTCACTGTGAAGATGACGCTGTGGGTCTCTAACGTAGGCAGTGTTGAGTATTGCATATAGTCTCTGAGTTGTCTAAATAAACACAAAAATGCAGTGTCCTCTTGAAAATTCGGGTGCAGCTTCATGTTATGGGTCCTTCATCGATGAAGAATCCCTCTCTCACCCTTCTCTGCCCCCCACCAAGGATCTGCTGCCTCCACTCCCGTGTCTGTTCTACTGCTGGTGTGTCCAGGACTGGTGAAATTGAGATGACTAAAGAAAAAAGATGATGACAGGAAGACAATAGAAAAACATGTGGCTAATAGGAAAAAAGTGCTTCTTTAGAACCAAATAATTTTATATCTCTGAGTTAGCTGAGCTGGTGCAAAGGAGAGGGGTAACCAACCCTTCTTGGGGACTGGAGGAGACAGAGATGAGTAGGGATGGCGGGGTGGGGCTGAAAATTTTTTAGCCAGCACTACTGCCAAGGGATTGGAAACATCATAATCCGCTTTAAATAGGGATGGGATTCATCTAATGTTTCTAAAAAAACAGGTGTGTGTATGGACACAGCAAGAGCTCTTCCCAGTCCAATAAATCAGCTCCCCACTGCTGAGCTGCTTTTTCTGTCCTCCATGAGGGACTCCAGATGCCCAGCTGACACAAGTACCTGAGTCTTAGAGCACTCAAATGAGCTCAGATGAGTGCTACCCATACCCGATGAATAGTTCATATATTGTCCAAGTTTACAAGTAAATCCATTAACTAGCTTGATTATAAACAGATTCTGTAAGCACCTAAAGTTGGACCTATTTTAATGATGGAAAAAACCTCTCATCTGTAGGTTACATTGTTAAAGAAATATGATAATCTTCCACTTAGTGTCATTATTTGCCAAATATAGTTTCTTGCCAACACTGAAAAATCATGTTCTGCTGGAGGAAATTCCTTAAACACTTGCCATCTCTCAACATCGCTTCCCTCCTCTATTGTTTCTAGAAGGAATAAAACTCCAGAGTGCTTTAAGCAAAAAAACAACCTCTGCTTTTCTTTGTCATTTGAACGTGACTTAACCTCTTCTCTAAGGACAGCTTGCCTTCTCTCTCCGGTGGGGGATACAATGAAGGCATGATATGGAAAGCTGGAAGACCTTGCCCAAAGAGTCATTTCATCTAATATGGCACCGTAGTTGCTACAGTGACTCTGTAATCATTTTATGTTTACTGGCTATAATAACCATATGAAATGAATGTGCTACATGGTATACTGCATACAGTAAACCCGAGGCAGAACTAGGGTTATTTAGGTACCCATTTGAATATAATTAGAAACTATTTCTTCAGTTTAGAATACTTGGTTTGGAGATAATTAAATAACCGTGTAAAAGACACTGTAAAAGATAAATATGTATTTAGTCATCCGGCTATCTTGCTGGAGTTTTGGTCTGGCAATTGTTGCAGCACTGTATAACCATAACTCAGCAATATGGTATGTAATACCTTATTATTACCTGGCCATTGATCAGATGCACTGCTGCTTCTGGCTGCTTCTCCAAGCCAGCTGAAGCTGGTCTTGCTTCCCAAGCTAGATCAGTGCACAAAGTCCCCAGCTGACCAGAAGAGCTGTGTTTTATTTGTCATAATTGTAATAACATTGTCTGTTCTTAACTAAGGGATTCTATTTTTGTTTATATCCTGTTTATAAACTAGATTAATTCCATTGCCATTTTCTTACCTGGAAAACTACAGATGCCTTTGTTGAACCCTTAGTTGTTGCCTAACACTTTTAAAAACCCACCTGCATAGTTTGTGATTTCCCGCAGGTAGGGAACAGAGGCATGTTTTTAAAATAAGTCTGTATCTTTTGTGTGCCACTATGTGAGACATTTTGGAAGGATTTGGTGTCCAGAAAGTGCAGATAATCTGCCTTTTGATGAGCAGCGTTGTCAAAATGTCCCAAAATAAATGTTTAAATCTTGTATGTTACCTTTGGAAAGATAAACCAGTCTGTCTGAGATTACTGACTATTAATTAATTTCTGTGATTTTTTTTTTTTCCCTTACACTGTGCAGAATAAAAGGGAGAAACTAACCAGTCTCCATGTGCCCTTTTCTTAGTTTGAAACTTCTGGGTTTTGTTCCTTTCCCACCCTGTCATCAGCATAAGCTGCAGTTTGCAGGTTTCCCCCCTTTTTCTTTCCCATTAGTCGCTCTATTAAATATGTTAATTGTAGTGTCCCAGATTACTGGGAGCTCCTTAAATCAAAGCCATGAGACTTGGTAGCAAGGCGCTTAGCTATGGGCTTTGCTGATGATAACTGCATCATATGAGTATTCATACAGAACTGATTGAGCCCCTGAGGCCAGATGCTAGAGCTGTTTTGTGCTGCTCTGGCACCATAATGCAAACTTCAACAGAGTTTGCAGGTCTGCTTGAAGCCTCTTTCCAAGTGAGGAAGTCCTGCCATACTGGCTTTGATGCTGGTGTATCTCTTGCAAAACACAGCCCTCACTGGAAGGAAGGAAATGAGGCTGAAAGATGTAGCCCAAATGGTCTGGCCAGGGGAGTCAATCCCATTCATTGCATACTTAGCTGAGAGGAGCTGGATGGTTTTTGTGGCCGATGTTGTTTTTACAATTAAAGACTTGGAGAGGCCTAAAATAATAACAACAGTAACTAACAATTAAGAAATTTACTGTTTTTATTATTATTATTACTACTACTCCTCCTCCTCCTCCTCCTCCTACACAGTCAAAATTGACAGTGCTCAGTACTGTACAAACATATTGTGTCTGAAGAAACTTGCACTGGCAGCTTTAAAATTTCCCTCGCTGTGCATCTCTGATCCTGCTTTTGGCTTTTCCCAAGGTATATTTGCTGAGGTGGGATGGTACATGCTACGCCTTAAAGCAGCTACAAAGGAGCTTTATTTGTACTGCCTGTCATTTCAAGCTGGAGGAATTCAGTATCTATCTCACCGCCTTTGCCATATGCAGTTGGGTTTTCTCCTTCCCCTCTGTAATTCTTCTGGGGACACTGCATAATAAAAGTCTCAACTTAATCAAGAAAAATTCAACATGTGGCACAGCAAGAGAGAGCATCGGGATTTAAAAGCGTAAAGCAAACAAACAAGCAGGCCCTTGTGATGTCAGACTAATAACACATTTGCTGCTGTGCTCTCCGGCTTGCTGGTGTGTGTACTGTTTCCCTGTACAACATTGTTCTGGGCTTTGTTTCCTTCGGCTGCTCAGCCCGAGAGGATTCCCCGCTGCCAGGGGGCTGCTGGGACACCAGCAGGTGTCTGAATAATTGGAATAAAAATTCTTTTAGAAAGAAGCAGCTCATGGAAAAGAAAACCCTGTCCTTAGATTAAAAAAGTAAAAATAAAATAAGGAAAAGGTCTTCATTTTCCAGGGCCATTAGCAGTTTCGAATCTTCTTTTCTCTTACTTGGAGATAAAATTAAGTCACACACATGAAGGAGTAATTGTTCCTGATTGGAGCAGGCTCAGCATAGCATATGATGAGGAGAGCCACGTCCCATGAGCCTATGGAAAGTGGAGGCTATTTGTGGCATGGAGTCCAGTGCTTGACTCCTGGGTCAACGCCACAGAACAAGGCTGTGCTTTGTCACATGTGGCAGTGCTGCCACGTGGAAAGCCAGTGAAGGACTAGCCACCATTCCACACACAGTCATAGTGGTTTTTAAACCCCCATTTCCCATACCCTTTTCGAGAGCAAAGACTGACTGCTATAGCAGGAGCTGGCTGCCTAGGCACAGATGGATGTGGGTGTCTTTTGCTGCTTGGGCACCCAGTAGCACCTAGCAGTCCAAAAGGACGTCGATGCTGCGGGCCAGCCTAGCCACAGAGGCCAGCTGGTGGGGCTCCCTCCCCACAGAGGCAGAGAACATCTCGGTTACCTCCTCCCCTCAGCCCAGGCTGCCTTGCTTTGGGGCACTGCTGTGCTTGCCTTTGCCGCTGGCTGCTCCTGGCCAAGCAGAGGGAGGGGGACTCCTTCCACTTGGCATATAAAGGGTGTGGAGCTGGATGTGGTGTGGTGGGCGTGGGGGATGTCTGTTCTCCAGGTTGTCTTAGCTGCTCCCTTGAAGGCTTTGGCAAGGGTGAGAGAAGAGGCCTGAGCTCGCAGGTGTGGATGTGGACTGGAGCAGCTGGGAAATAGCTACTTGTAGGAACTTTTGGTACCAGGCCTGGAGGGAAGACCTGGGCTGTTTTAAGGCATCCCTATGCACTAGGTAGCAGGTTAGGCAGGAGCATGCAGCTGTTGGGAGTGGAAGAGAGACACTGTGGGTGTTTATGCCCCAGCCCTGAGAAGGGGCAGCCTGTCCCCTGCAGTGCCAAGCAAGGTAGAAGTGTGGTGAGAGAGCCCAGACCAGGTCTGGGAGGCCTCCTGGGACTGGTGCTGGGAGTGGGCTTTAGTGTTATCACCCCAAGAGCTCCACAGAGGAGTAAGGACTGCACCCAGCCCGTATGCAAGGTTCCCTGGGTGCCGGCTCTCTGCACTTCAACCCCAGGGACAAATTCATTCTCTCTTGCATGTGATTTCTCCTTCAAGGCCATCTCAGAGTCCTGCAGAGTGTGTAAAATACTGTGGGTGGGGAATCCCACCCGCATAACAAGAAAGGCAGCAGGATGAGCAGCGGTTAAGAGAAAATCCCTGTGGAAGGACATTGAGAGGGCTGGGTCCTTGCATTTGCAATGGGATGGGGAGAAAAGGGCTTAGTTGCTGAGCGTGTAAGAGCCCCATAGCTTCTGCGATCATTTTGGCATTCAGCATGTTTATGAATAATGAAATAAACTGGTGTGACATGAGGGAATAAGCTGTAAAGTGTCACAAAGCACCAGAAACAAAATCCATCCAAAATGCTTCTTTTCTTCTCGAGGAAAACCTAAAACAACTTTTCTGATTACCTGACAGTCCATTTAATCCCTAGGAAATATTCCTTTGTTACAGTTTCAAGGAGAATTACTTGAAATAATCCTTTGTACAATGCACTTCATTCTATTTTAGCTTTAAATCATGTCCCTTTTCTTTTTTGATTTTTTTTTTAAGGGGAAAAGAAAAAAGACACCTAATCAATGCCTATGGAAGAGCTGAGGGCAAATCTGAGGCTTTCTGGTGCAAGGATTGCCTTTGTGAGGAGATCTGTGCTAAAGAGACCAAGACTGCAAGGGCTGAACAAGAAATAGTAATAATAATAATAATAAACAAACAAAAAATGAAACAAAAAACACCAAAAAAACCTACCAAAAAACTCAACCAACCAAAAAAAAAAAAAACAACCAAAAAAAACCCCCCTGAAGCTCAAATCATTGCAATTGCAGCAGTGCAGATTGGGCCATCACTGTGTCCCTGAGATGAGGAATGGTCCTTGACGGGTCTGCGTCACACGTGGGTGCCTTCCGCAGGGCTTTGTGCTGCCAGTGACCCAGATTCAGGAGGAGACCTGGGGTCTCCAGCACAGAGATCTTCAAGGCTTTTGAGTGACACATGGTCAAGGAGGAGAACTGGGCTTGTCTGAGGCTGCTGCCATCTGCCTGCCCTCCAGCAAAGGTCACTTTCCAGGAAAGAGCCAGCTCGTCTCTTGGAAAAACCTCGTGGTGTGGTGAAGGGAGGAAAGTAAAAGGCTAAAAAATATCATAAATGACACATGTTTTGTTCCTCGCATTCTGGATGTCATGAGTTAGTAATTCTAACAACAGGATAATGGTATAATCTGGAGGATATTGGGGTCTGTGAGTCTGACATTTGAACGCTCTCGGCTTGTCTTCTCTTTCCCATTGACTCCTGAGATTAATTTTCTCTTCTGTAATATTGACGTAAATCTGATTTACCTCACAGAAAAGTGTAAAAAGTTAGTCTATCCATATTTCCTGACAGCTGAGGACATTTCACATGTACAACCTGAAGGATGCTTTCAGGTGGGATATCTTAGTTTAGGTCAGGGTATTTGTTTAGGTGAAGGCAGGTGGGTCAGAGCCTTCCTCCAGAGTAGGCTTGGAAGGCAATGGCATTTTCCCCCTTACCAGATCTCCTCCTTGGGTGGTCATGCTGTTGGACATGGAGAGAAACTGTGTCCCACTGTCTGTAGTCAAGGTCTGTTTTTCCTCACATCATCTGTGACTCTGCTCTTGACTGAGCCGTGAAACTCACTGCCGCAAGCTAGCGTGGAAACCAGGTGTTAGTAATAATTCAGGAAAAGCAAGGCCTCTTTCCTGGTGAGAGCTTTCTGAATGACATTGGATGGAACAAAAAAAAAAATCTCCCCCAAATTTATGAACACCTTCAACCTCCAAGGAAGGGAATCAGGAACTTCAGGTTAGCCTGAAGTGTTTTTACAGTGGTTCCTGGTGGCGTTTCTCCCACCAGGGTCTGCAGCACGAGGTCCTAGGCACATCTAGGAGAAGATATTGAAGTACCTGAGAGAGGTTGGGGAAGGCTGATGAAAAATATTCACTCCACTATGGTTCAGCACAGATTGCACTGGAGGGAAGAATTAATAACTACTGCCTAGGCCACAGGTTATTCCCTCTATTTTCGTTCTCATTTTTTTTTCACCTTTGCTTTCAGAAAATTCATTGCTTTTTTTTTCCTCCTAGAGAAAGAAACTCCCTTTGATCTATAAATAGCTCCACAAGTCAAAGCGATGGGGCAACCTTAAAAATATATTATGGATACGTCAGTAGTGACTCTGTTGCTAAGGTTGTATTGAGGTTTGAACTTAAAGCAGGACTAATGTTCCTTTTTTCACACTCCGCTGAGTAGATGCAGTGGTTGGACTTGGCACAGGAACACTTCAGAGGACGATAACCTTTGCTGTGTATTTACTTTAGGGAAACCTTGAACCTGCACCCGTCCTCTGAGATCTGCTTGCACACCAACGTGTCTGTGTTGGGTACTATCAGCTCGCTTTTGGACATGCAGAGTAGTCTGTATGAGAGATTCCTCATCCTCAGAATGACAATTTTTTGCTCTTGAGGAACCTCTTGGCCATGTTGTTTGCTTCCCCCTCCAGCATTCCTCTTCACTAGCAGTGCCGGCTGGGACCGGGTCCCTGTGGAGCAGAGAGGGAAGGTGGCTGTGGTCTGAGGCTGGTCAAGGGCATGGTGGGGTCTGCAGAGTGGTGTGTGGGACTAGGGACGATTCTCTGGAGCATAGCATTCAAAGAAAGAGGGATGGAAAAGGAGACAGCAGGAACTTTTGTGTGGGGTTGGTGCCTTCCTTCCTGGTACAGGGAGATAGAGGGGGCACAGAGACAGGATGATGCAGGGCGATGCAGGGCGATGCAGGGCTCTGTAAAAATCCAGAGTGATCTCGTGAGCTGCAAAGTTTCTGAAATGCCTTTAATAAAAAAAAAAAAAAAAAAAGAAAAAAAAAAAGAAAGAAAGAGCTCTTGAGAGAGGGAGCAGCAGTGAGCACAATGTTATTCTTGAAACAAATATCTTTAGAAATAATATCCTATTTGGTTCAAACAGAGCAGGAAAAGAACAACTGAAAATGCAGTTAACGTGGAATGCACTAAATGCTCATGTGAAGTTGCCAACACATTATCCTTGTATCTTTAACCAGGGAGGACTTCACTTGCAGAAATGGCTCTTGACAAAGTTAAGTGGACCTATATATTGTTTGGGAAATTGCCCTTATTTTGTGCGCTTCTTGTTCCAGTAATGGAACCCATGAGCAGAGGATAATTGCAGCAGTCTCATCTGTCAAATAATATTAGAAGTCAACAGCTATAATCTCAGCCGCTTGCTTTACACAGCTTTTCTCTGTATTTTCTGTTCAAATTGTCAGTTGTTACATGTAAGTGTCCCCATTCCCTGTGGCTGATAAAAGTAAAAAGATTTAAGTAAATCAGGAGGAGTGCAGAGACAGGGCTTGGGCAATGGCTCTCAGTGCTAGCACAGTAAATCATATGACAACAGCACAGTGGATATGAAAAATTACAGCCCGAGTGTAGTGTTACTTGTTACTATTATTGGCAGAGCAGCGTGGCACTGAATGGTTTGGCTTTGCAGGGATTCGGGGAAGCTACTGATTGGTTTTAGCTTGTGTGGGTTTGTGCTTTATGAGCTTGGCTTTTAGTTTCAGGAGATGAATGGGTCCCTGAAAACAGAACTCAGCTGAAACCATCTTCTCATCTGTGGGTGAAATCAAAAGCATTATAAAATTAATTTGTTGGGATAGTCATTCAGCTGTGACACAGCAACTCAGGGCACAGTTTCCCCAAAGCTCCCTTGTCATCACCTCATCCTCATTAGTCTCCTGTTTTTCCCCGCAACGTTAGGGACAGAAGTGTAGTTATGGTTACATTGAGACAGACTCCCCACACCACCACCTCCTGGTCAGGCTCTACCTTTGCTCCTGCTTTGTAGGGAGGAGGAGGAACCCATCTCCCTCTCTGTGTCTCTGCTGCTCTCAAAAGGGCACAATCACTGTTGTGGTTTTGTGAGCGTTTTATGGCTCTGTGAAGAGCTGGATTGAGACTGCCAATGTATTTTTTATTGCCATTGAATAATTGTCAATTGGTCGAAGCTGTATCGTGAATGCATGAAGCCAAATTCATGCTCCTGGCTGGAGGGAAGCAACTCTGTTTGTCATTACCAGCCCTCTGTGCAGCAGACAGGGCGATTGTTTCCACAAATAGCTCAAGCCATGTTTGGCACCCTCTGTTGCGTGCTGACGGCAACTCCTCCTGGCTTTACTTAGTGGCATAGGTTATGCACACTGAAATACTGTGAGAAATGTTTTAAAAGGGAGGTTTGAGGGCTATTGGGATATAGATGTTTAACTTCTGCTCTCCATGTAGAAACTTCTTCCACCCTCAGACAGCCTTGCGTGAGTTTACTTTTACTGCATGTCAGACTATCAGCTTCCAAACCGGCCAGAGCCATCGCACTCTGCATTCACGCCTTCCCAGGTGTCACAATAGCTTCCTGTGTTGACAAGCCCTCAGTGGTCAGAGCTTTCTCTTTTGTTGCTTTCATATTGATTGCATCCTGAGGCTATCAGAAATCCTTGATATAAAGCCATATGATAAGTCCAATATAAAGCTCTGGATAAAAAGCTGAGGTGTATCCTTGCCTGTGCTGTGTGATTGAGTTGTTGCTCAGGTGCTCTGATAATGTCAGCTGCCTCTTTCTGCTGAATTTTACCCCTCAGAGCTAAGGGTGATCCCAGTCACCATCTCATCTTCCTCCAGTTCTTATTCCAGAAGGCCTGTAGCAAGATTTTGGCTTTCTTCAGTGGAATATTCGTATGTACGTGGCAATACAGGTCATGATTAATGGGCTCTACAGTCTGCTTTTTTTTTTAAATGTCAGAATAATAAAATATCTGGCTCGTCAGATTGTTTGCCTTGATTGTTCAGCTAAATGCATTTAGCACCAGAGGTAGAACCAGCATATACGTATATGAATACCATTCTGGCAATTATTGTCAGAAGTGACAGCTGATTGCAGGTATTAGAATGATGCAACTTGTTCAAACTTAATGTTATCTATTATGAACTCTACTTCATGATGATAATAGCTGGAAGGCATTGATTTTGTTTTCTGTTACTTATCTCAAGCCCATACATTTTGCTTGCATTATTGACTTTTCTGATCATTTCATGCATCATCTCTTCAGAAGATGTGTAAATCAATGTTGACTGTGCAATGTATGTTGTTTATTAAGCTGCCGCGTACGTTTACACCTTGAAGAAAATCATCAAACGCATGTCTTGAATAATTGTTGAGCAGGCCTGGCAAGAGAGGGCAGCCTTGGAGCATGCTGGCGCTGGTGTGGAAGAGTTCAGTTAATTATTTATCTGGGCCACAGTATTTGCATGCCTATATGAATTTTTTATGAAGTTAATTAGCTTTTCAAGATGTTGAATTGGTTCAGCGCTACAATGATTGCAGCCCGACGCACTGGGCGAGTGGCTCGGAGAGAGACGCTTGAGTCACAGGCAGGAAAACAGGCAGTGGGGAATGCAAATGGATGGGGGTGCCTTTGAATGCTTCCAACAGGTGACCCTTAGCACCATGAAAGCCGTTGTGTTTGCGGTCAGCAACTTGAACACGGGAATACGGGAAGGGGCTCAGATTGCACCTATTTCTCAGGCAACAGATTTAGACATTTAGGCTGAACTAAAACTCCACCCACATAAAACCCAAGAGGGTGGAATGAAGAGGGACTGGGGAAATTAAAACCCATCCCATGAGACGGCCCGGGCTGCACAGCTGCTGCACAGGCTATTCACTCAGAGCTGCTCATCCACACCATGGATGGAAAAAAATAGTCATCACCTATCTGCACCAGCTGGGGCCACTGCAAAGTCCTACAAACAGGCTGTGTGTGTCAGGACTCGAGGCTGGGAATTCAGCTCTACAGTGGCACTGGGAAGTAGATCCCAGCCAAACGTTGGGAGACAAACCCAGGGCCAGCAAGGACCGAGACTGCAGAGACTGGTGCTCTTGTATGGCATTTAATGGCAATTTCTTTTACTGCTCAGAGCAAGGCAGGGAAGAGTGGTGGGAACTGAGACCTGCCCTGGGTTTGTTAGGGCTGTAGGTCTTTTGGTGCCTCTTTTGGGGCCAGAGGCTGCACCAGGGTAGAGTGTAATCCTTATGCTGCAGATCTTCTTGTCTAACACCAGTGTCAGGCTTTGTGCCAGCCTTTAAGCAGGAATACAGACACCCAAAGCAGCCTTTTCCTTGAAAAATACACCTTGAAAACGGAGTCTGGCTGATACGGAGTTTCCTATGGAGCACCTCCTTAAGGAGGTAAGCTCCCTCTCAAAGACATTGCTCACTGTTGTCCACTGTTCCCATTCCCGAGTGTTTGGTGGTGAATGTACAAAATTTAGAAATGTTTGCATTCATTTCCTAGGGGTGTCTTTGCATTGAAACATTGCGGTCTCATCCACAGAAATGAAATGCACACTGTGAAAAAGTAATAGTATAATGCAAGACTGCTAGCCTCGTAAACGAGCAGTCGCTGTATAAAAGATGTAACCATGTCTGATCTTTTCACACATACAGTTATTTATTCAGAGAACAAATATTTTAGCATTTGGAAAGAGCCCCGGCTTTGAATATCATCTCAAATCCAACTAAAGAGAAAGGAGTGTCAAATAGGCCATATAAATTCCGTTGAACTAATGTTTTCATAATCCATATTGAAAAAATCTGAGAATAGAACATTCTTTTTTAAGTGGCTGAGGGTTAGTTACTGAGCTCATTTGGAGAAATGAAATTTTCACAGGTCTAGAAATGACAAAATATAATTGATATCCATGAAGATTAAATGAGATTTGGAGCCAAGTATTGTTCATATTTAAAAGTTAAATAATAATTTGGCCTCCACATCATTAACAATAAGTTTCATCTCCATCTGACTTTATTGTTGGCTACATTGGTCATTCTCTATTGAACAAAATGGGAAAGAAAGGGCCTCACAGGAAACTGGGGGTATAGACTAGAAGGAGATGGACAGAAGAATGAGAGAGACTGTGTTGTTTGGGATGTGTTTATGAGTGTACTTTCCCCCTGACGTCCTCATGGAAGTGGGGAACAGCTGAATTGAGACACTCTGGTCCATCGAAGCTGCACCACCCCTTCTACATGCTTGCATTCATTGCTTCATCTGTGCTTTTGAAAATACATTTGTGTTCTTTGTGTACTTAAGTCTGAGCATCATTGTTCCTCATTTTTCCCTTTGAACGAACTCCTTAGAAATCCTAATGAAAACTGAACAAAAGCCCCCCCCAGGTGACCCATGGAGTAGCTTTGTTCCTGCCACCTGATGAGAGCCTCTATGCAGTATCTGCTTCTAACACGCAGTTTCCTGTCTCTCTCACTTCCACATCCAGAAATGGAGTTTTATTTATCCATAGAGGTTCTTAGATAGAGAAAAGTATTTGATAGAAAGTTTCCCTTACTGATTGTCCATTCTTTCTTATAATGCAGGCTTAAAGCATGTTGGAATCCCTGCTTAGCAAAACACCCTGCTCAAAATGCTTGCTGTACTGTGTGTAATTTAAACCACTATGCGAGTTTATATACATGCATACACAGAGCAATTTGGCAGGTCTTGGGAGGTGCTGGGCATGCAAGACCCTTCATCTCACGTAACCTTCTCTCCCCTGCAGAGTTTCCAGGGAATCGGTGGATAGTGATGGGAATGTTTGATCCTTTGATTGTGATTTCTGTCTGTAGGTGCTTGGAATCCTTGCTGAAGGACTCAGGAAAAATCAGGCAAAAGGTCTTTAATTTTACTCTTAAAGGGAAAAAGGATGACAGAAATTACTACTGGTCAAGTAAATGAGAGAGCTCCTTAACCATGTTAATTGTGTTCATTTAAAACTCTTTTGGCGAAGCTCTAACCAGCACTCAGTGAGAATTGCCTCTGAAATCAGTACAACCAGGATTTAACCATCCATGTCATCTTCATTTCCCGATCGTTCATAGTCTGTGTGTCATATCTGCCAGGTGTGGATGTCTCAGATATCCAAGGCTTTGAGCAGCGTGGAAACCCTAGTGAGGGTCTGTATCTCTTTTCTGTCCTGAAACAATGTAAAAGTCTCTAAGCAAAAGAAATTATTGATTATATCTTGTTACTAGAGATGAAGGATCGCGTCCTTAATATCCTTAAAATAAGTAGGACATGAGTTGAACTAGGTTTTTTTTCTGCAAGTTCATCTATTCATATTCTCTCAGTTAAATAGATATATTTTAAGAAATGGTATCCTGGTTACAAACCCCTATCTCCCAAAAGGTAGAAGACCTTGAACTTTCTTCCACCTTCTTTATTTCTTTCTCAAATGCAATCCCAGGTGGGAAGGAGGACACTCAGCTTACTAGTTCTCATAAATGGATTTTTTTGCCAAACACATACAACTTAAAGCAATAGGGCTTTCATTCTTCATTAGTCCTACTGTGAATGGTTTAGTATTCCTCTCACCAAAGGTAATGCAGGCAGCAGGATAGTGCTTCTGGTCTTAAGGCACACAGGCAGGCAGGTGTATGGAGGATTCAGGCTGAGAGGTAACTACTCTTCTTACAGTCTGCTGTTCAAAGTGGCCTGAGATGCTCTGGGTACTTGAGCCCTCCAAAGAGGGTAGCCACAGCATCACCTATAACAGATCTCTGCCCTTCTGGACTTGCAGCTGGAGTCCTCATACTGCAAGTCATCCAAAATGGCATCAAATACCTATCCCTGGTTAACTCAGTTGAGCCCACAGCATGCCTGTAGCACCATTCACGTGAACACTGGACTATGAGTGTCTTAACCTTGAGGTCTCAGATAAAAAGCAACAAGGGAAAGATGTCCAGGTTTCTGTGGGGTTGCAGAAACCATAGTCTTTCCCCTTGCCCCCATCCACATTCATGGTCTCTGACCTGGGTTTCCTGTTATTTTTATTCCTCCCTGGTTTTCCAGGCAGTTTGTGAGCTCAGTACTCAGGTGGTAGGAATTAGATTAGCTCCAATATTTTAAGCCATCATTTAATTTGCAAATGAATATTTAATTGGCTACTGAATGCTCAGACAGACGTGGGAAGCTTTAAATGGGGTGGTTTGTAGGGCTAGCTCCATGAAGGCAGAGACTAGGATGGCACACTGGGACCAACCTGTCCCGTGAGCTGAGCTATCAGGTTATTTGGCAGCATTCACTTATTTGTATTAAAATTTATGTTTATTTGCATTTTAGAACCTTGTTATTGGGAAGTTGATGATACTTTGTGTTTTACAACTTGTACGAAGTCTGCTCTGAAAACCTCCAAAATCCTGAGATACCCACATAATATCCATGTCCAAATTGGGCTGGGTAGTTGTGAATCACCATGTTTCCATTTTCACATGGGAGCAAATCTTCTGGTCTAGGAGACAAGGTTGTATTATATGCAGATCATTGCAACGTAATAGAGATTTTAACATCACTTCCTATCAGGATGCGTGCTCGCTACTTATCAGAAAACAGCAGGTATTTGATATTTGACAGGTCAGAAAAATGTGTGACAATCCTCAATGAAAAGAATTTCCCTCGATTACGTTTTTTTCTGGCTGCTGAGGCTGAGAGTTCATACTGTTTATCTCTATTCAGGTACAAATTTGACGAATTTTGTATTTTTGCTTTTTTTGGGTCATGTGATCTGTACTGATATTGCATAGAGTTGCTCTGGCTCATTTATTTGTTAGATGACCTGTCATGAATAGGTAATAGGTAATACTTTTACACTTTTACAGAAGCTGCAAAACATTTTGACCCTCTATACATGTTTAATGACATACATGCAGAAGTGACTGATGTTATGGTGATGTGAAGGGCACTGGGTGAGCAGGCACATCAGCGCAATCTCCCCTGCTCCAGAGAAGACCTCCTGGACTCCTCCTGCCCTGGGAGGAGGAGACAGACCAGGGCAAAGCAGACAGGACTGAGAACAGGAGAGAAATAAGCCAGGCAAAGCAGAGCAGCAGCACAAGAGGGGATTTTGTTTCCTAGTGTTTACTTTCTAACTGGAACTAAACCTGTTTTGATTCTTGTCAAAATATCTACTCATATGCAGCTGGATCTTTTGAGGGCAAAGTTGCTGACATTTCTACTGGGCGACCACATCCATCTGAAGTGGAAGTAGCCAGGACCCTGGCATTGTTGTTTTACCAGGCAATGTGTGTGGGTGACGCCAGGAGGAATTATATTCCAGTCCCCTTGCCATCTGCCCAGCACAGCTTTCTGCAATGCAGCTTGACACAGGGATGTTTATTCCACAGGATGCAATACATATGAACTCTTCTGGTACATGTGTGCAATCATTTCGGATTCTTTTTAACTTCTTTTTTAACTGGGACTTAGTTCCCAGTCCCATAAGTGCTTCAGTGTGTGCATGGGTCTACTCATATAAATTGCATTGCTACAGAAGCAAGCGATGTTTTTCTGGCTCTAAGTATATATTCATTTGGAGTATCAAAGTTTCTCAAACTATTATTTTATTAAAAAAAAACTAGAGATATTTTGTTAGATAAATTACTGTGTGATTTTTTTGTTCAGTCATTTAGATTTACATATTTTAATGGTTATTTATTATTCCAAGACATCTATTAAAAGTTATTACCACTTAAAAATGTGATGTGAGAGAAACCCAGCTGCAAGGTATTTAAACTATTTCTGTGCTAAGAGCTGGAGAATGAGAGCAAGCATTACATACACTTCTCGGTGTTCTGAGAGACTGCGTTCCTGTTGTTATTTCATTTTCTGTTGCTGGAGAAGGTCCTTTGCAAAGCATTGCTCACTCATTAGTGCAGTTCCAGAGGCGATGCCAGTCGTGGTTTGGGGTTGCGTGGCAGCACCCTTGGAGCTGCGTGTTGCTTTGCTGATGTCACTCTCCCTCCATGTGCAGCCCAGCCAGTGCCGTACCACCACACCCCCATGTGTCACAGGGCATGGGGCTGATGGCACCTTGCCCTGACCACCAGCATCAGAGGCATTTTTGTAATGTGAGCAGCCAGGTCAAAATGAAGACTTTGACAAATTAGAGGGTTGGGCACCTGGGATGGGGCAACAGTGCTGCAGAAAGGGACCTGGGGGTCCTGGTCGATGGCAAGTTGAACACGAGTCGGCAATGCCCTGGCAGCCAGGAGGGCCAACCCTGTCCTGGGGGGCATCAGGCCCAGCATCGCCAGCCGGGCAAGGGAAGGGATTGTCCCGCTCTGCTCTGCACTGGGGTGGCCTCACCTCGAGTGCTGGGGGCAGTTTTGGGTGCCAAAATATAAAAAAGAAGTTAAAGTATTAGAGAGTGTCCAAAGGAGGGCCAAGAAGATGGTGAAGGGCCTTGGGGGAAGCTGTATGAGGAGTGGGTGAGGTCACTTGTTCTGTTCAGCCTGGAGAAGAGGAAATTGAGGGGAGGCTTCATCACAGTCGTCTACAACTTCCTCATGAGAGGAAGAGGAGGGGCAGTTACTGATCCCTTCACTCTCATGACCAGTGACAGGATCCAACAGAATGGCCTGAAGCTGAGTCGGGGGAGGTTTAAATTGGATATTAGAAAAAGGTTCTTCCCCCAGAGGGTGGTTGGGCACTGGAACAGGCTCCCCAGGGAAGTGGTCACAGCACCAAGCTTGTCTGAGTTCAAGAAATATTTGGACAATGCTCTCGGCACAGGGTGTGACTCTTGGAGTGTCCTGCTCAAGTCCAGGAGCTGGACTTGGTGATCCTGATGGCTCCCTTCTAACTCAGCATGTTCTATGATTCTATGATATTGCTTTTGTTTGAAACTTCTAAAGGAGAATTTTAATAATTTAATGAAAGATGGGAAAATGTCTTTTTCTATCAGTCATCCTGACAGCCCTTTCCCCTGAGACCATCCTGATGAAGGCACATTTGCCATCCCCTCACAGTGTCTTTCAGTGCATCCAACAAGCTTAATAACCCCCTGCGTGCTTCTGCTGAAGTTACCAGCAATGGTTTACCTAACAATGAAGTCTCAAGTTATCACTGATGGGTTTATTCATTTAAATAGCTCACACTTCCATTATTAGCATTTTCTATGGATTTAGAGGTCACAACACTGGCAGTGCTGCATTCACACTTTGAGATCCTGAGAGGTTTATCTCCTCAAAGATGCCCCAGTGGTAGATAAGTAGATAATAATCTTTTTACCTGCCTCAGGTTTGCAGGTTGTTGTTTTTATCTTGAGAGGATACAACCCTAAAAAGAAAATTACCTTGCAAGAAAGTGAAAAGTCTTGTTTCTACATTCAGACTTCCAGGAGGTTTTGGTCATCTACACATTTCCTAGCAAATTATTCTGATCAGCAGGAAGGGTTGCCCATAGAATTTACCCCTTGTTAGGAGCTATTGACCAGGAAAATGACCTTTCTTTCCTTCAATCTATAAATTACCTTTTAAAGTCATTTGCAATAACCATTAAAGTAGAAAAGCAGTTACAGGAGAGATGTATATGAAGGAAGGTAGCCCCGAAGATGAACCATCAGTAGACATTGGCCACAGTGCATTCTAAATCCTTCTTGTGTCAGCGGGAAATGAAATCTTTCTGCATAGGAAATAAAAGTAAAGGTAAGTTATGATTAAAAAATTTAAAGTCTGTTTAATTAGCTTTACTCATCTTCAGCAATCACTGGAAATGGAAAGGTGGTGAGAGCAGGGGAGATGAAAACTGCTAAGTCTTCAAGTGCAAGCGAGGAGCTCTGGTAAAACCCAACTTTGTGGTAAGCATTTAAAGGACCCCTTAATTAGCTTTTCTGGAAAGTTCACTGATGATATGCTGGAATAATGATCCCATATGTTCGAAAATGTCTAGTCATTAGGCAGCATGGTGGCTGAACATACTAATGCATTTGCCTTTTAGATATTTCAAGAGCGGCTGGTGCTGCTGCTGCTGCTGCTGCTGGGGAGGTCAGCCCTTTGTTTTGCTAAATCACATAGCGGCTTTCAGGACTGAATCATTTTCTTAGTCACACTGTGAACATCAGTTCCCAGCAAAGAGAAGAGAATGGTTGTGTTTAGAGTGGAAAGGGCAGAGGGTTCAAGAGGGATGGGGTTTGTTTTGTTCTTTTTTTTGTTTTCTGTCCTGGCCCTGGTCCACCAATACGTGCAAGAATCTGGAGTGAATTAGCAGAACAAGTGTGGAACTGGCAGCCCCACACTGTCAATACATTATTGATAGCATGAAAAACATTTTTATTAACACTCAGTCGCTAAAGCACCTTAGGTTTTCAGACAACTGCTCAGGTGTATTCTAAACTAAATGTCATCACCTCATCTTTTTGTAGCTGTGATAAACAAGCAGCCTGTCTAAAGACTGGTACCCTGAGACTGTGACTTGCTGAGGACAAGAACTCTCTTGTCTGACACCTCACCTGTGAAGTTACTGACTTTCACTCATTAAGCCCATGTGCTAGAAGACTTGAATAATCTTCTCTAAACTTTTTGATGCAAGTTTGCCTGGTCCAGCTCAAGTCAAATGAAAGAGCTTTCATTGATTTCATTAGGATTGTATTAGGTTTAAGTTAAAAATAAGAAGCAGGGATAGAGCTCAGCTAAGAAAAATTAATAGGAGAGGCATTTCTGCAGATGGAATTTCAGAGAGGTAGGTTTGAACGCAGAGAAACTGGCCAAAACTGTTCCAGTTGGTGTGACTGGGAAAAAGACCTTGTGTCAGTAGTGATGAAACCACATGAAAAGTACAAAGAAAAGTGAGTTTTGGACCAATAGAAGATGTGGAGGGAGGAGCAGCACAAATAATTCTCACATTTTCAAAACAACAATGAAATCTTCAGCAGACCTTATTTTCAGGAGGCAAGAAAAAAATTGAAAAGGAGATATATTGAAAAGACTCTTAAGTTTAATATCCCAGAAACTAACATCTCAAATCTGATTTAAGCTTTGTCCACTGGGGTGTTTATTTTTTTCCTTCTTACAATTTCCCTTTTAAAGTCTAGAGGACAGAGGAAAATGCAGAATCAATAAACATACAACGGTGTCTTTTTATTGGTCTCTGTTTCAGTGTTTGATGGAATTACAGGAAAAATAAAAGAAAAGGTGTTTCTTAGGATAAAGTCTAACACATTCTTCTTTTTAATAATATTTCGAAGCTAAGGCAGTGTGATTAGGTATTCTCTTTGTCCTGTGGCTCTCTGGAATGAAGAGTCTGGGCTCCAGGGTACATTTTCCTCCACTTACAGTAGAAGAACCCACATCAAGTTCATTTTTTATGACTTCCATAATCATGTGTGGATTGTCACAGTGTGGGAGCTGGAGTTAATTTTAACTAAATTGTGGCCTAGAAAATATAGTTGCTTAATAAGCCTGAAATATACATCAGATCAGAATTTCCATTTCCAAAATTTGGAATGAGTTACTCATCTGTGAAGCTGACAACAGCTTCCATGTTTAAGTGCTAAACAGCTTTTATTGAGCCAACTTTTAGAAGGTGCTAATATCTAGATCCACATGTCTTCTATGTTTGCAATGGCAAATACTCAAAAAGAAGCATAATTTGGCTCAAAATGAGTTGATATAACAAAAAAGTTCACATTCTTCCTATGTCACTGCTGCCTGAAACAGATATAGAGGCAATTTATTCAGAATAAATTATTGCCAGCCTTAGCTAAAATAACTTGCTCTGTGAAGCTTCCTTATGTATGTAACCAAGGGGAGCTGTCTGGCTACATCTGTTTTTGCACATCTTTCAGATGTATCACATACAAAATCCACCATTTGGGGATATTGTGTCATCAGTGACACAGTCTAGGGAACTCTGAGTTCATAAACCAAAGAACAGATTACATCCATCCATTTATGTAGTTTTTTCATCTGTGTCAGATGCAATATTGATAATATTCTTCATTGTAATATTTAATGATGATATTCATCTAATAATTGATGGCGGTATAATTTAATATATGAAGTTACTTATACACAGGAGGTTGGAAAATGTTCTTCATTTTGCTTAACTGTTAAAGGACACCTTGAGAAGGAAGAAGCAAGTGAAATTGTTTGTGAAATGAAGAAGAATATGGATCGGTCACTTGAATTGTAATATGGCATTACACATACTCGGACGTGCTATTTAGGGGTGAATAGATGCAGGAAATCCAGAGAATCTGGGCTGAAGTTCCTTTGCTTTTAGCTCATTTATCAGTCCACTGGTTTTCTTTGTGGCACAAATGCACCTATCTGCTTCACTCTCCCATTCCTCAGGAACACGTCCTCTCCTTAAGTAACTCAGTCGTGGTTTAACCCCAGCCATCAACTGAGCACCACGCAGCCACAAGAGGGGACTTCTGGAACCATGGCGTTTACCTTCCCAAGTAACTGTTACGTGTGATGGAGCCCTGCTGTCCTGGAGATGGTTTTACACCTTCCTGCCCACGGGAAGTGGTGAAATCATTCCTTGTTTTGCTTTGCTTTGTGCACATGGCTTTTGCTTTCCCCATTAAACTGTCTTTATCTCAACCCATGGTTTTTCCAGCTTTTATCCTTCTGATTCTCTCCCCAGTCCCGCTGGTGTGTACGTGAGCGAGTGGCTGCGTGGAGCTTGGTGGCTGGCTGGGCATGGCAACTCGCCAAGACTGTTCTTGCTTCTCTTGTGCCTCACAACTAGGCAACCCCACTGCAAGACATCCAAAGTGACCTTTCCTGTCTTGCCTGCTCTGTTCCTCCTCTAAGAAACATGGAGGGTGATGTACCCAGGTTTGCTTGTAGAGGAAGAGGAGAAGACAAGAGGAAGATTGGGATCTCCAAGCTCTCCATAGAGGGAAATAACAAGCTTTGTGCCACTCTCTTTTTTCCTTCTCTTTTTTTCCCAGAAGGTAGCTTGGCTAGAAAGCTGCCCCAAGTGCGCTAAAGGGCCAGGGATAGAAAGAGCTATGTTTTTTTCTCTTTTCAGGTAGCCAGCTGCATCTTTGCTCACATTCTGTCTACTTGTGCAACAACACAAGCTGGGGTTTTTCCCTTTCTTGTCTGTGTTGCCCATGTTCTCGTGTATCAGCTACACCAATGTCAACCCAGCAGTCTGCTTCCAGGATGGGGCATCTTGCAGAGCGTGGGCTGCAAGGCTGTGTGGGTGTTTCGAGAAATAAGCTTGTGTCTTCTTTCTTTCTGAGACTCTATCACATACCTCTGACAGAGGCAGAAAAAATTGTATCAGTCATCAAATCTTTGCTCCTTTGGAAACATCAGGCTTTTCAGAGGTGGCCTTCAGCTGAGCCACATGTGTTAGAGTCGGGGAATGCAACCGAGACATTCCTGGTGCGTGCTGATGTAAATACTTGGTGAATGGGGTCTGGAGATTTTCAAGGCTTATTTGCAAGACAGACCACAGCAGAGTAGTTTCCAGCAGGCAAGGTGTAGGCTTTCAAAGTCTTAGGTCACAGAGTCCAAAAATGACACCTTGTGTTTCTGTACTGTGCTTTACTAGATGAAACATGATCTCGGATTCATCCTCAGCAGATGTACTCTGCCAGTGCTGGCTTTTGTAAGGAGGCTGTTACTCAATGAATTTTCTATGTTTTATCAGAACAGAACTGTGGGAAACATCACATGAAAGTAATGCATCATATAAAAGATATTAAAAAGGTGAAAAATACACCTGTGGGAATTGTCTCATTATTTTATTATCTAAACCTCAAGAATTTGCCAAACGGGGCTGGAAGTCTCAGAGGACTGGCTAGCTCACAAAATTTCTGCTGCTTTGTTAAGGAAAATAGGGCAAGCGCACATTTTAATTCCGAGCACTTTGTTGCTTCTGTTTCTACTCTGTAGCTGAACGAAGTGCGAAGTGCAGAGGTATATGAAAATGAAACTGAAGAAGAAAAGGAACTGCTTTTCTAAACATCTTGGCGTTTGGCCAGGTCTTTTTGGTGATGTAAATTGGGAAAGCTGTTGGCAAGCTAAGGAGCTGCTTTAGATTACACCCCATGAGAATCTGGCACGGAGCATTTGACAGGTTTTTGGAATTTAGATTTTCAGGAGACACAATATAAGGCTTTTATTTAAATACTCAGGTGCAAATATAACCTGAGCTCTTCTTAGGTGTCTGAAAATATCTCTTTATCAGCAAGCTCAGAGGATTAACACACAAGCTAGCCGGAGGTCCTCCCGTGTCAACATTATAGCATCACTTTTGCATAGTCACGCCTATCATAGTTGTTCAATGACTGCCCCCATAGCCCCCTTTTTAAGCTAAATTCATCTATAACTGACTAATTAAGCAACTTTGAGATGTATTTCAGAACCTATTGACTAAAAAGTTATATTCTTTCAAAGCTGAAAGTGTTGCCTTAGGGGAATTAAGTCAGCCCTTTAAATTTTTTAGTAGCAGAGCTTTCTGCTTAATAGGTTTTGAAATATGTCTCAAACTCACTTAATTAGTCATAGTGTATTTTAGCCCTGGAAAGTGGTTGGCTTTCTCCTGGCATGGACACCTACTAGCAAGGCTTGCTGCAGGCGTGGCCACTTGCACACCAGTGCTGCTGCAGGTGCAGCGAGGCAGATGAAGGTGGAGTGCGAGAAGCTGGGCATCACTCATGGGGATAAAGGTGCAGGAGACCGACCTGCTGCTTGAGGCACCTGGTGCAGGTGTCTCAGGGCCCCTTGGGTGTCCTGACTGGCTTGCCATCAGCAATGATGGGAGCCGAGGCAGTGCCGATGAGATCCCGTTGCTGCAGAGGGTACCAAAGGTAATTTTAGGTTTTGTGGGATATTCTGCCTGAGAAATGTGCAGGACCTCTGCGGGTCCTGTATGTTTTCTAACAGCCCTGTACAGATGTCTCAAGCATGCTAGGACAGCTTGTATAGCCAGCTGTTTAGGCAACTGGCTTGTGTCCATATGTTTAGGCAACTTAGTTTTTTCTGATGTGCCTGTACACACCTAAACTCCTAAATTTCCCTAAATTTAGTAGTGTTTTTTCTTTCTGTTTGTTTGGGTTTTTGCTTGTTTGGTTTGTTTGTTTGTTTGTTTTTCTGACGTTTAGAGCTGAATCTTCTGTGGCATGCCTGCACTGTGGTGCGCCTAAGCACGCTGAGCTCCTTCAGCCATCCCAGCCTCAGGAAAGTGCTCTGCCTGTGCCTGGTCTGCATGGCAGGGCAGCAGGCCATCAGGGAGAGTCCTGCTGCTTCTGGGCTTGTAAATCTTCCCTCCTTCCAAGCAAAAGCAAAGGTGCTCTGCTAGGCTCCTGATCACTTCTCTCTGTGCTCGCTGGCCTGAACCCGTGGTGGTGTTCTCCTTCACCTTCACAGAGGAGAGCATTTGGACCAATATTAATGAGCTGCGTGCTTAATTACCTGTACCTGCTACTTGAAACATTCCTCTTTTACACTAGAAAGGCAAATTTATATGATTCAGCAGCATCCTCTGCCACAAAAACTACTTAGAACAAATGTCTATAGATATCACATTGCCCTTGAAAATCAGGTATCATTCTCTCTGCTTTTATCAGCACAGATAATTTGTTAGTATTCACATTAGCCAGTTCTCTCACTGAAGTCTATTATTAGTCAATAACACACTCATTTTCTAATACAGCATATACAAACTTAACCTGTCTACTAGATTTATGGGTGCCTTTTTTTTTTTTCTGAGTCTTGTCTACTGTCTCCTGCCTTTTTTTTTCCATGCTTTCTAAAACCACACAGAGATGTATTTTGAGAAAGGCTTTAACTAACAGCTGTTTGACCTGCCAGGTTGGAAATCTTTTTACTGGTTCTATGCTGCCAAGTTGAAACTGTACAAAAATGCACATGGACTTAGATGATTTCTTCTGAGTATTGACACTAAGGTTTTTAAAAAAGAATTTTAAATTTACCTTCTGAACCTAGGGCTAAAGCAGGAACATAATTGATCTGGGAACTTGCCAGAAATTATTGTCTCTTCTGTCATTGATCCTGTTCTTTTTTCTCCCGCAAAGTTCTTTATTATATTTTTGAGTGTTTTTTGGAGCAAATCTGTTTGAGATTGTCGAGGTCCTGTGCATCTACTGTGATACAAGGAATGCTTCAAGTAAGACAAAAATTATTCTAAACTTCCCTTCAAAGTTAAGCAAAGCTGGCTGTAAATAATTCCAGATAATTTCAGTGCTCAGCAGTTTTTGAGCTCTTTAGAATCTATGCAAAGCCATAGCAAGAGAGGAAGGCAACTTCCCCCACTCCCATTAATAAGGGAAAATGAGCTTAAAGTAAGATAAATTTCACAAAGTTATTATTTCAGTTGCTCAAAATTAAACAAATACCAGTCTAATAATTATAACTGGAGAAAAACCAACATTAACAAAAATTATATAGCAGTATGCAAACCTCACTCAATTCTGAAAGCTGTAATTGGTCATGATGATGAAGTCAGATAAAAACCCCATTCCTTCTGTTGTGAAGACTTGGTAGAGGAGTAGGTAGGAAGGTACTGATGCGTGAGGTGGTGACTGACCCAATGACTGAGTGGACTGGTGTGCCTATGCTAGGACTCATTTAAATCTGAGCAGGCCTGGGGTATTCCCAGATACAGGCAGCCTCTGATCTGGGATACCTACTTGTGCTACAGCATCGTTCTCCATAAATCTGACCCCTGAGCAGAGCTGCCTGAATTACGTGCCAGGACTGGTTTTGTCTGACTTTTTTCTGCCTACAGCTTATCCACAAATGCTTTGAGATTTGTTTAGATTTGTTAACATTTTTGTGGGCATAAATAAACTGTTAGTGAAAGGATTAGCTGGTATGATAAGGTGATGGGACATATTTATGGCATAGCAATAGTCTCTGAACTCCAGTGATACTGTCCCTGCTCCATAACTGGACAGCCTGCAGTTCACACTCAGGGGTCTCTGCCCTGTTCAGGGCATTCAGAAGTATTTGTTACTGCTTGGAAACAAAGTAATCAGTTACAGTGCTAATAATGTTATAGATGCTTCTTCTAACCGATATTTGTGAGGTTTTTGTTTTCCATTACTGATCCCACAGCTCTTGGTGTTGTGCCAGCCTGTGGGGACACCAGTGAGACAAGACGCTGGGCTTGGATTGCATTTAAAAAAGTTTCTTTTCCTTTCTCTGCTTTTTGCAAAAGCAACCCACTTACGAGAATATACTACTCATCACAGAAACAGAGACAATAAAGGCAGAGCTGGGTGTTCCCTATAGCTCTCAGAAGAAGTAGTATTTATGGCTAGAACCTTTACCATTTTAAAACACCTGCAAAGGCCTACCAGGTCTTTGTTTTCTTTGGACAGAGGCTGGCAGTCGCAGAATATTAGGAAGAACTGAATTAACTGTTCCAGGTTAGAACATAGTGAACATTGACCTTTTGCTAATTTTTTTTTTCCTCAGAAAGAGTATTTTCAGCAAGAAATGAGCCTTGTTTATTTGTTTGTTCTTAGAAAACAAGGATTGGTAATATTTTATTTTATCAAAATTTCCCCCCTTTGCTTTCAGGTTTGCCTAGGAAAACAACTTTTACATAAATTTTTAGTTCCTGTCATAACTTATCTTGAACAAACATTACCCTTTTCTTACTTGGGCTAATAAGTGGAATTCAGTTCTAATGAGGAAAAACAATGTTTGTGGTGCAACAGAGCAAAATTTTAATCTTTTAAAGTGATCTAGAAAGTCAAGTAAAATCAAATTTACTCACTTTTGTTCATGAATGCTTTCAGATTAGCAGATCAGTTAACAAGTGCAAGTAGTTCTGCTGGAATGTTTTGACTTATGACTTCTTCTGCCTGGTCTATGCAGTATGTTAGCATCCTTCTTTTTCTATTGGTTGCCGAAGTAATGATCCAAAACACAAGTTGCGTTTTGCAAACATGACTGGGAGGGTTTTTTAAAAGTTTTATCAAACAGTGTTCAGGGGCACAAAAGGATGTTCAGACTGACTTGATCTTGTCTCACTTCCTTGGAAGCAGTACAGTGGGAAGCCAGGCTATCAATTCAATCTTTCCTCTCTACCCCTTTCTTTACAGGAACTGTAGGGAGTGGAATTACAACTACCCCACCGCAAACAAACTGCTTGCCCTGAGTGGATGCATATGTACCCAGTATCTGGCTTCAACATAACATAAGGGCATATCTTGCTATTGCTTATCTTGTTGAGATAACAGTGTATTTTTTGGGGTTGGTTGTAATAATTAAACACCACAGCAAAATACAAATGTGGCAAAACTCATGTTACCTTGTTGTGGGACGCCCTGTCTGTTCTTCCCAGTTTGCCAAATTCTCCTGCAGCCCACCAGTACGGGGGTTTCTCTGGCTCCACCAGCCCATCCTCTGCTCTCAAGGCTTTTCCCCCAGCACACCTCCAGGTCCAGATCATAAACAGCGCGAGTGTTCGACTACTCATGCTTTTAATGACCTTGTTATTATCCTACCACAAGTCCAATATAAATAAACATAATTAATTGTCTTTTACCTTTATATGTCTAAATGATGTGTCAAGTTTTCCTTTTCTTTTCCAGGCAAAGAAAAAACATGTGTACCAATATTATGAGACAGTACTAAATGGCTAAATTAGACATAATTAGGAGCTGGGAACCTCTTTGGACTAATTATAGTACCCAGCACTTCACTTCCATTTAACTTGCTCAAGTCCAGCCCAGACCACTGGTAAAAAAAAGCCTGGGATGGTGACCTGCCAGTGTTCTGGAGTGTAAAATAAGTGGGCTGTTCCTTGTCCCTGTTCCTCCTAATGGACAGATGTTGCTACAAACACCCTCACCATCCTCTCTGGCACCCTCAGCCAAGGCACTGCCAGCCATAAGGGGTGGTGACTCTCCTGACTTCCCCTTCCCCTCTCCAGTCTGATTTTTCCGCTGTAGCCTTATGGCTCAGTCCCAGGTTATGAGAAGCTTTTCCAATGTGGGCTTCGGCCCCAGGAATGATTTTGCAGAGGGCTAAAATGTACCACGCGTTGGATGCACTGAATGCAGTCCCCAGTCAGCACGATGCCTGAGGGTATGCCTGGTTTCCAATAAAGTTGTCCAGCAGACATCAAATGGAGCTCGCTCTCTAGCACAGTGCTGCTTTCGGGCTGGGAGGAGCATTAAGAAGTAGACAACTCAATTATCCAGGGATAGAGATTTTTGTTTGTTCTTGTGGGTTTTTTTCTCCTTTTTGCAAAAGGAGTAAGTAAATGTCTTATTTGTTTGGAAAGATAATACTCTGGTTAGGTAATCTGTTGTTTTGAAGGATCTTGCTTTTATTAAGGAAAACAGTATCTGTATCTATCCAGCTTAGCTATTTGCAGGACACTTATCTCTGCAGTGTCTGAGAGCCAAGCATGATCGTTAAGGGAAATGCTAACATGTTTAAATCCTAAATGAGAGCCGCATTATGGGATAAGTTCAATTTCATGTCATAGTGGGAAAACTAGAGACTTGCTGAAGATGAGCTGAGTATTGAATACAAGCTGTATTTTGTATGCTGGCATTTTTTAACTTACTGTTTATTAGAGACTTTAGATCTTGATTGGTTATAAAGCTTGAGGAGGGGGAAAAATGCTATAATAAACCCAAGCAGCAACAGTAGATTGGAGAGCAGGAACCACCTGCCGCTCCGTGAGCTGCAGCTGATGAAGGGTACAGAAAGAAATGATTGACACCGGCATACAAACACACGCCCTGACTAGACACAGCAATATAGCTCAATAGCAACGTTATATCCTGTGATGAGATGAAAGAATACAGGCTTTAAAAGTAAAACACTTTGGAACATAAACTCCCCATATATTGGAGCGAGTCCCTGAGGAGCAGCAGTGTGCCCCGTGCCCCTCCTTCGCTCCTGCTCGCTACAGATCCTGCTCCACGAGCAGCAGGCAGGTTCAAACAAGGTCAGAGTGTCTGGCTGCTTGGCAGGAGCTGTCCTTTCTGCAAACTTAATAAATGGAGTCCAGGTGCAGGAGATATTCGTTGCAAATACGTCGTCCATTGCGCCTATAATGTTTTCCATTGCCGGGGCTGGAGCTCCCAGGTTGTATTAGTCCCCTGCTGATCAGAAAAGGGTTTGACAATGACCAGTTGCCAAGAGAAGGAACTTAATCAAATTAGAATGCATAAAATTTCCGAAAAACATACCAAGAATTCAGAGCTGCATGCAGCTGCCTGGAGCAGAGGTCTTGAACACCCTGCCCATAGGCTGGAGTTTTATTTCTTTGTGGGCCATATGGCACATGAAGCCTGGAAACATGCTTACTTTAGTAATAAAATGCTGCTCACCCACCTGGTTATAAAGCTAACCTTTCAAAGCAAGATAAGCATAACAGATAAAGAGTTCTCTTCCTTATGTGAAATGAGACCTCTGGGAAAAATGAATTCCTTCCTGCTTTTTCCTCCTTTGCACTGTACTACATTGGGATGTTCACTCTGAAGCCTAGTAATGGTACTAATCTCTGCACACAAATCTCTGTGAAAATGACTAGTTTTTGTCAAATGAACTAGGAAACAAGAAAGAAATATAAGACTGGAAGAGATTTCTAAATCAACAAATGCAGTTACATACCGTCACTAGTAATAATCTTACTATAATATGACCAGTCAAGCTGAGTTTTAGTTGAGAAAATAATGAAAATGCTGAAGGAAAACATGGGAGTTGCTCATGGGAAGGAAATTCATAAGGAAGAAAGTTAGGGCTGGAAGAAAGAAACAAGCAAGGGAAAAGGGAGGGGAAGAAAAAATTTTTAAAAATAGTGAAACAGTGGGAGAAAGTAAGGGGGTACCAAAAAAAAATGGGAACAAGTGACCAAAATACTTCAGAGACATATTTTCCTGCTGATGGTAAGCAGTACAACTTGAATGGCTGCTGACAGCTCTGAGCCTTGTTATTGCATGTGAGACACATGCCAGTTCTGACTGTAGTGTAACTTCCTCTGTAGTGTTACTGCTGTTGTGTAACAGGTAACAAATTTTCATTTGATGGTGTTTGTTTCCTGGGAGCACGTGAATTTTACTTGGGGAGTTACAAAAAAAGTGGTGTTTTATCTTGAGTTCTACTGAAAGCAATCTTCCCCCGTACATTTGGAGCCACAAACAGTGTATTTGCACAGTTAGTGCTACACATGCAGGCTGTGTCTAGTTATGGACCACAAGGCCATAAGAAGCATTTTTCTCTCCCTGACTGGATGAATCATGCAGTGAGTTAGTGTGGGTCAAGTTCTGAATTGTAGCATGCTGTGTTACTTCATTTCTGCGTTGTTCAGTCAAAGACACAGGAACCCACCATGGGATTTAGATGTCTACCCCACTCTATATTCAATTGAGACATTTGCTAGATACAATTTAATTGGATTTTCATACTGGTTGCAGCTTAAATCAAACTTCATTATTGGCTCACTGAAATGGCAAATACATGGAAAGTTGTGAGTGACTTTGGATGGGATAAATGAACCTAATAAATTAGTCATCCAGCTGTGTTATGAAAACAATTTTTTTCTGGAATGTTTGCTTTCAACTTGCCAAGCGATGCCCCAGCTTTCTATGGTTTTGCAGCAATTTTGAACAGAGCCTGGCAACAGTACCTAACTCACTGTTAGCTTTGTCCTATGCAGAGTGTCTGGTAAGCTGGCCCCAGCAAGCTGACTTTCCTCGGCAAATTGGTCAGGACTTAAAACTGTCTCCTGTCACTGCCCCTCATTTCACATTAACCTTAACTGATGCCCACAAGGACCTAACTGCAGGGCACTGGAAACAAATGTACCAGAAATCCATCCTTCCACAGTTTTACCACCAGGCATTAGATATATCAGAGATCATTCTATTTAATTTATGAGGTGTGAGAATCAAATAACCTATATAAAAATTTATGTTGTGTCTCTAGATGTCCAATCGAGATTGAAATATGTCTGGTTAACTTCCAAATAAATTGACTCCTCTAGAGTTTTCACTGAATTTTTCTCCCAGGCTAGAGTATGATTGAGTTTTATAGGTTTAATGTTGTGAAGTAGCACCTTAGAGAGAGTAGAGTTGAGACATTTGCCCAACCATAGGCGTATGCTATTGTTTCAGTGCCAGTGAGGGGGACTCACTTTAGAGGGAGTTTATGACTCTGCGTTGTCTGTAATTACTGATTAAAATGGTACCATAGCAATATTTGAAGAGATTCAAGCCCTACTGAGGGACAGAGCCAGTGTTGTGGGAAATATTTCTGGATGAACCCATGCTTCTCAGCCAGCAGAAATTCAGCCGTCATCTTCAGGTTAACTGGGATTGGAGAAAAGGAAAGGTAATTACACTTTCGAGTCGCATTCTCCCAGGGGGGTGCGTGTGGGATGCTGACACTTGTGAATCCATCCGGCCCAAGATCCTCTTCTCGAGAACATAAGCAAAACATCTCTGAAAGCAAATTCAGGCACCCTCCTGCAGTGTGCCCCTCACAGACAGCCCTGCAAACTGCTGGGACACATGCCAAGAAATTTTGGTGGAATCTATGGATCTTTCCTTGTGGCTGGGGTTAGTGCATCAGCCTGTGCCAGGCTTTCATTCCCCTCACCTGCAGTGTAGGTGGTGGAGCTGAGCATGGGGTAACTTTGTCCCTCCTGGAGATGCAGGCATACGAATAGTCCTTCTGAACATGGGCGTATGTTCCCCCTTTGGTGCCTCTCTGTTGATGCTATAGCACCATGCCTTGAAATGCAGGTGGTAGCTCTAGTTAAGGGTATGTCATGATTTAACTCCAGCCAGCAAAGAAATGCCGGGCCCACACAGCCACTTGCTCGCTCCCCACCAGCAGAACTGGCGAGACAATCAAAAGACTGGAGGCCAGAAAACTTGTGGGTTGAGATAAAGACAGTTAATAGGTAAAGCAAAAGCTGTGCATGTAAGCAAAGCAAAACAAGGTTCAGTCAGCTCCAGGAAAGCAGGGCTCCAGCACGTGCAATGGTTATTTGGAAGACAAGTGTCATAAGCCCAAACATCTCCCCCTTTCTCATTTTTCCCCTTGCTTTATATACTGAGAGTGATGTCATGTGATATGGAATATTCCTTTGGTTGGTTGGTGTCAGCTGTCCAGGTTGTGTCTTCTCCCAACCTCCCAGGCACCTCCAGCCTCCTTGCCAACACGTCTGTACGAAAAGCAGAAAAGGCCTTGTCTCTGTGCGAGCCCTGACCAGCAATAACAAAAACATCTCTGTGTTATCAACTCTGTGCTCAGCACAAATGCAAAACACAGCCCCATGCTAGGTACTGTGATGAAACTTAACTCTACCCCAGCCAAAGCCAGCGCAAGGTGGAAAGCTGTATTTTTGCCTTGATGTACGTACAACATAGTTGAGCTGAGGAGAATATGTAGGAGAGCAGATCCACCACCAGCAATGTTTTGGTAGCAGTGGAGAGAGGTGTTGTGTTGGTCAGGGGACAGCTTCAACAAAGGAATTGGTTGTGCTCACCCTGATTACACGAGAGATTAAGCAGATATTAAGCAGAAGTCCGTTGCAAATTCGTCATTATCACTGAGCCTAAACCCAGCATTTTTAGCACTCTTTATCCATTCCTAACAAACATTTTGAGTAATGTTAATCCCACCTTATGAGCTGGCAAAGTAGTTTGTGCAAAGACTGCACACAAGACTGTTTTTTCTCCTGGAAATGTAAAAAGCAAGATTGGAGAATTGACAGAAGATCTGTGGTCTCACAAGCCATTATTTTTTACCCTGAAATCTTTCCTTTACTCTAGTAAATCTATGCCAGGAGTTGTGTTTTACCCTGCTGGGTAGGGGAGCAGCTTTGCCTTACTTTTCATATTGTGTTACATTTCAGGCTTTGACTTGATGATTGTAATGAATTTTGTAGGGTAGGCAGAACGGCAAAACAGAAACATCTAAATCTCTGTTCTTTTTGTGAAAACTTACAGCTGGCACAGTGATTACACTTCCTTGAGGCTGCTAAATCCTGTGGGAGCTCTTTAAAATTATCGCGGATTTCATTGAGTGCGTGTAGCAAATACGACCTATGATTCCACCTATGTTTTCCTTTAGTTTAATTCCTACCCCTCCACTTTGCTCCTTTCATCAGCTCTTTTTTAACTTTGTCCTGTCCTTGATTTTTTCCTGGAATAATCTAGCTCTCTTGGGCTTAGTCTTCATTAAAAAGGAAAAAAAAAGTTATCTAACATGTCTTACCTAACAGCCCTGTTTTTTCCCGTAAAGGTGAGAAAGGTGGTTTTCTTTTCAGGCCTGCCAATTCTTGTCTTTTCTTCTGAGATTGCTTGCCAGCGTGGAGATGGCTTTGTGTTGTGAATTCCTCTTTCACAGTTCTGCTCCGAACTGGGTTACGACCATCATGTTGTACCGAGGTCGCCATGCAGGTATCCATTCAGAAAGATTTCCAGCGAGAACCAGCTATATTTTTTCCTTTGAAGTGCTAATAACAGTTATTGTCGGGTTCTTCCTGTCCTGGGTGAGTTTACATAAGTGATTGTGTATGTGTGTGTGAGATAGCAAAGGGGGGAAAAAAGCAGATGGAAGAGTAGTAATAACTGGGGAGTGGATGAGTCCACAGCACATGGGCAAAGGAAATGCTGGGAGAAATAATTGGTGCTGTAATCTGATTTGCTAATAATCCATTTATAAAACAGTTATGATGTATACTTGTAGGAATGTGACTGATCAGAACGACAAATGGTATTACTTCCTCCCCTCCCACTCTGTATTAAAGAACCTTAATTACTTGATGGCTGAAGACTTTGTGGGTGACTCATGCTACAAAGAGTCAGATGCTCACAGCACATAATGGAGCTCTTGAAAAGCTTTCATAATGATGGCGGGCCTTGCACTACCTCCCTCCCATACATCCCTCTCTGCCAAAGAGTTATTAGGTAATTTAAAATAATTAAAAAGGAAATAATTAAAAGATTTTACACACACAGAAATAGCACTTGCAGCTAATTATGTAAGTCTATCACTTCTAACAGTGGAACACAGTTACCATTATCAGAGAATTGTGTTTGAAGTGTGACGGATAATCCTCTGGTCCCATGTTGCACTCTTGCAAGTGGGAACTGGTTGTCTAGGTTTTTACAGCATGAAAGAGGTGTATGGAGCCTGTGGTCTAGCCACAGCTCTGCCATGAGAGGTTTCTGCTCAACTTTGTTCCCTGCAGATTTTTGCCTAATTAAAACGTAGCGGGGAACGAAAACTCCTTCATCTAATCTTAATGTGTTCGTGCGGGGTGTTCTGCTAAACGCACAGGAGTTCCTGCACGTTTGGAACTCCTCGTAGGCTTGGGACGGCAGAGTAACTTCCTGACAAGGAGACCATAGGCATGGGTCATGTTAAATGATGTAAATAACAAAATTATCCTATGGTCTTGCTATCAGTAGCATGGACACCATCTCTATAAACATGGTGCTAGGAGTATGAGGTAATAATTTATTTCATCGATCAGCAACACAGAGCTTTCATGTGGATAATAGCAGCTGCTTAACAGTGCAAAAAAATTACATTGTAATTTGATCACAAGAAGCTAATATCCTACCCAAATAAAGCCTTTGACACTTTAGGCTTTTAGAATCTAATTATCGAGAGAGAAATTTGGCCAAAGGAAGTGAGACAAACCTCCTTCCACCTTTGAAAAATATCTGTAATATGTCATTGCTGCTCATCAGACTGCCCCTGACACTGGACAGTCAATAATCCAACCATTGGACAGTGATAATCCAAAGGCTATGGCCTAACTGTGAAATAGCAGCAGAAGGTAACAGTGATTGTTGGATTTTTGGATCTCTTGACTTTTTCTTTTCCTTTTTTTTCCTTTTTTTTTTTTTTTTTTTTTTTTTGAAAGTTGTTGGCAATATTATCTTACTATTTGTTTCATTTTACTTGTAGAGGTGTTGGGTCCTCTGAAGGGGTGTTTGCAGTAGAAAGTTCATTTAGCCACTCCAAAACAGGATCTAGAGGAATTTGTATCTCTTTGTCCTTTGCCTGTAGATGAAACACAGAGAAAGGAAGCCAGCTTTAGTGAGCACCTGCATCGTTTGTATCTTTGGTTGTAATATGGGCGAACAGCAATTTCCTGACATATGAAATGCATTTTGAGTTATGGGTAGATGGTGCTTTTTGAAAGCTAAGCATTATAGTCATCATGCAGTACTTTAGGAGTGGTGTAAGAGAGGTTGTATTAAATACCATCATTAATGATCTAAAAGAAAAAAGTGAGAAGAACATGATTACAAAATTCAGAGGATATTGAATTAGGAGGACTAGAGAGAAAATGAGATAATAAAAAGGAGACCTAAAGAGATTATAAAGGTAGGCGGGCGTTTTTATAGAAACTAAGATTCATCCCGGAAAACTGCAGGATAATAAATCTGAGAGAAAATAATCTGAAACACATATCTCCAAGAGGAAGAAGAAGCCTGGGAAGCAGTAATTCTGAAAGAAGTAAGATGATAATGGTTAGCCAACCAAGCTTGAATTTGCAACATCATAAAGCTGCAAAATGTCCAATGTAATTTTAAGTTGCAAATGCCAAACTATCATGTCACAAGACTGATAATCTTTTTTGCAAACAGTTTATTACAACAGAATGCAGAACAACTCAAGCAGTTTTCAACTCTGAGCGGTGAGTTTTGACCTATTTAGTCACTGTGCAGTGTCCTCACTAAAACTAGTACCCGCTTTAAATGTTTCAAGATATTTGCTTAAGACTGGTGAGGTGCTGTTTTGTTCGTGCTGCTGTGCGTGTCACACAGACCCACTGGGGCCTTCGGTTGCTGTCCGCTCAGATGTGGGAAGAAACGTTGACAGCAACTCTTACACACTTTCTCCTGCACTTCCTCTGAAGTGAAAGGTTTGCATGTGTGGATGGAGGCTGAAGGGGAGCGAAGGGGAAAATACTTAATATTATTTTACTGAAATGTGCAAAGAGCTGATACTGGCAGCGGGTGGATTGAAAACCTACCCTTTCCAAGGACTGGGCAGTGGGGAAAAAGTGGTATGATTCATGGTGATTTAAATTAAGAAGTTTCAGTCTGCAACTGAGATGTGCTCAGAGCACACAGGCAGGCTATTACTACACCTTGTCTGAGTAGTAAAAACTCATGCATTTGTATAGTTGATGACTTTTGCATTGCCCTCGTCATGCCCTCAGTTCCTTGGCCCAGGACCAGCAGCTCTCTGTGCTATTTCCATTGAGCCACAGCCGAGGAGAAGACAGCAAAACTTGTTCCCGAAAAGTGACATGATCCCTTACATACCCTGGGCTGAGACTACTGGGCATTTTGCAGAAGAGTAATGATGTATTGAAGCTGCTGCAGTAGGCAGTGACAAGCCAGCACAGTGAGCAGAGGACAGTTTTGATATGTTCCCAGGAATGAATATTGCCAAGGAGGAGCTCGGTGGGTCAGCTGAGGAATTGTGTTGCTGCATTTGGTTCCCACTGTATTTTTTTAACTACTGAAGTTTTCAGACCGAGGTAGATTGTATTTACAGTCTCCCTATTAAATCATCATAAACTTTTAATGCTGAGAATATGACCTGTTCTAAAAACCAAATGTAAATAGCAAAAGTTTGGAGTGGTTATTGAAACTGCTGTCAGTGTGAATCATACTGTCTTACCCAAGAAATAAGCTGCTGGGTTTAATAAGACAGAAGTTGTGAAAATGAATATCTTCTCCAAATAAAGCAAAACTAACATTTTACTGTCTTCTGATGGTTGAAAATTTATGGTGGCAGCTAAGATATGAATGAAAGTTAAATAGTCCTATTAATTTGATTACTTGTTTCCAGAGCCATCAGACATGTGAAAAGTAATATCATGTGGGAAGTGGTGTAAGATTTACACTCGCCTGAGAGGAATCACTGCTCCGTCTATCAGGTTTGATAGGTGTCAGAGGGCCCTTTGTAAATGAATAATAAGGGAACTGAATAATAAGAAAGACACGTAGCTCTTTAAAACTTTTAAACATTGGGATGAATTCTTGAACTAATTAAAACAAAAGTTTAAACGGAAGTTTTGACATATATCTGGAATATGGTAGAACTGTTCAGCTGCGTGTGTGAATTATCTCGCTCTCATTGACATTTGTGAGGGTGGTTTTTGAGGTGCAAAAGATTTTATGGCCATTAAAATTAGAGAAAATTTGGGTTGAGTTTGTGCCTGTATCCTTTTATGCATTCATGGTACAGGAGAACTCAACCATATCAGGACGCTGCCGTTCAAGCCTTCGCGCAGACCTGAGCCATATTGTGTATACAACAATCCCCACAAACAGTGTCCCTTCAGTTTATTTTATGTTAAAATTTGCTAAGCTATTAAATGCAATAAAGTCCTCTTGTCCAGGGCAGCAGTGGGCCCCAGCTGCTGTAGCAGTGGTCACAAACCCATGCTGATGAAGGGCCTGTTTCTTGCCTCGCGAATGCCAATGGCAGAACTCTTCAGTAACTTCAGTGGGAGTGGTGTCAAACCCCGGAGGAGACTTGCACAAAAATAATTGACCTGAACTGGTGAACAAGCACATGTCATGTTTCATCTCTGTGCCTTTTTCTGCTGGGGGGAATCCTTTCCCAGACCAGGCTGGGGAAGTTCCGTTGTGGAAGTTAGCAGAGCGATGTCAAACAAAACACTGTTCAGAGCCTGCATTTGCCATGAAACAGCAGCAGTTGCTGTACAGCCTGGAACAGAATAGGGCTGGATTAATCTCTTATTCTTCATTTGAAAGGCTCTGTATTAAAAGACTAAGGTTTAGGATTTTACATCCATTTAATACCTGGCTAAGTATTGGGGGTATGTGTTCAGATATTAATGTGACTAAGAAGATATATGCTTGGGTTAAGGTTATTTCAAAAAAAGAAGCTCTGTCATTAATAATTTTTGGTCAGGAGCTCTGCCCGTCATCAGGAGATAAATCATCTTCCAGCAGCTGTGACAGCTCTTTAAGTCTGAGGCCCGAACAGCTTAATTGGGGAAATGATCAATTCTAAGATACATAGTCAAGATGACATCCTTGGTGCAGTAAATTCTTTCAGGAATGAACATGAATAAAATGAATATATTTATGGAACAGTGATGTAATTCAGAATCTTGGCTGTTAGGGAGCCTATGCGTCTTCATTCCTTCCCTGCCCTGTAGCAGTTTTCCAAGACTCCAACCTCAGGTAACTGTGAATGGTCTGAAAACTACTCCAGGTGAATGCGGATTTTGGAAGAATGAAGGATCTTTCCAAATACTATGAATGAATAAAAAATCTGAATTTCCCAGTGAGTATTGTGAGTCAACTGCACCTTATTTTTCTATATATGGAGCAAACATAACTCAAAACAAAACAAAACAAAAAAGCCCCAGAACCTCTTACCTGTGAATTGCTGGAAAATATTGCCACTTTAAAGTGACAGTTAGGTGCACTGACCCCATCCATAGTAACACAGATCCTATAAGCAGATGCTTCCCACACTTTAGGTGCCTGAGCAGCCCTTGAAAATCCCATGGTTTGTCTTTGCACCTTTCTTGAATTAATGATTTGTTCAGCTGAGGTCACGTAGAAAGAGAAAAACTGATTCACCTTTTGAGAATGCAAGGAGATTCTGAGGGGTGAGATTTGTTACATGGAACAACTGGCAAGTTTTCCTCCACACTATCATTCCATGTTTCGCCGGAGGCACAGACTGCTGCCTGGAATTTACTTTGCAGTGGAGGATGGCTCCCATTTGTGTATATATATTGCTGTAGTTTCCAATCCTGCCTGCTTTTTTTCCCCAGTGAGAGTTGCCAGGCATGAGACACACCAACAGCGCGGGAAAGGTGCTGTGGCTGTGCATCACTGGCTGGGCTCAGGCAAGAAGGGAACCAGAACACGGGCAGGACATGGGGAGAGCAAGCTGCTGCTGGCCAGAGAGTCTGTGGGTGGGCTGGATGTGGTTGCCCACCATTCAGTTCTGCTGCTGGTGTTGTAGCAGACCAGGTGCTTTGCAAGCTGTCGGTGTTGCTTGTGGTAGGGTAGAGCGGCGGGTAAGCGCCGCAGAAATGGGCTCCAGAGTCTGCTAGCTATGTACCAAGCAGTTTTAGTTTCAAATTAGATTATTCTCATGCCTAAAATGTGCCATGTGCCTGCACATGTTTCCAGGGATGACAAAACACTACAGCAGCCTTTCGTAAATTACGATCGGTGAGTTTACGCAGAAAAAATGGCTTCAGGTTATGTGAAGAGCATCCATTCATACACAGGTTCTTGACTGACCTTGCAGGTTCCCATTGAGATGTTACAGTGAATAAAGTAAGAGGCCACATGAAAAGCACTGTCATATTGACGTGAAGTAAAGCCGACCGAGTGCTCTTACTGTGTATTTTGTCAAAATAATTTTCATGCTGAAGTTTAAACCACATAGCATAAATATTTCCCAGCTAGCAGGCAGCGATCAGGAAGCACATACTGGAGTGCATGACTCAGGCCATCAAAAGAAAAGCTTTAACCATGAACTCTGTGAACTCTAAGGAAAACCTCCAGTGGAGCTAATATAATGTATTGGAAGTGACTTGGATACCTTCCCGTCTGTGGTGCTTTTTAATGAAATCCGTCCTCCCCCACTCTGAATGTGTGTGTGTGTGAGTGTGTGCTTAATAGATACAGGGCAGCGAACTCCCCAGGATTAGCTAATGAAAATAGCACTGTAAAATGAATTGAGCAAATCGATACAGCCGGAATTTTGAGCACTGTGACAAATGCACCAACCCGAAATTCCCCTCTCCCACTGCAGCCAATATTTTATGTGCAAGTATGTGTTACAAACTTCCAAAATGAGACTGCTATTTGTAAATTAAAATTGACTCGGGCCACAGGCTACTGCTTAGGGAAGCAAAGGAGAAGGAAGAGCTCTTCAAGTAGTGGAAGATGGGACTGCCCTTAGAAAACTCCGGGTCATGCATGCCATTAGAAGGAAGACCTAGGAGAGCCTCCTGAGCTATGCCGGTGTGAGGAATTATTTTAAAGTGTGTGAAATAACTTGGGGACTAGAGGATTCTGGGAATTTTTCCAGGATCCTTATTGCCTTTCTGACCCCTCTGAAGCTTCCAGCCCAGTTATGAGAGCACTGGGTGAGGAGGGAGAGTTACCCACAAAAAACAAAAGGCTGTGGATGGACCAAAAAAAAAGTGCCTGGGTGCCTTATGTAGTCTCAGCTTTTGGGGCTTCATAAACACATCCCCCTGTTTCCTCCAATGCTGCAGGAATCCTGGCTTTGGGGAATGCAGAGGAAGCTTAAATTTACTTCATTTCAGGAGGAATTTTTCATCTTTCATGCAGGGTAAGTGACACATAATTTCAGATGTGAATGTCATAATTAAGTCTAATTATTTTACCATACTTTTGCCTTCATTAGACATTGTGTTTGCAATAATTGCTGTAATCAACCATATGGTTAGTATTAACTCGTTAACTACATGAGGGCAGATAATCCCTGCAGGAGGAATAGATGACTTCCAGGTCTGGAGGTGTCATGCTGAGTCCCATCGCCCCAGGGAATGGCAGGGTTTTGGCTCTCTGTCACCTCTCACAGATGAGCAGGAGGGAAAGGTTTCAGACGCTTCACGTAGCTGAGTGGGTTCAGAGGACATGAAAGCCCCAAATCCGTGCTTTGGACAAAAAAAGCAAATCTGTCTCTTACCTTTGCAGCGCCACAAGATACATCCATGGGGGTGCTCCTTGTTCCCAAGGAGCAAGGCTGGACAGCTGGCTGAGCTGGGGCAGCCTCACTGGGCAGCTCTCTGTGGCCCAAAGCTGGGCACTTTCGGTAGGCAGACTGTCATGGTTTAACAGAAGCATGAAGTGAGTCTGTAGGAAAACTCCTCTGTGCATTAGTACTTACATTTATCCGGAGCACCCGTTTAATCCTTGTGCCGTCAGCCGTGATTTCAAGAAGCCACTACTGGCATCTGAGTGTGTAATGACAGTATCTAGCAACTAATTCTCTTTTTCCTAATAATTCTGTCATCTTGTTGGTAATGATTCCACCCTCAAATTATTTTTTACAGTTATATAAAAAAAAATCTGGATTAAGTACGTTGTAATTGCTGGGGTTTGTAGGATATATGTTAATTTTTCTTTTGCAGTGTGCCAGGTTGGCAGAATCAGTTAATCAAGTATTTTGTCTTTCTGTGTAACACTTGCAATGTACAATGCTTACTGAGTAACACTTCACCTGACCTGCTATTAGGTGTCTTGTATTTTCCCTGATCTCACCATAAGCAGACTTCAGTTAGCTATAGAGCAAACTAGAGGGCAAAATTTAATTTTGATGCTATTTTCCAGCCAAATGTTTAATTTATATGTTGGTTTCTTCATTTATTTCCCCTTTTTCTGTTTTCAGGAAAGCAAACAAAAAATTTGTTCACTCATAGAGCCAACAGTGATGTTCAGAGCTAATCCATTACCTCCTCAAAATCTTCTGTAGTGGAGAAGCAGCAGGTTTCTTATAAAGCTTTCTCAGCTTCATGGTGGAATTGGTGGTCAAAGACAGAGAGACAATGCAAAATGATCTCAGTCCTGACTGACCTTAGCTGAAGTTCGGTCAGGTCCAGGCAAAGAGCCCCAACCTGGAATAGCCAATGCCTTCTGGGTACCCCTCTCAAGAGTGATTGAGGGGACAGGGATGATGTCCTTGTGCTGATGAATACCTGTCTTGCTCCTTTAGCTGGTGACAATAAGGAAGGCTTTTAAACTTTGAATGTTGAACCTGGACTTCAGACAGAGAAGGGTGGGGTGATGGGGCATTTTTTACAAGGGAGGGATCTTTGTATCCCTTGGATTTGTTTACTTCACTTGTGCGACAGCATCTTCCTGGTACAGGCAGGGGAAGATTTCAAAAGCCTGGGAAATGAAAAATGCATCCTGGCTCCCTCTTGCTCCTGTGGGACAATCTGAGACTGCCCTGAGCTCTAGGAGGTGACAACACATGGTTCTATCAAATGATGCCCCTTTTGTGCCAATGGGAAAGACTTGCAGGGGGTGGATTCAGCTTATCACATAGATCAGTCAGGATGGTAACTTTACGACAGGTTAACAGTTTGCTCCCTTGGTGGCCCTATTCCTTTCCAACCCTGGGGAGGCAGGGAAGCAGCACGGAGAGGGATACCTGTCTGACAGACGTCTACACGGGACAGTGACACTGGCTTTTGGGGCAGAAGAATGAATTATTATGTAAATAAGTTGTGGCAGACCTTCTGCAGAATTAAAATTAGTGATTTCCAAGACTTTTTTACTCCCTGGACTTATGCTAGTTTTTCCTTCTGGATAATTCCTTGACAAAAAAAGAAGGTGAAGAGGGCTTTTTGAAGTCTGCTCTAAATAGGCCACTTCCCAAATCCCTTCTATGTGATTTATTGTGATTTGTAAGGAGAATAAGTGGGGCCTGTATCAACTGTGTGAAGCAAAATGGAGGAATTTGTTTTGTACTGAATATAATATAGAGGACATATTATTACTCCTAATTGTAAATGTAGTGAGTGGAATGGAGACATCTTTTCATGTGGACAAACAAATGGGGAAGGTGCTTTTTGAGGTGTGTGAAGATAAAACCTCAAACACAAGACATTCTGAAAGGCAGCAGAAAATCTGTGGCTGAATGCTCACAGGGCTTGTGCAGACTTTGGAAAGCAGGCTTGTGTCTCGCAAAACATACAAAGTCCTACCAAGCATGGAATAACCACTTCATCATTTTAAATGAAGGCTATAAAAAATTACAGTCAGCACATAAGAGGTGTTTTGCACCCATGCTAAGTACTGCCAAGAAAATAGTTACCTAAGTAAATCAATAAAGTATCATTCCCTTCCAAGGTCTTCCTGTCCCAGTCCCTGAACCTCTCATTTCAGAGGAGTACTGAAACCTGTTCAAGATTTATTTTGATGAAAGTAAGCATCTCTGCATTATCAGGCAGTAAAGAAGTTGTTTACTGCTACTCCAGTAGTGTTGAAAAATCTCTCTGAATACATGCTTGCATTGTAGCTATCATAAAAATGTCTACTAGCTATTGGAGCCCCCAAATTGATTTTTTTTTCCTTTGCAGAAAACAAAGAGTTCAGCCCGAGACCTAGAAATTGCTTCATAAGAAAAACCATCTGTGTAGAGAGAGATGGACTGAGGGATCCTGTCATATATGATGTTCAAGTTTGGTATAAAACATTTCTATTCATATTCTGTTAGCAAATAAGGCTGGGCGGAGGTAGCAGCACCTGTTCTGGGTTCATTTCCTATAAATCAGTCTCGATGTTTAATATGTTCCTCATTACTGGAGCATTTGAAAACCAGCAATACACCTGAAAACCAATTTGCTGGCATAAATGTTCCAACAAAGTAGTGAATTTTCAGTTCACACTGTCAATTATTGGCAGGAAACAGATTCTGACTTGGCCTTGTCAAGGATAATACAATTCACAGTCATACTGCTCCAATCAAGCTAGGAAAATGCAGTGTGCAGGATATGCCACTTCAGGAGCTGGAATTCCAAATTTTTAACACATGCAACAAAATCTTTGCACAGGCACTGCATATGTAAAATGATTTTGTGAAAAATTTCAAATGGAAAAGACACTGAAGAAAATCTTCATCTGTTTGCAGAATGTGTGAATGATAGAAAAGCTGACTCAGCTCCTGGCTGTGAAATGCTTGCCCTGCTCGGAGTAGTATCACGCCAAGTAGGTTGGCAGAGCAATGCTGCAAAGGGGAAAATGGCTCGTGCTCTGCACGTTCACCCCAGACTCGAACCAGAGTGGTATCCCCTGCTCTGCTTTTGAGCTCAAAAGAGTTTGGGAGAATAAGAAAGCAGAGGAGGAGTGCTTGGCATAGGGGAGGGGCAGACAGGTCTTTCATCCTTGAGAACCATGGAGCCTTGAGATCCTGAGGGGAGATGCCAAGGTCCCAGGTTTCAAGGATGTCATAGCACCTTAATAGGTCTCCAGGGGCTGCAAGATTGTTCCTGATGAGGGACTGAGAATTTAGGATGAGATTCACTTTTACCTCAGTCAATTAAAAGTTACATGCCTATTTGAAGCTGCTTATTTAGGCTTCCTGCAGACATCCCTTTCTTAAGCCTTGGCTTGAAGCCTTAACTTTATCTGGATGGGTTTTCTCAAGATTCCAATCAAGAAATATGATTTCGTGGGGATGTGGAGAAGACCAGATATCTGCAAGTCTGAAATCGTTAATATTTTAGCCAGAGTGGGCATCCTTGGGCAAGGGGGCAAACTTGCATTACTTGTTGGAACTATGATGAGTGAAGGGGTGGAAAAGTCACGCCCATCATTGAAAAGAAACAAGCACTGTTTCTGGGTGCCTCATGAGTAGGATGCATCAGGTTTTAGCAGACCTGGCGCAACAGCGACTCTTTGACATTATCTTCCTTCTCCCAGATGGAAAATGTCATTATCAATATTTCTTCATTGCCTGGGCATGCTCTCATTTTTATTAAACTGAAACACTTGGTTCTAAGCAAATGTTAGTTGGGAGCTTTATATTTCATGTCCCTTGTTTAACTTGAAATTCGTCCTTTTTTTTTGCTAAACTTACAAATAAACCCAGTATTTTTGATTAAGTTTTTCATTTTTACATCTTGAATAAGCCTGTCTTATTGATGCCTGCCTTTCTGTTTCTATGTACAAATCTATCAAGACCATCAGGAAATGGTTTCACAAACAGAATTTATTGCAAAGCTGATTATGTATTAATATATACAAATGACAAATCTAAAACACAATGTCAAAAAAGCCAGAAAATGCAATCAAGAATTTATTATTCTCCCATTACTATTCAGCTGGGAAAATAGCTGCTCTACTTTACCAAAATAACTTCCCCCTCCCAAACCTTACACCCAACCTGGGTTTTCTAAGTAAGCGCCACAGAAGTATTTGTAATAAAATACTTTAATATATAATAATATCAAAAGTTCACTGTAATTTATTCACCTATTTTTCTCACTTCTATATTCCATGCAGGCTTAGTATAAAAATTCATTGTCACTCATATACATTGTGTATAGGTGTGTGTGTGTCTCTAAACTTACTGGTCCATTTTAGAGACGGAATAAGCAACTTCTGCATTTCAGAACCTTGCATCTTTTGTTCTGTGTTGTACCTGTTTTTCCAACACTGTAGGTAAGGTTTCTTCTAGGAAATATTCACACAAGTTCTTCTCCCCAGAAATTGCCTTATCCCAAGCCCCAATTTAACTTTACCCAATTTATTTTTTTTAAATTAAAACCAGTAATTTGAATAAAATGCTTTTGAGAAAAAAAAAACCGAATGCTTTGCTTTTCCCCTTGGAAGTGACATTATGACAATGCCATATCTAAAATACCTGGTTTATACCTCAAGGAATAACTGATAATCAGACCTTTTTCAACTGAAGGACTCATCATGCTGACCATTTTGTTACCTCTCATGTTGTGAGGTATTAGGAGGAATGGGAAATGAATTATGCCTTGCAGTGACTCTGGTTAGCAACAGCACTGCACGCTATGCTGACACCATTATATTTACTTGCCACGTATCGCTAATTACGGATGAATTTTGTATCTGACAACTCCTACGTGCCCACATAGCAACTGATGAAATCTCTTTCATTTGCAGGGAAAAAGTCTTTACTTTTGGGAAGTCCGTGGTAGCCGTAGCCCTACGTTTGTCACCAGGAGCTGGTTCAGTGCCACATTATATGAGGGAATATGGTGGTTCTGGACGAGAGGAGCAATGGGAACAAAATGGTTGATGCACGCACGCACGCGATCACGGACACAGATCGTACAGCACACATCACATGCTAAACATACACTTGTTTGTGGTGCTATCTCCAGTCTGCGTGTGCTTGTGTATTTGTGCACATACACACATACCCTTCTGACTGAACTCTGAGGCATCCTGGGCACAATAAAGAAATTATCTGCCTGCATTTCACACAGAGGCAATCACTCTACAAGCTCATGTGAGAAGTCATTATAATAGTTATGCTATTTATGGAGAAATGTGTAGCTAAAATGTAGGAAAATTATTGTTCTCCATATTCTCACTTTTTTTATTGAAGAAACAAATCACACAGTAAATTACATCTGATTTGCATGAAATGTTGCATGCACCTAGGGCTCAGCATGAACCTGGGAAAAGACATTGTTTTAATTCCATAGCCTTTATAGTAGTTTGTTTGTTTCCTTTCTTTTTTTTTTAAAGATAAATTTCTGAGCTATGTTTCTTATTTGGCTTTGCTTGTATTTTATAGGCCCTTCTGAGTATAATTTAATATCTGCAAATTGCCATGGTGAGTGAGAAAAAAGTAAGGCCCTCTGCCCAAGCGGATGTGGAGGAGAAGCAGGAGGGAGTACATGCCTGCCCCATGGTGATGATGGATGCTGCCCATGCTGGGATCTGCTGCCACTTGTGGAGATGCCCTGAGGGAATCACAAAATGTGCTGAGTTAGAAGAGACCCACAAGGAACATGGAGTCCAGCCCTGCACAGCACCATCCCCAAAAGTCACGCCCTGTGCCTGAAAGCATTGTCCAAACGCTTCTTGAACCCGACCAGGCTGGTGCTGTGACCACTTCCCTGGGGAGTCTGTTCCAGTGCCCAACCACCCTCTGGGGGAAGAACCTTTTTCTAATATCCAAACTAAACCTTCCCTGGTACAACTTCAGGCCATTCCCTTGGGTCCTGTCACTGGGCACCACAAACATCAGTGCCCCCCCCTCCTCCCCTTGTGAGGAAGTTGTAGACTGTGATGAGGTCTCCTCCGGGCTCAACAAACCAAGTGACCTCACCCACTCCTCATACGGCTTCTCCTCAAGGCCCTTCACCATCTTCTTGGCCCTCCTTTGGACACTCTCTAATACTTTAATGTCTTTCTTATATTGTGACACCCAAAACTGCCCCCAGCACTCGAGGTGAGGCCACCTCAGTGCAGAGCAGAGCAGGACAATCCCTTCCCTTGCCCGGCTGGCGATGCTGGGCCTGATGCCCCCCAGGACAGGGTTGGCCCTCCTGGCTGCCAGGGCACTGCTGACTCTTGTTCAACTTGGCACAGACCAGGACCAGGTCCCTTTCCATGGCACTGCTTTCCAACATCTCATTCCCAGTTTGTACCTACGTCCAGGGTTGCCCCACCTCAGGTGCAGAATCCAGTACTTTCCCTTGTTAAATTTCATACAGTTGGTGATTGCCCAACCCTCTAATTTGTTGAGGTCTCTCTGCAGGGCCTCCCTGCCCTTGAGGGAGTCAGCAGCTCCTCCCAGTTTTGTATCATCTTCAAACTTGCTCAGTATCCCTTCCAGTCCTGTGTTCAAGTTGTTTGTGAAGATGTTGAAGGGCACAGGGCCGAGAGTGGAGTCCTGTGGAACCCCACTGGTGACAAGTCACCAGTCTGATGTCACTCCATTCACTACAAGCCTCTGTGCCCGACTGGTGAGCCAGTTGCTCAGCCATTGCATGATGTGTTTGTCCATCTGTGTGCTGGACATTTTGTCCAGAAGGGAACTGTGAAAGACGGTATCAAAAGGCAGGCTCCCGCTTGCCCTGGGCCAACCCCACATGCTGAAGGGTTTGGTGACTCTTTTTCCTCCGATTTTTCCCCCTTCATCACTTTGGATGTCACCAGTAAGCTGAAGAACACTTATTTCCCCTTCACAGTTCCCCTGGGATGTCTGGAAGCTGCAGAGAAGCCCTACATGCACATTGGCCAGAGCACACACCTGGGCCAGGTCCAGAGAAGGGCGGTATGGTTGATGTGATGCTGCACTGACACTCTGACTCTACAGGGTAAACAGAGTCCTTGTGGATACAGCCTGAAGGAATCAGTTGAAAGCCTAGTCTGAGAGTTGTCAATAAGATCTGAGTAGGTCTGGGTGAAAATCTCCCATGTTATAGAAAAACAGATTTTTGCTAATGTACTCCTTTATTATTTGCAACGGGTGTGTGCTTTCCATAGAAAATGGTGTTTCCTCTAAGAAGTGTATGCTTGAATATGGAAACATTTTTGGTGGAGATGCTCTGCGCTGCTCATGAAGTTGTAAGGGAGCAGGACGGCTTAGCCTTGCTCACTCCCCTGTACAGGGACACACCCTTTGCCTTGAGTCCTGCAGCAGGGATTGGCCTCGTGTTGGAGGCATCCAAGGTGGGAAGGTGTGTCAGACACACATATGTGTGCACATGCACACCTTGACACAAACTCTTTTGTAGAGCTGTTGGGTTCAACTTGCCTTTAGAGCCAGAGGAGCCACAAGGGGCTGCAAGAGTGTGAGCCGTCAGCACGAGGGTGGAACATGAGGCGTCAGGGCAAGGCCAGGAAAGGGCAAAGGCAGAAGCCAGTAGGGCAGTAAAAACACTTTAGTCTCTGTTACTGTCTTTGCCCCCTTCTCCCTTGAGTCCACATCTGACAGTGCTTCCTGGGAGTTACAGGTCAGTTGATTTTTATTTTCTCCTGTCAGCTAAGCTGTGTTCTGGCTCTGCCTAAAGTTGCTGTGATTCACCATTCATTCTCTTGAAAAATGCCCGGTACCTCAGGACTTTCCCACTGTGAGAGGCACAGTCTGATGTTACAGAATGCAAGGAGGTAATGTGGTATTAGGCCCGTGCTTCAAAAGAAAGTATTTTGGGTTTGAGTCATGGTTTTCTCGTAGATAATTGTTGCTACAAGAGCCCAGTTTTCTAGACAAGGGGTTCTTCAGGAAAAAGTTTGAAGGAGTGCAGCAAAAAACCAAAAGTGGACAAAAATATCTCAGCTAAGCTGGCTTAATAAGCACTTGTATGAGGGACAAATTGAGAGAATGTAAACACAAGAGAAGGAGGATTTTGTTTTTTGATTCTGAGAAGTACTGAAATGAAAACCTCAAATGATAGCCCTGGTGAAAGTCCTAGAAAGGCATATAAGGCATGCAGTTGTAGGATAAAACTGAATAAATAAATAGATTCTTAAGGAGTCTTTCTCCCAGGGTTTTCAAAAAAGGACTGCTTATTTCATAATCTTTACAAAAACACAAAAGCAGATTGTACAAGTTAATAATTATGCTTCAGGTCTATGTTTTTTCCTAGGAGTGGTCCATGGAGAGTACAAGTGGCCCTGGCTTAGCGAGCGAGCGCTTGCACTCTGATCTGAGCTCCTGCTGGCAGCGGGCTCTGGCCCTTGTACAGCTGTCAGCAAAGTCTGTGTGTGGTGACTGAGCAGGACAGCACCTGTGCTGTGGCTGTTTCTCTGTGCACCGTCGTGTCAGGAGGCCAATTCTGTCCCGTGTCTGGTGACGAAACGGAGGCACAGTGGGCAATGCTATACAGTCAGCAACATTTTAAACAAATAACACCTTTTTCTTCATATGGATTTTATCTGAGCAAGCTTCTATAGCTGATATGTGGAAGTGTTAAACCCATTTTCATGTGTGTGTTTCTAACCAGGTATTGTATACTTCCTTCTTTTATGTTGCTGAAAGCATACTGTATCTTGCTAGAAGAACTGTTTAGTATGCTTCAGGACTCAGAAACTAATCTTGAAGTCTAGCCTTGAAGGGTATGATCTATTGCAATTAGAAATGTATTGCTTTGCAATTACTATTACCACTTGTTTCTACCTGCAGGCATAGAAATAAATACCTGTTGCCTGTGGATATTTATACCCTCTAAATTCCTGCAAAGAAGCCAGTCCTAATTTCTACAGCTCTGCTGGGGTAAAGCTGATGCCTCTAAGTATCCTTGCATCTGCTGAAAAGTACCGTAAGCAACCACATCTGGGTTGTAACTATGATCATGCAATTATTGGCACCTGTCTGCATCAAAAAGTTAGAAAATAAGCGTATTTAGAACACCAATCTGATCTGAAAAGTCTGAAGATTGCTGCAGTAACCTAGTTTTGGACATATTATGTGATTTATTCATCTGGAGAATATTGATGCCCAGGCATTTTTTTCATAATTCACTCTTTAGCAGTACTGGAGAATGATGTCAGAGTTACTATGTGTCATCTCTTGCTCTTGTGTATGATAACCAAATGCCATCAGTACTGTATTTTTGGATATACCAGAATTTAATAAAGATCAATCAATTAATAGATAAGGATAATTACGTCAGCGTTCCTGTAGGTGCTGGCTCAGGAGTGATGAATCACTGAGATCTCTGTGAGACGCTGTTTGAGTGGCACGTCCGGGGAGTGGTTTAACAAGGCTGCCGTGGCAGCCACTTCACCATGCAGTGGTCCTGATCCAGCAGAAGAAAAGGCTGCAGGAACAAGGTGTAGCTGGCCCCCAGCTCTGCCCCATTTAGCAGCGTGGTAGGAAGGAGTCTAAGGGGTTGATTAAAGCTGGGACTTCATAGGACTCTTGGGAGAGTGAAGGCAAATTATTTAGTATGAAGCCCATAAAGAGAGTTTGGATGTCTTTGCTGTTCTGTACCAGTTTGTCCATGGGCTGGATGGCGTTTTCAGGCTATAGGCTGAAATGGGGAGACAAAGCTGATGTAGGTTAGAAATGTTCCCTGCCCCACCTTGCTCTTTGCATTTTTTTGCAAAAAAAATTTACTTGGGTAAACTGAACATCCCAAGTCACCATGTGCTCCCACACACCATCAGTACAATTTAGGGGATGAGGGTCTGTGCATGGGGCCGGGAGTGCAGAAGGATCATTGGCCCTGAGCCCTTCTGAAGGAAATCACCACGGATCAGACTTCTTCCCTTTCCCACTCGTGTAAGTCTAGAGCAAGTCTATCACAGTTGGCCAGGGCTGGTGTAGCAGAAAGCTGAAATTATCCCATGTCAGAAGCTGCAGGATTTGATGGATATTTTCAGACCCAACGTAGAGGTTGTTTAACCACCTAAAAGCAGATGGTGGCATTCACTGAGAGCTGTGTGTGAAGCGAAACGACTCTCTCAGATCCTGCCTGGGCTGACTACTGCCAGACAAGACTGGAGACAGTACAGTGGCACTTGTTGGGATTTGTTTATGGGAGCAAAATCTGGCATTATTCAGCATGTGTTGGGAGTACATGCTGGGGATCAAAGTGTCTTGTGAACAGTTAGCTTGATTGGAGTTGAAGGAGTTTGCCTTTAAAACAAGACATAAAGGGAGGAGGATGTGCTTTGCTGCTTACAGTGAGTTAAAGGCGATGGCATCTCCTGGCTCTTGCTTGCTAACCAGGCACCGTAAGGAGATGATATTGAGCAATAAGAAACTGCTGTGTGCACCATATACTTGTCAGGTTAGTGTGCAGTGCTGGATTGAGGAGCGCTGGAACGCAGCTTTTCGCCACAGAAACATTTTGAATGAGCGATTCGATGAATTTCATCATCTCATCTAGTTATTCTCTCTTTAATTTCAAATTTTCAAACAAAACCTTTGACCTCGAGCTAAGAGTGGCAATAAATTTCTTTATAAAAAGAAAATTAATAGGATCTTTAAAGTAAAATTTGAAATTGTATCCTTTGCAAACCTATTCCTTGAGTGGGCTGTAGGCCTTACTGGAATCCTGTTCAGCTTTTACCTCTCTATGTGTTTAGGATGCTGACTGGTAACAACTGATAGAAACAGATCCTTCTCAAACTGTGCCTTATAAATCCTGCAAATGTCAAAATATATATTTCTTCCTATCAGATATCACAGACATACATATCCCTACATCACAGTGTTCCTTGAATTCTACACAGCAATATAGTTTAGGAGAGTTTTCATCATTGTTTGAGGGAGGATCATCGTGCTGTAAGCCGTACATACCACAAAGCAGAGTGAAATTTCTTTTGTACAGTAGCAAAAGAGATTTCCTGCTGATAGGTGAATGTAGGAGATATAAATACAAGAGCAAGGTTAACACGGGTGACACACACACTTTCACCTTTCTCACTCAGTTAATCAGATCCTGCTGGCTTTTCCAAGGGGGCTGAAATTTTCCATGGGCCATGCCTTGAAGTGGCCTGCTGTACTTTGGGTTCCCAGGGTCCCCCATGCGTGGGAAGAGAGGGAAAATCCCTGTTGAACTTGAAAGGTGGAAACACCAGGGGAAGGTATAGTCTTCTTGCTCTGCTCTTCACTGTGTCCCATTTTCCTCCTCTTTTCTGAATGACCCAAAATTGCCTCCTGCCCAGTGCAAGCGGGAGATGGCTACACATTCCTGGAACCACCCATCACTCCCACCAGTGCCGTTTACCTGACACACACATACACGACGTAGCGGTAGGAACTGCGGCTTTGCCTGGCTTGCAGCATTACTCATCGGCAAAGAGAAAAACTCGCTACGTATCCTACGGTGCTGAAGTCTGCTCTGTGGTTTTGTATAAACAATTCTCACATTATTGCATCCTCTCACACATGATTGTTCTGAAGCACTTAAGTAATATGAAATTATCCTCAATATAGCTGTCACAGGTGAAAAAAGCCTACGCTGTGTTTATGATGCGGTTCAAGCTACTCATTGATTTCTGGACCTACTGTAGCCCTTCAGGGCATATCTCAAAGCCAAGCAATGTCCTTGAGAGCTGGCTGTTGTATCTGGATTTCTGAATGAGGTGGAAGAAGTGCTTCAAAACCTTTGCATGACCTGACCGTCAAGTCTGACTTCTCCCTTTGAGGGTAATTTGTATGTCCCCTGTGAAGAGGTGATTCTGTAATGCTATGAGTTTGGGTATCTGAAGACAAAATAAATAGGCTGGATATCAGGGACTGTCTTAGCTACTAGGATGTGATGAATTGGGGCATGCTCCCCTGTTTGCCAGAACACTTATTTCTCCAAAGTTATTTCCCTCTAGGCAGGAGAGCTCACTAGGGTTGCAGAGCCACACATTTTAGAAAAATGGTAGTGTATTGGCATCACTGCTTGTTCTTGGACTTGCAGGCACATAAAGTTAGCCTGCCAGGTGGTGCTAATAATACCTGGCTCTCCTGCTGGGCTCATTCTGGGGAAATTGCAAACTATTTCTCATTAACAGGGGAATGATTATTGTCCGCAGCTTTTTGGTGTAGAATTGGAGCTGCGAGGTATGAATTAGCATACCAAAGTCTCTCTGAAAAAAAATTTTGGATCGTTGGCCAGCCGGTTTTCTAGCTTTTGGGCAAAACTGTCTCTTCTTATTTGGGGATCTGACTACAGCATTGAGGTCTTGGTAGGTGGACAATGGGACTTGTCCTGTGCTCCAAGGGCCAGCAAAACAATACCCAAGACTAGTACAATATCAGATTTGTTGGCTATTCTTGTTTGGGATGAAAATCCCACTCATATTTCTGTTCCTTCCAACTGGGAAAGGCTTCATCCAGTAGAAGCAACTTCCCAAGCGACATGACTTGTTTTCATTTCTGGCCTAGTAAGGAGAATGCCAAGGGATGCTTCTTCCACCCAGTCCTGAACACTCTGTCTGTGGATGAGGTTTAATGGACAGCAAATAGTGACAGGAATTAAGAAACATAGATAGTCACTGACTCCAGTGCACTGCTTTTCTTCTTTGTGCTTCAACAGCTTCATTTGTAGAAGGGGATAAAATTATTCTGATCCACCTCTGTAAAATATTTTGTGATCCATAGCTGAATTTTGTGTTTTATTTCTTCTGCTGTTCCTAATCCTCTGACAATAAATTATGAAAGGGGAAAAAAAAGGAGCAAATATACATAGATTTATTTTCCCTGAGCACATAAGGATATATACATTTTCAGTGGACATATGGATTCCATCCTTTTGATCAGAATGGAGAAAAACATTTCTTTCAATGGGATTGCTAGGAAACTGTGTCTTCAATGGATTTGCTAGGAAACTGTCCTCAGTTACAGGCTTTGTAGTGAAACACTGGTTTAATGCTTTTGTAGTCTGGAGAACACATACTATGATCAGAGCTGCCAAAAAAGAGGCAATGTGTATAACGTAAATATTAAAAAAAATAAAAGAAGTCAGCTTCTTAAAATTATTTACAAAGAAAATTTAAACTGGTTTGTTGTAGCTTTTGGATGTTCATTAGTTATTTCTCTCACCACCTTTTAAGTATTTTTAAATGTTAGTTTTATCTGCCCACTTTCCTTGCTTCCATGGATTAAAAAGTGGAGAGGAAAAAGGAACAGAGAAGTCCAAAAACTGGAAAAGTGAAAAATTGTTTTACTTGACAACCCCAAAAAATTATAAAATGAAAAATGTATAAGAAATAATTTATTTCTGGGGAGACAGTAATTTTTCATGTTATAAAGTTTCAGATAAAACTTTGACTCGCCCTAACGATGTCTAAAGCACCGAAACCCATGCCCCCAAGTCACAGCATGGGCATACCCAGAGCCTTGCAGTATCATTTCTTCAGGATAATTAGCATTCTGCATAACAGAAGCCAGAACAGGGAGGTCAGGTTTCAAAGTGAGAAGCAAGCTTAGGTCCCCCGAAATGAAAATCGTGTGTATGGGTTAGATGTAACCAACCTGGAAAGCTGTGTGGTTCAGTTATTCCTTTAACCCTTTACTGAGTAATGTATTTAGCTCATTGCAGAGGTAAGGTGACCATTTCTGAGCAGAATGTGACACACACCCACCTTTCCCCTTTCCACCGGTTTCAGAACAGATTCTGTGTTGGCTCTGCCACTCGTGGTCAAGTTCATAAATGAACAGTATTCTATTCTGGGTATGTATATGTATCTGCAGATTTCTCTATTTATTTTAAGAGGCTGTGGGGTTTCTCCTTCTTTTAACTCTTCAGAAATACATATCTGCTTTAGATGGGCTGCTTTTGCTGCAAAACAAGGGCTCGTTCCCGATATCTCTGCTGCTGTAACACTCTCATGGGAGAAGGTTTGTGGAAATTGGTATCACCGTTAGAAAAGATGGATGTTTTAATGTTAACCTGTTAATGTGCTCTTCTGGCAAGAGATGTTCCATTTCTGATTCCACCACAGATTTCATGTATGAACATGAGTGAACACTTAGGTCTATGCTCACATGAGTCTTCTGAAGCAGCTAACACCTGTAAAGGTCTGACTTCATCTCTCAGCTCCTTTAAGCTTAAGCAGTATGTAAGCACAAAAAGGATTTTGTATTAAAATGCATCAGGGCCCTCAGATAATGCTGTATTGGAGAGTCAGAGAAGCTGAAATTTGTCCTCCTGAGAGTTGATGTCTGGATGCAGGTTCGTGCAAGCATTTTTTGTCTTTCTCGGTGCTTCCAGATGGTGAAACAGTGTAGAGCACAGTTGGGAAAAGGGGATAGTTTTCTGATGTCATATTTGTTATGCGTTCTCCTGGCCACTTTCTGACTGGTCAGCAGTTACGGTTTGGACCTCAAAAGCTTAAAGTAAGTAGAGAAATTCCACTGATAATCAGTGTGCTTTCAAGAGACGTATTCTTAGAAGAAGCGATGATGGGGGAGGGGTTGTGTGGCAAGTTACAAATGAACATCAGTGACTCCTTTAGAGTTGCACAAAATTAACAGAAATGAGATCTCTAGTTACTGAAGAGAATCTTCTGTACTGAGATAGCTATTAAAATAAAACAATCAGAGATTATGGCACATGAGAGCCTTTTTAATTGTTAATTTGCCCACTTCAAAATGACCATACAGTGAAATCTCTGTCTTTTTAAATAACATTGTTTTCCTTAAAATTGGTTTCCCTTTTCAGCGTTATCTTTCTGAGAGCACTGTGGTGATACTGGTGGGAATTATCTATCCCACACTGAGGAGAGCCTATCTGAGGCTAACACAGTCCTTGCGAAGTGCAAGGTAATTAACCATTCTCCTCCCCCTATTTATCTTGATTTTTGCTTCCATCTAGTTGTTTTTCACGCTTGTAAAGTATAATTTGCATAAAGTTTTAGCACTTTCTTCCTACACAGCCCCTCACTCTCTGGTCTTTCCCTCCCTATCACTGCAATGAGCTGAGCGCGAATTATCCCGGAGTAAGGGTGGGTGAACCGTTCTGCCTGTGCACAGCAACACTGAAGACAATGGAGCACAGCATCCGCGATTGACACAATTCTCACTTACAGAGACATTTTGTATGCTAATGAACCTCTGATGGCAAGACCAGACTTTTTTGCTGCTAATTCTGGCAATATCTATCTCTGATGGGAACCTAATTTCCACCCACGAGGATCTTCAGTGTAAAGGAGTGAGCAAAAAATGATGCTGAGTACTGATGTGACTCTTCTCTTAGCTTCCCTTCTATGTTTTGCCCACAGCCAGGAAAATAGAGCCTCTAGACCAAAGCACTTGGCACCTGGTATTTCCTTTCAAGTGCTTCTGTAAGCCAGGCTCCTTTCACTACTTTGTTCCTCAAAGGAACTTCTCTTTAGAGCAGTCACTGCTTCCTTTGCAATTAAGCCACAAGGCATATCAGCGTAGCCAGGAAACATTGACCCGAAAGCTGCTAAGTGGTGATGGTCAAGACCAAGCAGCTGCCATGACACGGCAACGTTTGAGATGAGTAAGAAGGGGCTTGGTTGCGTTTTTTTGTTGTTTCAGGCAACGTAAAACAAAGCAAACACAGCGGTACAGTGACATTCGGGTACCTGTATTTACACACACTGTATCACATGCAAGTCATGACTCTGCTGAGTAGCTCTGCGGAAGGTTGAACACTCAGAGCGATTGTTTCTAGCCTGCTCTTAGCTCAGAGTCTGTGGCTTTCATTTCGGATGCAAAGAAGGGCTGATGAGAGCCATAGTTTGTTTCTCCCAACTAGGTCAGCTGATTTAATTAGAGACTCTGTGTCTCCCTCCACGTCTTACTTCCCCAGGCTACTCAACTGTTTGAATAGATAATCCCAATTCCTAATAATTACAGCTTCAATATTATCTATTTTGCAGAGATAACTCTTTCAGCTGAAAATTTAGAGCTGCCAGTTGCATCCTCTTGTATCAGCCCCATATCGCTAGCCTGGCTTTTCTTTTCTTACCTTCCTTGGGCCATGCACAGCTTTTCCCAGGACTGCCAAAGCACTGGCCTGCAGAGGTGTCATTCAACACCAAACCAGATGAGGTGGTGGGACCACTCATCCACTGTGGGCATTCGTGCATTTCTGTTTCAAAACAGGTTATGGCAGTTTGACTGGTGGCTCTACATCTGCAGGTGCAAGTTAATCTGATATTAGCCAGGTTTCAACTGATTTAATAATCAGTTCACACCCAAAGTTGGTTTAATTAACTTGGATTTAGACCAGGGCGTAAGAGGGGACATGTCGGTTTGGTTATTAATCAGAGGAGTAGGAGCCAGCAGATCTATCTCTCCTCCCTTTCAAGCTCTCCAATAGATTAATGATGTGACCTTGGGCAGATCTCCAGGCATGTTTTTGCCTTGCTCTCCTTGGCCTGGATATAATCAATTTCTCAGAATAGATGCAATACTGGGGCGTCTGTGAAACTTAATTCCCTGTATGTGGAAAGGGTCTTGGCAGCTGTCAGAGAGTGCAGCTCCGTGGGGAAGGGGCAGGGCTTCCTTGATGCCTGATCCATCCTCTCGCAGAGCAATCTCTGCCAGGAGTCATAGGTGCTGCCATCCATCGCAGCAATGGTACCTGGCTCTAATCCTGAACTGAAAGTGCAGGGAAGTGCATTGGAGATGGTTGGCACTGTCCTAACCAAGAGTTCCCTCTCTGTTTTCCAGTATAGATGGGAAGTCCCTCCAATGGCTCGTTTTTGGTTTTTGGGGGCTAAGGCGGAATGGTCCTCTTTGGGAAACCGACTTTTTCCCTGTTTTGCCTCTGTGTGTGGATCAGCTATAACAATACATCTGGCACTTGCAGGGAGCAAGGGGCAGTGAAGTCACTGCTCTGCTAAATTACAGCAAGTACTGCTCTCAGTCAGCACAGGTAAGGCTGCTCCTATGCTCCTGCCATGGATACAGCTGGGCACATCTGCCTGCCTACCTAGTACCAGAGTACTTCCTGCTGAAGGCCTGATCCCACACACCACTCTGTGTGGGAAATGTAGTCTTGACTTCTTGGCCAACACCATTTGGCCATCTGCTGCTGTTGTTAACTGATCAAGCCTTTCTGCCTCTTCTTTTCCCAGTCAATCCAGCATGGAAAGTATAGAAGTCCTCCATAGCGATCTGTTATTTTTTTCCTCATGTGGCTTTACTGGGTTCTTCTTCTTCACATTTCCATTTCTGCTTATGGTTATTCTGGTTTGTGCTCTTCAGTTTGTTTCTCTTGGAAAAAACGTGGTTTCAAAAGTAAGGGAAGGGACTTACAGGCTCACAGTAATTACCATGGTTTTGTTAGGGTCGTGTTTTGGTGTGCTCAAATAGTGGGTCATGAATCTCTCTTTGAAACATCAGAAGGAGTCCAGGGAGAAGAATTGTGGTGCCTTTCATTTTTTTCCCCTCAGAACTGATAGTGATCAGGGATTCGCATTTCTTAATTGTCCACGCTGGTCCAGCATGAGCTTCTTGATCAGAACTCCTCAATCAATCAGATACTCCAGCCTCATGCAGGGGTGCTCCAAAAGAGTGGGAAGTGAGAAAACTGAATATGACTTTCTGCTCAGAGCCCACTTATGGGTTTATTTAATGGATGGAGTTTGCACACAATTAACTAATTATGAGCAAAAGTTAGTGCTTGCGGTGAAGAGCAGGCCTTCGAAAATAAGTACTCGGCTTCATTTGAAGGGCAAACACTTGACACTCAATGTGAACTTAAGCAGGAACTGACTTTCAAAGGGAAAATTGTCTGTCAGATTTAAGTCTACACACATATTCTCTTCAATATTTGGGATTCTAACCTCTTTGAAGGTAGTCTCTTCACTTCCCCACAAAGCACTTTTTTGTTCACCTTCACAGCAATTTTCTCTCTTCCCTCTCCCCCTCACCCCCAATCCCCTTAATGTTACAAAAGAATTCGCTTCTGGGATGAGATTCTACTTGCTGAGTTTCAGCCCCAAATTATATTTTAGAGATGACTTTGAAATTCCCTGTAAGTGTGCTCTCATTATTGGATATCTTTGATACAACTTTAAATACAACTGTGCAGACATTGCTGCTATTAGTGCTCGGAAAATATAAAACCTACACAGAGAAAGCAATAGTTAGAGCCAAAAAGCCCCTGTGATAGATAAAAGTAGGGGTATGTTTCAGATATGGGACCCTGGCTTCATAAACATTGTGAAGCTCTCTGAATTAGTCACTTCACACAATATTCTTAGGGGAGTTTTAATCAGACCGTGTTGTGCAGGGGCTCGTCCTGAATGGATTTAGCCTGGAGAAATCACCCTATTCAGAAGTGCTCTTTTTTTTCTCTTTGGGGTTCTTTTTTTTTTTTTTTGACACTCCTCTCTCCTGGAGATCAGTACAGCAAAAGAAGAGAGGATATCAAGCAAGAGCGGGCCAATCAAAGCAGTATTGTGCTCAATACGAAACACACTTGAAGCATGTTCACTATCAGCTACTGCAAACCTTTTTCCTACAGACTAGAGGACCAGTTCCCAGCTGTAGGGAAACACTGGTCATGTAAAGAGAACGTGGACATCACAACTGAGACTAGTCACTCATGTCTTTTCCAACAAGCCAAAGCCTTTTTGTATTTTTCAGACTGCTCGAACTTCTCTTCCTAGGGGTCAAAAAAACAGGCTAAACTCAGAGATGGAGTTTACAGCCCCAAGAATTATATCAGGATGGGCAGTGACTCGTCACCCCTCACCTCTGCAGATGGCAGCCCTGTGTATTTGGAAGTGTGCACAAGTTTCCTGTGCAGCCAGGGCAGAAGGGTGCAGCAGAAACCACCCCGTGCCTGCATGAGGCCTGCCACAACTTGAGACAAACTCTGCTCTACCTGGGACTGCGGAGGCTCTCCTGGGACAGGCTGCCAATGCAGTAGATGAGCAGTATCACAAGACCGAGCAGTATCACCGCCACAGCTTTTGTTTGTCACCAGAGTTTTCCTCCAGAATGGAAATGGGAGGTTTGTGGGTTTACCCTTTTTTGCACACTATAGAACTTTTCATGTACTATGTGGCGATGTGTACCATAGCCCTCACCATTTCAAAGTATCCTCATATAGGAGGTGCTTTGAGATCATGCTCTCAGCATGGAGAGGAATGAAAGTAGCAAACTTTGAAAGGCTCCTTATAGGGCTTTATGAATAGGGAATTATGAGTGGCAAATTGTTCCAGGAGGCTGGAAGTTTCTGAGGTGTGCATGTGCAAAAAGACCTGTCAAAAAATCACAGTTCCTTTACACGAAGCTCTTCTTGGCTGATTTGCTCTATCAACAGGGTATGTTGTACTGATTCTCAAGGAGCAGGAGGAGCTAAGTGTTTCTGAAATCCTCCTGCTGTGTCATTTTGAAAAGTGGTATTCATGTAATGTGTACCCTGGATCTCTTATCGTCGAGCCATTGTTCTGAATATTTCTGAAATCCTCATGCTGTGTTGTTTTGAGAATAGGTATTCAAGTACCACAGATTGCATAGTGCTGAGCCATTTTTTCCCATGTCAGAGATGACAGAAAGAAGCAGATGACAATATGGCTGGCACTGGTGGAGAAAATGCTATTAAAACTCATCAGAGGCAGGATCCAGGGTCCCTTACTGAGATAATATTTGATCAATTGGGATGCACATGGATTAACAGGGAGATGATCCTGTCTTAACCAGCTGATAAAATTTTTATTTTAAGGCAAGAGTGCAGCGAACTGGCAAGAGGAAGCCGGAGCTATAATTCATGCAGGCTTCGTGATGCTTTTGCAACAGCAACAAATGCAAAAAAGGCTAATGTGTGAGGTCAGCAGTATGGCACAGGGGGTGATGTGTTTGAATGGATTAAGGGGTGGCCTCAATATAGACTACAGAGAGATCATACTGCTTTGGTGTGACCTGAATGGAGGAGCAGAGAATTACGTGGATGAGAACTGGACTAGATTTGTTACTCTTACTCGTGCTATTTATCTGAAGCCTAAGGAAGATGAAAATACTATAAAGCAAAAATATTTGCAGATAATGCAGAAATAGGGAGCGCTGCCAGTACAAAGAAGCTACGTGTGTGAATGGGAAGATGAATGACCTAGATAAAACTAAAGTAATGAGGAGCTGGACAAAACAGAGGACCAGACTCTGAAATATCATACTATGCAGAAATACAGTTCAGGAAAATTTAGTTCATGAGTAGCAGAAGAAATTTGAAAGAGAAAGATTAAATCTGGTGCATAAATGTGTAGAAATTCATAGAGATCTTTGCAGATATTACATAGTGCATTTAAGTTTCTAGAAATTACCCCACATTAGTACCACACAGGCCATACCTGTACTATCATCCTAATTTCTGATCAGCTGATATTAAAGAATTATTATAGTGATAGACAAAGAGCAAGCAGAATAATGCATGGATGGGGGGAAACTAGTTGTCCCAAATATACCAAAGAAATTAGGGCTGTACTCTGTTGAAAGACAAGACTGAGAGGTGAGATCATTTTGCTCCATGAAGATCTTGAGGGAATAGGAAGAATGGTTGATGCAAGACAGTTTGAATCTGTGTCAAATGCAAGAAGCAGAGGGCACAAATTAAAGTTTTGCATTATGTGGAGGGAGGTCCCGCAAGGAATTTAGTTTAGAATTCCTTTATGCAGGGAGCAGATAATATACAAGATGCTGAAAAGTGCACTCTGCTATACAAAAAGCCCAATGGGAACACAAATTTTTACTGCTGTGTTCCCCAAAGCCACATCTTTGTCTGAAGAGTGCTTTAAAGACAGCACCATTCTTCTACAGAATACAGGAGAGGGCTATAAGAAAAAATAACCTATCTCATCCTCGTGAGAATACTCAAAGTGTTTCTCCTGGATTATTGGTAGCATTTTCGGAGAGACTGGATGTCTGAACCCTTTCGAAAATTTCAGCTGTGAAGGAATTGTTGCCTGGAAGAGTCAGTGAAGTGGCTTTGAAATTACACAGGACTGGCACTGAAATTATGAGAGCCCTTTGGGACGTAGGACTGAGAAGACTGAATTTCTGCTTTAACTTAGTTTTTGCAAGTTTGAAAGGATTAATCATACTTTAGCAGAGGAGATAAAAAGCACATTACAAAGTCTGAAATGTGGCATTATTTGAATGACTCCAAAAAAATTACTCAGACGATACATAAGAAAAGGATTTTTTTGGGATAGACCTAATTGTGCCATGGATGCAGATGAATTTACCTGCTCCTCTGGCACTCATGTGAAGGGTGGATGAAAATCTGAAGTTTAATAACAAGAAAGTCCTGAATTCCCCCATCTGCCCTTTTTCTTCCCTCTCTCTCCTACTAGTTAAGTGAAAGAAATCTGCAGAGTATGGGCTTATTGAAAATAAACAAATTCGTAAGTTTTTACTCTACTAAATTGTGTCAAGTTTTTTTTTATGCAAAGCAAACACTTGTAAAATATTTGTAAAAAAAGTCTGACTCAAAGAAACGTGTTTGGCTTCTCTTCTGCCCCTTTTCATTAGGGGATCTGTGGGCTTCCAGTATTTGAAGGACTCCTTGACCTGTCGGTGACATCTGCAAACATATTACATCTCAGCCTTGCACACAAACTGCTTGCAAGACCGTCTGAATCCAAACCTCTGAAGCAGAGCAGCAGCTGTAAATGAGTCTTTCATACGAAATAGAAAAGAACTAACCCTGTTACTGTACACATCCAAAAAATGTAGGCTGTAACCCTTTGATGTCTGCAACTTGATTTTCCCTTTCTTCCCTCAGTGCATGCACTGTCAAGCATCACTTGCTGACACCAAGAGAATTGAATGCACAGAGAAAGACAAGCAGAAAGGCACCTGATCCAGTCATTTACAGCATAGAGTATATACTGCTGTACAGTGAATTATTTTTACATAGGTAATTAATAATGGAGAAACAGTGTAGTGACAGTGTAAGTCCCATGGGAGAAAATTGTCAGCCTATTTATTCATTTATTCTTTGCTAAAACTAAATTGATGGGATAGTCTGATGCCTTTCTGGATTCCACACGGACGATGAAACTGCAAACAAGTTTCATTTACATAACAGGCAAATCTTCCAATTAGTCAAAGCCTAATTCTTATGCCTTGAAATGATGAACTGCATGTACTGTGACCTCTGTCAGTTTGAAGGGGAAAAAGCTGTCGACCAAAAACCCAAGACATTGATCTGAACATTTTAGGCACCAATTCAAATACATTAATCTAGTGTGATTTGCCAAGATTTTGTAGCTGTCTTCTGGATTCCTAGTTTCATGTTAAATGGGATATAATTAATTCTTTCGTATAAACTCATCTTTTAGCTATTGAAGAGTTTAGTGGAACTAAAGCACATTCCTCAAGAATATGTGGAGGATAGCACTGGATTCTGCTCTGCAATGCATGGCCATGTCCACTCTTCCGCGTGGTTTACGCTTCCAGAAATTGCACCTTGCACAGCGGCTGAAACCCCAGTTTCAGTAGGGGAAGGATTTTGATAGTAACAAAGCGTTACTAATCTAAAAACAGGTTAATAGCCAAAGACCACAAACACAAAACAAATATCCCATGGCCATTTCTCTCATGAGGCAGGTATTTTTGCGAGAAAAAAGTGAGCTCCCAAAAGGCATTTTTTTAAGTAAAAAAGGTTGTATTTTTTTTTTTCTGGCTTAAGCTTTCTCTCAGATTTTGTCTGCTTTTGCACCTGTTTGTTTTCCAATCTTTGTAAGTTAAAGATCACTTTAACTTCAGTATTCTTGCATTTTTTAAATGCAAGCTGTTGGCTAGCATACATGTGGAGCAAAACCTCCCGGAGCACAGTGAGTAAAGAATAATTTTTGCTACAACTAGCTACAGCCGAATCATGATAGATCATGCTATTTCATTGAATTTATCTTCTGAATATTAGATTTAAGAAGCTGTGTCATGTTGAAATATTGAAATATCTCCGATGTAATCCACTGTAATCCATTGTTGGAAGTTTTGAGAGGGAGAGGGCAGTGAGAGAAAGGGTTGGCTGGTGTTAGATAACCAATAATCTGCACAAACTCTCGGAGCTGGCAGCAGAGCTGCAGTCTCAACACTAGTTTCAGCCTGGGAGCGATTGACACTCCCTGTACCAGCTATTTGGCTGGGACTTAAATATGTCACTTGGCACTGAGAGTCAATAAAAGCCCTGTTATTTTCCAGGCTGAGAGCTAAATGAGACTGTAGCCTTCCTAAACCATTGCACAGTGCTTATAAGGAATTGTTGGTTTATCTGAAGTAATTTAATCATTAGATGAATGTGCTACTTCCACACTTTATTCTAATTGTGTTTGCTTATATGCATATTACGCTTTTGCCCAGTTATTTAGTTCTAATTAATAAATTGGAAACAAGCATGCTGTGAATGTATCCCAAAGAGGATCTTCTTGAAATGGAGGAGTCTGCAGGGAAAACGAGCAGGACAGCAAGACTGGAAGGTGTTCTCCAGAGCCATCCTTGCAGACCACTGAAATCTGGGTCTGGAGCTGGAAAATCCACCATCCGTTGGAGGCCTGGCATCTAAAGCTGATGCATTTTGTCTCCTAAGTCTGTGTGTACTGCATAACTTCTGTGTTATTTGTGGGGAGATTGTTAATGTTTGGCACAGAAGCACTGTTGGGAGCAGTAAGACACTTGTTGTTAAACCAAAGGAATATGTCAAGGAGGCCTAAACATGTGCCCCTTCACTGTGCTTATTCTCAGGGTCCTTTTCTTTCCACGTTCCCCTATTACAGTGCTCTTTGTGGGTGCACTGTCCGTCACATCCCACTTCACTTACAAGCTGGTAGATAAAGCAAGCCCTTCCTGCAGAGCAACACTAGAGCTCATGGTATAAAGCTTTCACTGTGACAGCTGCAAACTCAATGCTTTTTTAAGAGGAAAAAGTGTTTTTTATAGACTAGGTCTTTTAGGCTGAAGTAAATAATAATCTTACTTTTGTTCTATTCAAGTACCTTTTATATGTGCTCGTCTTTTGTCATCTTCCTGAGTATGGAGATATCCTGTAACTGAGAGGCAGAATGAGCGTTGTCATCTCTCTCTATTGCCAAGCCAGTAGCATTTTATGTGCCGGGTATTGAAGTAAGGCTGATGCTTGGCACAGCTTTGCAGTGCCGTGATCTCGTGTAGCTGCTGTCAGGAGTAAGGGGCTGACTTTGAAGGAAGCCAGACTGGAGCTTAAATGCACCACAATATTTATGCAGGAACACGTTACTAAATATGATCAAGAAAATGTATCTTCAAAGTTTTAGTATGGACTTCTCCCCCACTTCTTTTGTATTGGGATGAAGTCAGAATCTTTTGTAACAAAAATCTGGATGCTACACATAGACACAGGCTTTGGAAATAGCATCTGGTCTTTGAGATGCTCTTATACAAAGCACTGGAGGAAGATGCACCCTTCCTCTTTGGGGTGAAGCACCATGCAGACGCATGCATCAGACAAAGGGTCTCAGACTCACTGGCTGATAGGAGAGGCCAAGTCAGAGTGAGTTGTTGTTGTCCACACTGGTGGATTACGAGTGTGCTCCCAGCCCTCTTTAGGCCTGTGTCACCTACTCCTCGGAAGTTATGCTCAGGTGAGGTTTGGAGAATGGAACTGGTGAGCATCTGTACCCACAGGCACACAGATGAGGCTGTGTGAAACCCAGGGAGGGAGAACAAGGGGAGAGGGACCAGTGGGAACCAATCATGCTGTGCTACTTCTCCTGCCCACTCAGGGCTGGAGAAGTGCCAGGGAAGCACCCAACAAGTCATGGTGTTGGCTGTGCCCCAATGCATCTCATACTGGGTTTCAGCCTCTTCTGCAGGAGCTCTTGCATTCTGAACAGGTCCTTATCACTGGAGCAGGGCTGGAGCTGCCTTATCTTGTACGCACATGAATCCTCTGGTATTGGGCTGGTGGCTCTTCCGAGGAGGAAGCTTTGGTCTCCTATTATCTTGCTTGACTGAATGTTTCGTGCTGCTTGGAACTTGGACATCTGCTCCCATTAAACATTTTAATGTTGAATTTGTGGAAAAAAATTTCTACTAGAAAATCTTCTGATCAAGTCAAGTTTCAGTCTTATTGATTCTACAAGCCTTCTCTGTTTTAGAAGATGCTGGGCTTTTTAAATGCCTCTGGGAACATTGCATTTTGAGCTTTTTTAATTTGGAGAAAAATATGACTGTGGCAGGGAATGGTGTCTGTCAGAGAATAAGAGGTTATATGGAAGCTGAAGCAGTAAAGTTTTCAGAGAAGAGCAAGAAAAGAGAGACAACATGTAGTTCAAGAGGTCTGAAGATGAAAGGGAAGATAAGTTCACGAAAAACTGTGTATGCATTCAAAATAGTTGAACTAAAATATACTCTGCATTACAGCATGAGTTGTGCACCAGCCTCTCTGGAGTTTAGTAACTTGAGAGCTCAAGGAGTTAATTTTTTTTTCTGCCTTGTTTACTGTTTTTCTGCCCCACTGTGAGTTATTTTTTTAATGTCAGATCTACATTGACACTTATATCAAAAAGCCTGTGATTTAACTTGATAGATCAGCTACTGTGAGGGGGTAGGGGTGGGTAACTGACCCTACTATTGAGATATATGATGCTTATTTAGAGGAATGACATATATTCTTGATGAGATATACAGACGCAAACTGCAAACTTCTGATTCAAGGTTACTTACAAAAAAAGAAGGAGAAAAATAAGCTGGTTTTTTTTAGTTCTGCCCTCTTTTCTTTTACTTAAGATAGAAAATAGAGAGTTTTCAACATTAGAAATACTATATACTGAGGATGACTCAGAGAACAGATGAACTGTGATACCACCTGACACTTACATGGGAACAATTCAGCAGGGGTAATGGTTTTAGTTAGGTGATGGTGGAATTTGGAGCTCTTTTTTATGTCTGCACAAGTACAGCTTCAGTTCATACGTACAGAGGATGCCACTCCTGAGATTAGGAGATTCCCCATTGCTTCATGTAATATTTCAAAAAGGTGATTTGTGGGACATAATGCTCGCCTGATGTGTTTGTCTAACTATTTGAAAGAGAGTCAAGAAAGAGAGCCATAAGCTTCAATGTCTTGGACAGGTGAGAAGTCAATGCTTTTTAAGCCACGCCTGAAGATAGAGGATCATTTTTCAGTGTGGTTGGATGGGAATTCTGCATTATCTCTTTCAAGGGAAAATGTTGATTTGCTGTAAGAATTTCAGAAAATGAGCGGTTTCGTTTAGGTGAAGTATTTGCTAATAAATCACAAGTGCAGTAAGAAATATCTACTTTACTATGAACAAAATTATAAACATTGATTTTTTCAGTCAGAAACAACTTTTTATTTTGTGTAGTAATGACAAACTAGGTCCAATGAAACATTTCAATTGAATGTAACTGAATTTTTGGCTGTTTCCTTTGCAGAAAAAGATCCTTTGCCTCTTAAACTATCCTCTGATTCTATGAGATTTTATTTTTGAGGCTGGAAAAAAGATTTCATCATCAAATCTTTATGGGTATGAAAATTATTTGGTGCCTAGCCCTTCTTTCTAACAACGTCTTGACATCTCTCTCAGAAAGTTTACGAATAGGCAAATTTCTCTGCATTTCTTTGTGACAGAGAGAAGTTTGGTAACCTGACTAGAGATTTATAATTTGTTGATTTTTTCCCCCCACAGGCTCCTTTGTGAAGAACTGTGGCATGATGCTTAACTTACAGTTTTCAATGGCAAAAAATAAAAAAACCCCACAAATGGTGGAAATATGCATTACAACTCTCCATGGTAGCTGAAAGAGTCTGAAAATCTATGGCCCAGTCTGTTTTCCATTTGTGATTATTTTGTATATTATTTTTTCTTTTTGTCTGTTTATGACAGTTTTTAAATGGCTCACATAAAAAGCCTTTTTTAAATCCCTTGCCTTTTACTAGACCAAAGCCTCCCAACCATCAGAAAATGGATTATTTTGGAAGGAGTTCTTAATGAACTGAAAATTGAAAACTAGGCCATTAATCCTTAACATTGGGTGAAAATTCTTCACATTACTCTTTATTGTCTTAGTGTCATTGGAAATTAAGATAGGAGAATCTTTCATGAAAAGCATCAAAAACAGCCACAGCAGAAGAAAACAAATTTAAGAAAAGATGCTTGGATACCAGAAAACTGGAGAGACCAGTGATCTTCATCAGGCTCTGGGGTTTGGGTGAGACTACCTATGTAAATCAAGTACTGAGAATTTTTTTTCCTGAAAGAACAGACTGTAACAGCAGGGTTTTTTGGTCTCTTATTTAGCTACAAACAGTTGATTTGGTCCCTTATTTAGCTACAAACAGTTGATTTCCAGCAAGAAATCACATGGTAATATTTTACTAGTGAATTATGCAGCCATCACACCAGGCCATTGGAGGGATTAACTCTGATTGCACTGTAGCTTTCCAATATGACTAAATGAAACAAGGGGACTTAGAACAGGTTGATGTGGCCTCCTCTAAAATTACTCAGGTCATTTGCAAGTCCTTTGCAGTTTCAATTGCAGTCCTACAACTACCTATGGTTATTCATTAATCAGATACTTATAAATATGCAAGGAATTGAGAGGGAGCTTCAATCTGTAAGCAACTCACCTGCAAGACCCTGTAATTAGGGCTGCTGTGTTTCTAAAGGTGTCAGACCTGCTGAGCATGTGCACCCCGGTGGATGTGTGTTAGAGGTATCAGATGACTGCAAACCCTAGGCAAATAAAGCATAATCTTGAAATATGTCCAGAACAAACAGAGCATGTCTGGGAAAACTCATTTATCTAAAGTGGCCCTAACAACGATGCTTCACATCAGGAATTACAGGCAAATCTAGTAGTATTGTACTAGATTTTTGAATCCTGCCATTTCATGCGACGTGCTGAAGAGGACCTGTGAATCAGACAAGTGAATCACTGTTGTTATGCGTGAATTCGAATTGGTTTCGTTAGCCACTGGGTTAACAGGAAAGCACCTGGCAATTTCCAGGAGAGTGACAGGTCCTACACCTAGACAGTGAGAACAAAGAAATGCCTTGGATTCTGTCTGTTTTGAATTTTGTATTTGTAAAAATTGAAATGGTCCTTCCAAACTTGACAGTAGCTTTTAGTGTTCATTTTATCCCCAAACTGCTGTTGACTGTGACTGTTTAGCAGGTATGTGTTAATATCAATGTAATTCTTCTGAGGTTGCTTTGAATGTCCCTATTGTAGGCAGTGTTGCACAGGTTGTATCTTGGTTTTGATATTTAAGTCCCCTTTCTGATTCTTCAGCAGAATAGAAATTGGGCTTCTTCCACAGCACTTCTGCAATACAGTTTTTATTACAAATGATGCCACTTTAGGCAGGATAGACACAAGCAAACTGTAAGCTCAGAATTGCCCATTGTAATCAAATTGGCTATTTTCCAAACAATTCACAGTCTCTCTCCCAGTGTGACCTTTCAGAGCCCTGCACTCAGCAAAATAGGGGTATATTACCTTTCATGCACTAGTGTTCATTTTCAGGAGAAAGCCAGGATTATTGTTCAAATTCTGTGCAATTACACCTGAGCACCTCATTGTTTTTGGGGGGTGGGGGAGCACACAAAAAAGAGTCGGGCTGGCATTTGGTACAGAGATGTGTCTGGCCTTACACGCAGCAGAAAGCGCTAAGAGCACGCTCTGCAATAAATATGTGACAAACTGAATGCCTAGAAAGAGAATGGATGTTGCTGCCCAGTTTGTCCAGTTATTCTCGCCAAGCCGCGCTGATGCCTTCCACAGGGCTAATTGGACATAATGCATATGTTGAGCAGGCGATGGGGGCGGATGGGACAAAGAAGATGACTTATTTTAGGTGTTACCTAAACAGGTAAAAGAGCAAATAAGATCTGGAGTTAAGGATCCTTTAAGTTGGGGCATTTGGGCTCTAGACCATTTCCCACTCTCCTGTTTTCTCCCCCAGCATTATAGATGCTCTTAGAAACCTTTGGGTTTGTATAAATACTTTAGGAAAAATCCAAACAACGATAGATTGCCCAGCAGAAAATTATTTACGTGAAAACTCCTGCCTAAGCATAATTTTTCCTAAGATGACATCTGCTTTGAAAATACAACACAATTTCATCTCAGATGTAAAAGTAACACCCTCGCCCTTTTTTTTTTTTGCTGACACCAAGAGATGCATAACTTGCTGACAGTATGTGGTTGATAGCTGTATCAGTCAATCCTAAATAGTCTATAAATCCATGTACAGGGTAAAATATCATTGATTTATGTAATTGGGAATTTTTAACAGTACAATTTTGTGTAACCGTGTTTGTTTTTCCCTATTCAGAACCATCTTCCCTGTGAATCTGGAAGCAGACTCCGATTGTACAGAGCCACTCTGTATTCCACCCTCGTGCTTCCCTGGAGTATAAGTTATGATATATCAGCATTGTCTTTGAGGTCTACCAAATCTGTGGATATGCAGTATGCTGAAGTGTGGAGATGGAATGAAGTTGAAAGGACTCATGAATAAAATGTAAGTGGATGATACTTCAAACTAAAGCACAAATACTGCATTGTCTAAATCGAAAGAAATAGCTCCTTTTTCTCAAGTAGGAGCAGTAGCAGTAACAAAAAGCTAGGATTATTGTGGCCTTTGGTCTGGGGCTCAGCTGTTATCTGAGAGTGGCACACAGACCTGCTGGAATACTTTCTTTCCACATGATGGTCGCAGATGAACTTTGGTGAAGAAAGTGAGTACTGTGCTGGGTAGAGAGTCTTACAGATCTGCGTGAGAAACTTTGCCAAGTCTAAGCAATCCCCCACAACTTGCAGCACCTGCAGAAATAAATAAGGTTTTCAATCCAAAATTAATGATAAATGGAAAGTGCTATTCTGCCCCTGGCATTGTCAATTTTCTCTTCCTTTTCAGGGAACCTGATTATTCATACTTAGTATATAAACATACTGCATGAGGTAAATAGGTACCAAGGCTAGTGCTGGTTTTGAACATAGATCATCATTTTACTTACTCCCTTACATCATTTAACTCTGTTCTGGTGACCCTGGGACCCGGTAATACACACTGCAACCAATAACCATAACTCCATGATCCGTATAGAATACGTGAAGGATGGTGGCAAGTATGTAATTTATTACCTTCTGTAGTGCTGTGTTATTATTATGTGACTGTTATAGCATTCATAGTTTGACAGATTCCTATTAGCCAGTCAGTCAGAGTATGTAGTGTATTATTTTACCAATACCTGATGCATATCAATAAAGTGAGTGAACACTGCTATAAAAGAACAGCTGAATTGGCTTGGATGCTGTAATCTCCCATTCTGAGTTCTCACCTGAAACATCAGTTTAAGCTGACTGATACTTTTGTAAGACTTAGAAAAGTCTGGGTAACTTTCTTCCCTCTTTGTCCTGAATCCTTGAAACGAGGTGTCAAAACAGTACAAGAGGTTATTTTCACCATACTACCATTCCAACAGGAGAAGCAATATTTACGAGAAATCTTGTACTGTGAGACAACCTGTTCTCACAAGATTTCCAGCCCATTAACTCAAGAATCAGATTGTTTGGATTAGGTTTGCACAAACAGCCAAGCTTTTCAGGTGCTTATCCAAAAGGCATTGAACCAAATCTTTTGAGGTTTCCCCACATACTTAATATATTATGCAAATATTTACTCTATGCAGAGAGGAGAGCAAGATGGGAAAAATCTCCTTGTCCAGGAAAAGCAGAATTAGTTATTGCTGGGTGAGTAAAGACGTCATGATTTCCACTGGCTGGACAAAATCATCAAGGAGGAGAGGAAGCACAGACAGAAAGTGTCATGGGACTGAGGGTGACTAAGAGGAAGCCTGGAGCTGGGAAGCAGTGAGTTGCTGGAAGGTGGGGAGAGGAGACGGAGCTTCATATAGCCATGAAATAGACTCAGATCATGGGGAATACAAAGCTAGTAAAAGAAAAGAATATGAGCAGGGATAGCTGTGATTCTGGGGAGGGGAGCTGGATAGCACAACCCCTCTGCCTGCATGTGGCCAGAGCTCGGGTCACAGCTAGCAGCCTCATGGGGGCCACAGCAGAGCTGAGCTTGGGGGTGTCAGTCCTCCAAGGGACTCGTGCTGCTACTGTTCTCCTGGGGGCAGAATAGCTGCCTGGAGACTGTGACATCTCTGCTTGGACACTTCATCCTCCTGCATTTCTGAGACACAAAGCTTAGATCAGCCACTAATGTTTATTTCAGGATTGTGAAGTATAATGTTCTGATTAGATGAAATACATCTAAAGAGTATTGATCAAAATTTAAGAAAATATGTAGGAAAAAATGCAAGTTACCCAGATTTCTTTTTCTGTTCTTTCCATTGCACAGGCAACCTGACACAACATGTTGTATATAATTCAACCATGCTGTCAGTTTTTACTAGGACTGTAATCAATATGATCTCACAAATTTTAATCAAGGTCTCTGAAACAAAGCACTTGTTATTCTATAGATTCTTACCTAATGCTTTGCAGCAGTATGTTAACAAGCTGATAGGGAGTGTAAATCTTTAAGAAACAGTCTGACTGTGAAAAGACCATGATTTCTGCCTCACCCAAAGTATGATTGGCAGTAGCATAGACAGAAGGGGCTGTGTGTAAGGTAGTCCTCCTTCTCCTGCTCCTGAGGGGTAATATAATAATAAAGTACCAGCACAGCTGTGTCCCTTCACAATTTCATTAATGGCCAAGCAAATGAAGTACGATACTTTGTGTTACTTCATGATGAGCTGCTAAGCAAAGATGTAATCATCAAGGGCTGTAGAGAGGCTCTTTTTTGACACGACTAAAGGAAATTTCTGCAGACGCTCAAACTGCAGGTGGAAAAAGAACAGAATTGTATTAAGTCATGGGAGGGAGTCAAACTGCTGCTTGCAATTCTGGTTAGCTGACCTGAGTTAAAACACAGGGTGAACTTCTCTCCACCTAGCTTTAGACATTTATATGGTAATAATTTAGGGATTGCAGTCACTGTAGAATTTCTTTATACTCTATGGTGAGAAAAAGGCATTTTTAGAGAGAGACTTTTTTTATTGGTTTTAGGTGTCTTCTGTAGGATAAGCTGATTTGGGACCTCGTATTTATTATTCTCATAAATGAATATGAGGTTCAGCAAAAGTGACTACACTTACGGTGATGTCTAATCATAAAAATATTTCCTTCTCCCTCACCAATGATGTTAACATTTTATTCATCGTATCTTGCATCAGCTATGGCATCACAATATGTTTTGCATGAAGGTACTCACATTTTTGAAATAAACTCACAAGAGGTGTTTTGTTTTCTGGTCAGCTTAACAAGCTGTCCAAGGAAGTGGTGGAACCACCATCCCTGGACGTGTTCAAAAGATGCGTGGACATGACACTTGAGGATATGGTTTACTGGTGAACATGGTGTGCTAGATTAATGGTTGGACTAAATCGTCTTACAGGTGTTTTCCAACCTTAACTGTTCTATGAATCAATGATTCTGTTGTTTTTTATAAGCTCTATCAACCTTGGGTGACTGGCAGAAAATATGCAAGTTACCCTGTCTTCCACGGAGTGTTTAAAAATGTCTTTGAGAGGAACGTGCATGGGATGTTCCTCTACATAATTTTCTTCCACATCTTTGCTACGAATCAAGACATTGTTCCTCAGTGGCACACCACTGGGTTTGCATTTTGATCCCCCTCTAGACAAACTAAGGGGATATGTGGAAAGAAGAGTGGAAGATCGTTATCATGGTGTCTCCAGTGAATCCATGTGAAAGATGAGGCCCCATGGGTGGGACAGTGCTGTCAATGGGATTGGTGGTGCCACTCCAGAGAGGCTGCCCTGCCTCTTCCATAGACATGGTAGCTCACAGACATTACTTTCAGAAAGGACTTCAGCACAGACTGCCTGCTGGAGCAGCTATTCAAAGTCCCTGGAGGTCCCGTACATTGGACGGCTTCAGTGACAGCTCTGCTGTTTCTGTGGAGCTTGCTGTGTTCTAGCTGTCTGTTCTGCAGCTGCCCCTCCACAGACAGCTGACACAAACCCTTCGAAGTGAAGCTGAGCTAGATAGCTCACATGTGTGTGGTGCTCTAGGCTAGGGAGGTGGACAGAATTTGAGGTACTAAAATTTGTCCCAGTGACGTGCCATTAATGTTAAGTGGGCCTCACAAAGCACAAGCTCACAGTAAATAGAAAGGGGTCTGCTGCATCATCAAATGAAGTCCTCCAAAATCTCAGAAAAAACCCATATTATATTTCCATTATAGAAAGAACCAGCTCCATCTTAAAAGTATGCTCTTCTGCTGTTTCCTCCCCATTTATTTTTATATATATTTTTTTTTTAACACGGAAGGTGCAGGTGCCTGTAAAGAGTCAGAAGAAAGTGCAGTTACTCAGAAAAGTTCCCACTTCTAGCTCATGTCACCACTGAATGTCACCACTGCTGAGTGCTTGGAGGAGTTTTCAGGTCTGGGTAAACTCTACCTGGAAGCACATAATTAAAGCAGCCTTAAATCATACATCAAATATCCTCAGCCAAACAGCAGATACTCATCCTCTCGCTATTTTTTTGCTGACCATTTTATTCAACTCCGTCACTTTATCCACTGAGCACTAGGCTTTTGAGTTTCTCTTTGAAGATGCCTGAACCTCTTCACTGACTGTGTGGAGATGCTAATTTAGGATTAGTTAATGCTGAGGCTAAGGATCTATTTGTAGATACCATAATATTTAACACAGACATCTAGAGTAGGCTGTCTGATTCTTGCTCTTTTTCATTTAGTACTCTTCATAAATGTTGAGGAAACCAAGGATGGAGAAACTGAGTCCAGATTTTTCAGTCTTCATCATAGAGATTAACGTTTCAACAAAGCCAGAACTGGTGCACAGAAATAAGCTGGTACTTAATTACTTGTTCCTATCGCAAAATGTAAGTCTTAGATCTAAGGACATCTTCGTCCTCTGTGTGGAAACATGCACCTCAAAAGTGAAAACTAAAAAATGTAGTTTTCTCCAAAATAGTTCTTTGTCCTTTTCATCCCCCAAGAAATGTTCTGTGCTGAACAGTTCAGCTAAAAGTGAAACTTTGTTTTTGTTGAAGGAGCCGGCAATATTTATTCTGAGTCAGTACAACAGCCCTCCTCTCATGGGAAGCATTCAGGGCCAAATGTCATGTCCATGATACGATGCTGAGTAGAAATTACAGGGCTGTGGCTCACATAACATACCCTTTCCACTAACCAAAATGAAACATGTCATTGTGGAAGGATAAATGGCAATCTTTGGCTGTCATGCACTAGGATCTTATTATAGACACAGAGATAATGAAACTAATGTATCCTGAGGCAGTGTTGCTTAAAAGAGTATCAGAACAGGAGAATGTGTGCTGAATTTCATTTACTGAGACTTTTTCTGATGTGTTTGGGGCTAAATTACGGCAAACTATATAGAGCCTTAGTCCTTCAGAAGTGAAGTGGTGTTTGGACAGCTGGCAAAAGGATAACTCTGCACAGGGTTTGCCCACCTATTTCTGAAGCTTTTTTTTTTTTTGTCAGGAATGGTACACATACTTATGCGACCCCTTTTATCATCGATCAGTCCTTCCCTGAGATAAACAAAGCAGAAGGTAGTCTGGGAGGAATTGAACCCCTTGCAAGTTTTCCACAAAATGATCGTATCTGTTAAGCAAGTGGTAGGGAGGATGGCAGCAGCTGATCCAGAAACTAATAAGGTCAACTGATGCAATTTTTGAAGATGATCAGATGTGACAGAAATGAAGCTCCTCTTACAACTTATCGAGAGTGTATATGTTTGGTTTTAGATACATTCTTGGATATGAGCTATTGCCTCGTGCCTGTTCCCTCCTGATAGACTGGTGTTTTCACTGTGCCAGTTAGGACACCTGCGTTTATTTCTCGACTCCATGTGCAAGCAATCTGTAGGCTGGACTTTAATGTATGAGTGGGCACACCCTCTCTCTCCAGCAGCTGAAATAACCTATTGTAATGTACAGGAAGCATGTTAATCCTCGTAATTAGCACAATTCTGGGGTCAATACAGGTGAAGAGATTTCAAACACCTTTTAAGTCTGTCTGTGATATTTTATTCATTTTCTGTCCACCTTTATTTCCTCTCAGAGTAGCTACTCAACATAACTTCCTCCTCATGCTTCAAATGCTGTGGTGTCACTGACAGTTGTAAGGGGAACAAAACAATCTGAAAGGAAGATTTTGGTATGGGATATGGAAAAGCTGTCTGAGCAGGGTAATTTTTTTTTTATTAATCCAGGAAAATAGCTTGAGACATTTAGAAGAGGACACGCCCTATTTTGTTGAAACTGTGATGTTTTTATGATCCCAAGAGTTTTTTTAAATAAACTATCTAAAGCCCCATGCCCATTGGCCTACATGGCATTTACTGTCTACATTAGGCTGCTACTCAGAAACATCAGCAAGGACTGAATGGTGTTCTGCTGGGCGCACTTCAAATACATAAAAGGTGACTCCTGTCTCCAGAGTTTAAGCTTTCAATCTGACTGGCTTACTAGCATGTTATAACAGTCCTGTCTCTGGCATGCTGATTTGTGGCCTTGATCAAATCACTTAGCCTTTTACTTGCTTAAAAAAAACCTACTCCTGCACTTGAATGCAGGATAAGTCAATAGAGTCACTCACACATGCAGAGGAGGTGTGTAGGACCGAAACCTTCGGCCATGCAAGCACCATCCTCTTCCTGAGGAGCCTATCTGCTTTACCTCCTGGCTGAGCTCCTCGGGTAAGAGCTTTTTCATCCATTTATATCAAAATGAGTCATCCTAGAAGTCTCCACCTCTGAACCTCGGTGTTTAAGCTACCTGGTCTCTTTGGATTGATTCAGGTTTGGGGGAAAGCATAAAGATGAGTTCAAGTAGCATATCTGACTGGGTGACAAGTTTGATTAGATGGCATGGATGTCAGCAAGATTGGAGCAGAGTGAGCTGCAAACCTCTGAAGTCAGCCTATCTGTACCTAAAGAGACCTATTAAGACATACTGCCTCAATCCTTTTATTTCTGGAGTCTGAGCGACATTCTTGGCACTGAAAACCAGAGTATGCTGGTTCTTGTCTCTGTAGACTGATACCCTTAAAAATTTCAGAAAAACACAGTGACTCTTCCAGGTGAAAGGTCAAAACTGGCCTATTTCTGTCATCTCTATGTTGTCTTTAAAAGAGATTTCAAGAAAGGAGGATACTGTGTAGAGGTGAGGAGCAGAATAGTGGTGCAGAATGAGGGATTGGGAACATAAGGAGCAAAAAGTATTTGGTTTGAGTAGCAAATGCTCACCCAGAATGAGCAGCAGTGGAAATGATGATTGTGGAAGACAATCTTAAATTTGATGAGGAAAGAACATATGTGATGGGAAGATGTGAGCCATGGAGCAGATCAGATGACTGCAGCAGCTGAGCTGTGAATAAGGTGGAGTTGAGGAAGAGAGCTGCTGGGAATCCTATGTGGAAGAAAATATAGTGTCAGAGCTCTGGAGGAGTGTCTGGGTGAGAATGCATAAACATTTAGAAACGAGAGAAGAAAAGATGGAATAGGAGTCAGTGAGCACTTGGATGTTAGAAAGAGTAAGAATACTACAATAAGTAAAAGAAAATCTTCCTTAGGAAAGGCTTCTCATAAATACACCTGTCCACAGAGTTGATAGCTACTTATATATTTTATCTCTGTGTTTTACAGTGTTGGCCTTGTAATCCATTTTTCTTCACAACCCAGTGAAGACCTGACTTCTGCAGCAGCTCAACGTAGTTTGAAAGAGGCCTCTGAGGACAAAGGCTAAAAGCATCTCCTATGAATTTCAGCACAATATGTACTTGTAGGCACCTCTCACCCTTCACAGATATTTTTCTAATTGCAGTTATTTATTAATCTGAAATGTAAAGTGTCCAAGAAGACATTGGACGTTGGCAATTTAAGCTGTTCTCTCAACCTTCCCTGAAGGTTCATCCAAAATAAACCCTGAATGTTTGTCATTTGTCAAGGATTCAATAATTGGCAGGAAAGGATGGCTTTGGGCACATATGTTCCTTTCCTCCCTCTCTCTCCCAAACATTGTGATCTTGTTTAGCTTTGTACTGTCATGTCAGCTTCTTCTGTACTTGCTAGGGTTCATCTTGCATCTTGTGATGGCGCTGCAGAAGGTATTCTTGTCACCTTGAGCACTTTCCACTCTTTCCTCATGCTGACTGCTGTTTCCATGGAAGTCTGTGATGTGTTTTATTCAAAGTATAATTTGTAGAATGTTTGCTTAGAACAGAGGAAGGGAAAAATAACTTCTTCAAGGCAGAGTGAAAGAAAATAGACTCTAAACTTTAAAAAAAAGTCACCCTCTCTCTAAACCTTAATCCTCAACTCTACTGTATCCCCAATTAATACCATTCTGCTTAGGACTGAAGTGTTCAATGACAACATGAAGGAAGACATGTCAGGTCACAAACCCAGAACATCAAATATTTCCACTTTTCCTAATTATCACCCAGCCTTACCAAAAAACAGATGGAACCACTTTCAAAGCTTTGTGTGTGTGCCTGTGTGTGTGCATATGTATGTCTGTCTTACAAATGGCTAATTCAAATCAAACTTGGGATTCTAGTCAAGACAACAGCTTCACTGCCTGAACCAGCTTGTTTCTGTACACTTATCATTACCAAAAAGAAGAAAAACTGCAATCAAGTTGCATTCAACTCCAAAGAAAAAGAATAGGCCCCACACTTTCTGATAACAGCCCACTGTGCCATACTTGCCTGTGTAACAAACATATGGAGTGGCACATACTCTGGACTTGATTCTGATTGAAATTTCACAACTAACTGTAGCATCTGTAGCTTGACTAATGCAGCTAAAAGCTCAACTAACCTCTTCGCTTTCCCCTTATTCTTATTGCAGGGCTGCAGGATGAACCTTTATGCACAACAGGCAGAGAGATCCATCTGCTTATCCAGGTGTGTGCAGCGCAAGCTATAGGTGCCCAGGAGCACCACCGTACTCCACATCCTCACCAGCTGTAGTGGATTATCCCAAAGACATTGCTGCCTATACCCATTCCTTCAGCTCAGCCATGCTGAGAGCATTTTAAATATTGCAGAAGCATAATTCTGGTCCTTTCCGAGACCTTGCAGTGTTGTTCATTACTATGAAGTGTCAGGAATTCAAAGGGAGAAACACGTGAGAACAAAAGTAGGTGCCTCTAGCTTGTAGCAGCAGTGCTGCTAATTGGGGCACTTGCAAAACAATGTCATATGTGTCATTGACTTTTACTAACCACCAGAAACGCCTCCAGAAAAGTATAAAATGCTAATCTGATTTTTTTCCCCCAGCTTACAGCTGTTTTATACTGGCTGCCTCTCTTGTCCCTCAGAACGGATATTGTCCGGAAGTATTTACGGACAAAAACAATCTTCCAGGACCCCTCACACTGGGACACAGGCATCAAGGAAAACTGAAACAAAGGAATGCCAGATGCAATGGAATGAACAGTTAAAAGGCAGGAAAGTAACGTATGTGCCTCTCTGCCTTGCTCCAACTGGGTGACACACTAATAGGTTTCTTATTCTGCTTTCTTCTGCTAAGAGACTGGAAGACATATGTCAGTTTTCCACCTTAACTGTGCATTTTCTAGTTTGTTTGGATTTATGTCATAACCTTAATGGGATTTAAATGGAATTTTTATATGTGAATAATACTCTGCATTAATGCAAGAACTTTAGGTTGCTGTGCTACCAGCTTGATTTGCATAAAGGTTTTTAAATATGAAAGAAGAATAGCCAGGCTATTGTAGATGGCAAAGTGAAAAAAAACCCCACTGGCATAATGGTAAGAGGAGAAGACAACTCCCCCAAAACATTGGCTTGCGAAAGGGTTGATTCTCTGACTCTTAGGTACAACTGGGTGTGAGAGAAGAGCCCAGAGGTCATGCTAGTCATGAATATTTAGTTGCTGGAGGGTCAAGGCCGGATTAAATGGTGAAGCTGGAAGGTCAATGTCATAGGTTTATACTTTATCATAAAACCTTTTCTGTTCTAGTGTACTGTCTGTGTTCTGTAAATGTAAATTGTCTGTCAGTGCATAGCTCACATGGCGTTACACCCACCCCACACACTGGGGTGCAGAAGTGTCTGTTTCCTTTGAGTGTGTTGTAGATTTTGAGATATCATCTATAAACAATAAACACAATAAGGTGTCTCACATTGAAAAGTATGCCTTTATGCAATTACATATTACATATGTTTAACATACATTATGTTGTCCTCCTATTTCCAAGTCCTTGTTTACCCTTGAGTAAATCAAGTAGGAGAAGGAGAATACCTGTGCATTTGATATTGTTATTTCTTCAGAACACGAATTTGGGGCACAGAGAGTTCTGAAGATTTTTCCTGACAATTTTTTGGGAGTAGCACTGCAGTTCTTACTCTTAGCTCTTTGCCTTAAATCTTTGCCTTTACCAACCATTTGGTTTTCCAAGCCTCAGCTGTGTGTGAGCAGCTCTGAGTTACTGATGGTTGTGCAGTCAGGGAACTTTCCTGCTGGCATGTTATTCATTCTTAGTGTACCATTATTATTTTTAAATGAATTATGTATATAACACACTTGGTGTACAGACTGCTCTGCATGTGAATAATAAAGTACAGCCTTTGCTCAGAAGAGCTGACAGTCTAAGGGATTGATCCAGTAAACACTTATTCATGGGTGATTTGCTTAGCCTAGTGTCGTGAGTAATCTGTTGATCTGGCCCCAAACTAATTAAATAACTTGATGAAAAAAACAATAGGACATGCTAGGTAGAGCAGGAGGGAAGGGATGAAACACAACAGTACCATAAAGGCCTAGGAAGAAAGAGGATAAACACAGGCTAGTTTGGATTTGATTCACTTCTCTGTGGCAGTTTCTGCATGGAAATGCTGTAAAGGATGGAGCTTGGGCCCTGGAATGAAATGTCAGGTTTCCTTCAAGCCTTCCATTTTGTTGTGTGTTCAGCCTGCCCTCATGGGAGGTGATAGCCTTGCCTTGACCTAATTATTTTTTTTTATGGTCCATCTCTGCAGTCAGGTCCAGAGGAGTCTTCTCAATATTTTTTTAAGAGTAGGTGAGGTTGAGTATACACACACAGGTCTGAAGAGCATTGGAGCCGGCTGAGTTAAACCACTGTGGGCAATTGGCAATGGCAAGGATGGTCAGTGGCTCCGTTTCTTGTGAGTTCCTTGCCCATGGGGAACAGGACTGCAGCAGCCAGGTGTGTGTATGACTGTCATGTGAAAAAAGCTTAATCACAGGATGATACTACTTTGGAGTTGAGACCTGACTCTTTATCTCATGCAGAAGCAGAATATGCAGTGCCAGTGTGCCAGAACACTGATCCTCTGTTGTTTCCTGCAGGGATTCCTGCAGGGCTGAGGGTCAAGCACTAAATTTGACTTGAGAGATTTCATGCATTGCTACAAATGAGTTTAAAGCACTTTATCGGGATTGAGGCCTGGAAAATCAGTGTTTGAGTATGGTTAATTTCTGTTGAGTAGTAATCTTAAATTTGTACTTTAAGGTCCTTTTTGTACTGCTGCAAGCGACGCTTGGACTTGCAGAGACCTTGTTTGTATGGGTTCTGTGTTTAAAAGCTGCAGAAAGGTATGAAGACTTTGGCAGAAAGAAACCAAACCCAAACCCATGCATTTTTGTCTGGGTGGTGACCCAGGGCACATTATCAGTGGAGCTGGGGCAGTGAAGGGCAGAATGGAAGTACCTGTCACTGGCTTTGGAAGCCCCTGGCTGGTGCAGCTGGTAACACACTGCTTATAGGCACCCTTTAAGCAGTTTCCTGGAACCTGGCTTCTGCTGGCATTTTCCATGTGATCTAGGCTAAAGGATCTTGACAAGAAAAGTCCACTTGTAATTATGGACAAAATGATTGTCTCAAATGATTATCCAAGATGCTCATTTCACCAACTGGTGTTGTTTGCAGCATGGAAAGGGTCACAGGTGGCTCAGAAATAATAATGTGGTATTTATGCAGCTGACCACTGTGCTGGAAAAGGGTTAGATGTATTTCATTAAGTTGGTCCCAGATGGAAAGCTTTTCTTTAATGCAGAAGCAGATCAATTCTATTCTTACTCTAATGTAGAAGTTAGTGGGAAAATGAAGCAAAATATGGGAAAACATCAAGGTGTTATGCAAAATAAAATATTGATTGTAAAAATCCCAAAACAAAACTTGCTTGCTGTCTTAATTTTTATCTATGTCTAGTACTTGCATGAAAATATTTCTTCCTGCTCTTGCATCAAATCAAACTAAAACTTCGCACCACAGAAAACTATTTTGTTTCCTTTAATTTTTTTTTTAGCAGGAAATATATATCTCTCAAAATCTGCAGGGATAAAAGTTTAATTGTGTCTTAGTTTCTTGCTGTGATTTTGAAATCAGTGCTTTAATCTGAACAAGCACTTGGTGGGTTATAAAATGACATGATGAATATTTCTATTTCTCATGTTAAAATCTAGGTTTTGTAAGGTAATTGACAATAATGGAGTTGACACTGGATTAACAGTTTTGACCTGAAGTTGATATCAAGAAGAGTTTTTTAAGAAATGAATGAATGAAATTTTGTTATAAAGGACCATACTGTGGGAGAAAATATACCTGCAGCAGTAAGGATTCATCCACTCATGTTTTGCATGACAATCAAGCTGCAGATAAAGATATGTGAATAAGCTAAAACCCACATAAGCACTTTTTATCCTGGTAGAATTTTATGAAGACTAGGTTGTTGGACTGCATAGAAATAACTATTTAAAAAAGACTGGTACAGAAATAAAGGTTCAGACACAGCTCATGTGAATAGGTCGGTCCTAAGAACAGTAGTCTTGACTCCATGATAAAAATGATGGGTGCAGCTGGAGGTCAGCACTGAAATGCTGGGGAGCTTCTGGACCATGCTAGGATGAGGGACAGAATGCAGGGGCAGCTCTGAGGAGAGACAGTGACATTGCTAATGGGTGGTGGTTGGGTAGATAAAATGAGGCCTGATGCAGGTGACTTGGGTAGAAATTGGCTTGGGGAGTCTTGGTGGAGCTTGCTTTTTGGCATAAAACTGATTGCTGGCCGTGTCTGTCACTAGAAATGTTCTTGTTTTGTGGCCTCTCAGCTGGGGCCGATAGGGTCCGTTGTTCAGAGTATGTGTGTTTGTGCTTCTGCCATGTCACGTGAGAGTGTTGTTCCATGGTGCACCCAAATCCTGCAGAGTGCCTCCACTTCCAATGCCAAATCTGCAGTAAATTAATGTGCAGTCTTTCTCTGAATGTGAATGTTTTAAAAGATGCTCGTGGGCTTTTGAATAGGCCACTTACATTGCCTTCCTTGCAGATACCCTCCTTAGGGAGACAGAAATAGGAATGAGTGTGTTCAGAAAGATTTCTTTTACCCTGAGAAATGGTATTTCCATGTCACGAATCAGACAAACTTTTTCCCTGTGAGTTTCCAGCCCCCTTCCAGCCCTGGGCATCACTCAAAATGTACTTTAAAGATGGAAATAATCTCTATGACTCCGGAATCTGAAAACCAGAGTCTCTAGGAATGAAATTAGGAACCCCTGCCCAGAAAGGATGGGAATCAGCTGTACCACACTCTGCAAGTCTTGTCCCAGCTCCAGATAAAAACTGGAGAAATGCACGGGCTCTGCATGCCCTGGCACAGCCGTTTGATTTGTCTCCGATTCTTCATCCCAGTAGCTGGTGTTTGGCACATCCCTTTTACTGCGTTCCTTCGTAGGACAGGGGTTGTCTCAGAGAGACTGGGAAATGCAAAGATCGAAGCCTGGGACTCGCTTCTGACCAGAAAGCTTTCAGAGTTTAGCTTCCTGCTGGGCAATCCTAATATATGAAGAATCAATTGTGCTAACTGCATTAGGGAAAAATATCTAATCACTACCTCAAAATATTTTCCTCTTGGCTGTGTTAGAGCCTTTCTTGTAAAAACTGAGGGGGGAAACAGGAGGGTGAGCAAGATAGTAGCATTCTAAAAAATATTTTAAAGGGAAGAGTTGTTTGCTAGTTGTGGTTCGTGCTGTAACACTTTTCTCAGATCTCTGTAACTCACTCTTCTGTAACACAAACAAATTCAAATCCATCTTTACTAGATGGAAACCAGTTTTCTTGTAATGTCCTGTGTGTCTGATCTCCAGTTTATTTATATAAACAGATTTCTTGCATCTTCTGTTTTGATCTTTAAGATTCACTGACAGCCACTTACCTAATGAGTGTGTATGAGCCATGTAGCACAGCATTCATGGTGGGCTGATCCTTATGGTGTGTGTGTTTCCATCCTACCCCCTCAGACAAAGTAATTGATGACAACGTGAAAGTCCCAAATGTCCTTTTGTTAAGGCATGTTTATTTAGATATTTTTTAAAAATAGTGTTTTACAAGAACAGCTTTGGGGGGGTTTTCTTTGTTTGTTTTTATTTTTTTTTTTTGGAAGGAGTTTGACAAAGATATGATAGCAATGAAATGAGTAGAAATAAGAAAGGGTGCTGTGGGATCCCAGGGCCACTTGACTGCTAGAGTAGAAACATAGAGTCGGCTCACCCACCAGCACAAAGTGACTTCAGTCAAGGAATGGTGATTTGTGCCAGCTGGTGATTTCTTATTTCCTGGTAGCCCTTTGTTTTCAGTTCTGCATTTACATATTTGGCTTTTGTGTGTTTACTGAACATGGCAGGATGTGTAAACTGGGCAAAGAAGTAGAGAAATCACTTGATAAAGGTCATGGGAGGGGGCATCAGAGGGTGACAGATCAGTTTTCAGCTCTGCTTGCATTTTCTCACAGAATACTCTTGCAGTTCTTTCCCTTCCTTGCTGATTTCTCTAGTTGAGCTGTAGGTTTATCATGTCTATTTTAGGGCTGATTAAGTGCTAGTAACAGGAAGTTTTGTGTGCTTGTGGGGTTTGAATGGATCTTGGGATTTTGTACAGAATTACTATAACAGCCATAAAGAAGAAATATCATAAATAATATATTCAGAACAGTTCATGTATCAGTCTATAAAATAAGATTCTTTTTTTTTTCATCAGTTTCTCTAGCTGCTGTTAGAAAGGTCTAAAAGTGGAAAAAAACTCCATCCATTGACCAGTGGGTTATGGCTGGATTTCTTTCTCATTTGGTATTTCAGTGCCGTACATAATTATATTTATTGTCAACAATTTCTTATTGACACCTCTAACTTCATCTCCTCCGTGTATGTATTTCTGGAATGTTGGTATGGTCTCCTTTCTAACACACTGATGAACCTGCAGACATACTGGATTTTCAAATAATCTTTTTGAGCTCGGTGATTATTTTATGATCTTAGAAATGGATACACTGAGAATATAAAAATAGAAGTAAAAAATGTGAAAGTAAAGGCAAAAATAAAAGGAAAAGCAGAGACATTTTGGCACTGAGGAATATAGTTTCTGGGATATATTTAGTAGTTTGATTTGAGCATGGATTCCTTGAAGACAGGACTTTTTCTACCTGATTACTCTGAATCAGTGCTGAAATAAGTGGGATAAACTACTTGCCCTTGGGATTGTGAATATGCTGGTGTTTAGAGAACTTTTAATAGGGATGCAATTTAGGCCTCAATGGATGCATAGATAAGAAGTGAGGTATGCTAAATGTTAATCTGTTTGGCCCTTCCAATGAGGTCAGGTTAACTCAAATTCATGTGCTTCTCAAAGAGACTTTGGGCCAAATGGTGTACACTGACCTACACTGTTTTGGTATGGCTTGGGTCAAATGATTCCTGTAGTTTATAATCAGTTTAAATTCTGATAGTTGCATCTTGCTTTTTAAAAATATTTCATTTATTTTTAGTTTGCAATTCTTGCCTGTTTTTTGTTTGTTAGGTTTGTTTTTTGTTTGTTCGGGGGGGTTTTTTGTGTCTCAAAATAGGAAAAAAAAATCAGAAAAATCTGAGTTTGAGGAAAGTTTTGTATGGCTTTAGTTAAAACCTCATAGCACACAGAACTACCAAGTTAAATCAAGAATGCTCTGGCCAGGACTTTTTTTGTGACTAAAACCAGTAGGAAAACCGTGCTTTCATAACTGAAACAGCATTTAAGTAGATACTGAAAGAAGTCAGAGTTTATGTTTGAATTCCGGTAATCCAGTCTCAAAAGTATGGGTCCTAATGTTGTTGATAAAAATTAAAGAAGAAATATATCTTCTTTTCAAATTCCTAGAAGTCAATTATGTGATTTCTTACAATCATGTCAGGTACTGTTACAGAAAGCTGAGCTCTTGTGACTGTTCCAGACCTGTTTGATGTTACTGGGCAGCCTGCCAAAGTCTCCTTTTTGTATGCCAAGATGGTAATTATTGACACTTCATAGGGAAAGGGTTTCAAGGAACTCACATCAATATTTCTTCCACAGTCAGAAACTGGAAATGCCGCTACAGTAAAGAGATCTTGAAATCCTTGGGGATTATATTCCTGCACTGAATGAATACTAGAGAGTACTGAGAAGGTTATCCTCAGGCAGACAAAACAGAGCCAGTGTGCAGAAGCCTGGAGTGGAACTCGGGCAGAACTATTTGAAGACAATAAATCTGGTGAGCAGTGGGAGTGGCTGAGCAAACTTTGTATGTGCAACATGCTGTCTTTCAGGGTTGAAGGTGTATTATAAATCAAAACTAGCACTCAGGACAGGACTGAGAGGCTTGGCTTTACAACTCAGGAGTGAGTCACAGGGCTCAGGGGGAAGAAGCACCACACACTAGGAAGGTTGAAGCCATCACTTTCTGTGCTTTCGAGGTTTTATATCACATTCCTGTGTGGCATTTGACTCCTTGTCTTGGCTTTTCCTCAGAGTCTCAGGAGTCAGATTAATTTGGTTTTGTAAGTGAGGTTTTTAGGGTGAAGGAGGGATGTCTCACTAAGTGAGCAGATTTTAGACCAGAATGTGAAGTTTCTGGTCATTATGATCCCTTTCAGGTGTGGATTTTGTCACTGGCACTAGCTGTTATGCTGGGCTCCTCTCCTGCTTGTGTGAAATGGGTGTGCTTCCCTGTGAGACCGACAGCTTCACAGAGGGGTGCAGAAGTTTATGTAGATTGCCATTAAGAGTTCATACTTGGCCAGCCCTTAGCCACAGTGATTCTAAAGGCAGGCTGAGAGTGTTGGGACTGTTCATCCTGGAGAAGAGAAGGCTTCAGGGAGACATCATAGCACCTTCCAGTACCTAAAAGGGCCTACAAGAGAGCTGAAGAGGGACTTCTTACAAGGACGTGTAGTGATAGGACAAGGGGTGATGGCTTTGCACTGAAAGAGAGTAGATTTAGCATAGGATGAAATTTTCCCTGTAGGAATGGTGAGGAACAGGTTGCCCAGAGAAACCGTGGCAGTGGAAGTGTTCAAGACCAGTTTGGATGGGGCTTTAAGCAATCTGGTCTTGTGGTAGGTGTCCCTGCCCATGGCAGAGGGGTTGTAATGAGATGATCTTTAAGGTGCCTCCCAACCCAAATCATTCTATGCTTCTGTGATTTCTCTCCTGCACTGTTATTTGAATGCTTTAGATACTTGCATATGGTTATCACATCCTGTCCCCTGCTCACTGCTTTGTCAAACTCCATATGCTTAAGAAGATGCTTAACTCATGTTAATCATTCCCTGCATATCCCAATGTGTGTCACTTGTAATGCTAGCAAGTAATCCATAAAAAGCAGAAATTATGAAGTTTGAATTCCTGCTGATATTTGCACTTGGGTCTACTGATTTCTGTTTAAAATGAAACTCCTATTTCAGTCTCTTCCTTGGTTAGAACTGCAAGAAGATCTCTCTTAACTTGCTTGAAAATACCAAAGACACTTAAGCAATTTTCAAATTTGTTTGAAGTTACACAGTAGAAGTTACTGAGGAAGGGAAACAGACTGACAGGAGGCTGAAGAGATAAGGTGAGCTGTGTAAATCATATTTATTTAAGAAACCCTTGAAAAAGTTAAAAGGAAAAGTTTATATGGTAACTGTTACATAGTTACATGTGCATGATAGATGTTACATTCTCTGTATCTGCGCTAAACACCCTCCCTGCAGTGCTAACCCAAGTAGCCAAGCTGAAGCTGTACCATTTCAGGACGTTTTAGCTCAAAGCTCAGCCCAAGGAAAAAGAAAGGCTTAATATAAATAATTAACAACTTCCTGTTTTAAGGCAAGCTATAACTGATGATGATTTAGCCTGGAAAGCGCACCCTTACCCGTGGAGGCTCAGGAGCTGACTGCCATGCAGCTCAGAGGCCTGTGCAGTGTGATGGCAAGGGTCAGGCAGGGACAGGGACCCTGTCAGCATCCAAGCCAAGCCATCTCCTGCTTTTGCAGCTGTATGCCAGCAGCTCTGGTCATGTGCTGTCAGCAGGAGTGCTTGTATTAGCACAGGATAGTCAGGTCTTCGCTGCTTTATGAGCTGGAAGGTCAGCTACACTTGAGCTTCAATCTACCATCCCTTGCCCTCCATTAAGTCAGCTGCCTGAAGCTTAAAGCACAGTTTAGTCTGTGATAGAAACTTATGGGAGTCTGCTCAGGGGCAACACTCAAGCTATACCTCAAACTAATTCGACAATCCCCACGAGACAGCAGGGGTTTCTTGGGGAGGATACGTGATGCCAAGAATGTGTCTATGCAGTGCGGAAGAGCTCTTTATGGTGCCGTAGTAGGAGGCTGAAAAATTCATAGGACTAGCCCAGGGATGTCTGTAATGGGGACAAACTGTTTTAATGAAAGGGGCCATGCATTTTGTTATTGGGGAGTAACAAATGAGTGTGTAGTGATCATTCTTATTAATACTAAGAGCGACTATATTCCTGTAGTTTAAAAAACTTGCTCACCAGCCCTGTGAAAAACTCTAACAAAGAAGTAGACAAGGAGGAGAGAAAGGTGGTGATGCTGTCCCTACAGAAATAATAGGCTATTTTAGGTCCTTGGTGACAGCCTAACTAAGCTGCTGGACTTGGCACCAAACCAGGGGAGGGTTGGCACCCGGTCTGGTGAAGGGAAGGAACTATTTCAGAAAGTGCTTTCTGCTCAACTCTCAGCCTGCCCTGGGCTGTTTGCTTGTGCTGCAGCAGGGCCTCAGATGTGCCCTGCGTTCCTGGGAGCTCCAGGGGCTGCAACGCTGGGGACAGGACTCCACCTCCCAGACAAGGAGTTTTGGTGCGGTGGGCATTGGGTTACTGTGCAAGCCTTGGCCAGGTTGCCACCAAAGGTGGCAGGGGACATGTTGCACCCCGTGCTATGCCTCCTTCTCCTCCCTCCTGTTTTTATTTCTTTCCTTTAAAATACCCTAGCCTGGTTTTCCAAACAGAAAGCAGCAAATTATTTCTGCTCCTAAGTCCTTCCTAGACTTCTGGCTTTCCACTGAGTTTAGTGAGAAGTTCATGGCCTAACAAAGAGATAGAGGCCTAAGTATTTGGTTTGGAACTTCATGTTTGTGAGTGTCTACCGACCACAGTAAAATCTAACGGGGTTTCATGCTATACATTACATTGCCATACTGTTCTCGTTAAAGTAATTAAAAGTGTTTGCGCATTAAACAACTAAACAAATTTAAAAAAAAAAGGTGCTAGTCAGCTGTGTTTCAAAAAAATGCAGACAGAAAAATGATGCTGTCTACATGGTTTGGAATAGTCAGGCCTGTTCTATTACATGTCTATACCAGCAGGATATAACAAAGGTAAAGATTTAAGGCAATTTTGACACCTTAAAGCAGAACTGTTAGCACTGCATAGACTTTCAAATCCAAAGAGGATTCAGCCTGCTCACTTACTGCCTTCCACATCTTCAAAGGACCATGACTCTTTTTTAATCTTTCCGCTTTGCTGTGAAGCCATAGGAAGTTATTGACTTTACAGGCAGTTTTAGTACACAATCAAGCAAGAAAAAATGCTGGTGTACTCTGAGGCTGAGTTCAAATCTTCATCTCTTTGTGTCACTCCCCTCTCTGTGCTGAGGCAGAATTTAAAAGTGCGGAACAGATGGTGAGCTGTTATACAATGTTTTGTTTTTTGACCCCCTTGTTGAGCCAGGATTCTCTGAAGGCTTTCAGGGATGCTTTGGCTACCTCACACATTTTCCAAATGTAGCTGGAAGAAGTCTTCCACAATAATATTGCTTGATTATAATTAGATACGGTTTGAACTCTGGATCTGAGCTCCGACATTGCTCTTCTCGGAACAGCTCTGGGTAAGTGTAGGCTGCAGGTCTGCCAGGGAGTGTGTTTGCTCACTGGTCAGCGTCTCAATGAAGTGCTGCCTACTTCCCTTTCAGACCAAGTGTAAGAGCACTTAAATTTGCCTTTGTTTAATGCCAGAAGGTGCTGTTAGAACTGATGCTTGAATCACCAACCTCCTTGGAAAAAGGGGAAGAGGAACTGAGACCTTGTGTTTGAATAGGTTTTCCCTGAACTCTGGGAGCACAGATCTCTGACAAGTTTCACTGGGGTGAAGAGCTCAAGTTTCTTTGCCCGCCGAGAAAGAGAGAGATGCTGAAAAGGAACAGAAAGCCAAGAATCCAGAAAGGCAACTGCTGGGACTGTGGCCCCAAACGAGTACCCCTGGAGGCCCTTCTGCCCACAGTGGGCCTTGACTTGAGGCTGAAGTTGTCCTTCACCATGTCCAGTGTGAGGGAAGGAGGACTTTGTGTCCATCCTCACATTTGCATCTGTATGAAACAAGCTTTCAGCAATATCCTTTCCTCAGAAATCCTGTATATTAGCAAACGCTTTGGGCTAATATCCAATTAATGTAGATTCTAAAATAATGTAAAGTAAGTATGATGAAAAGACTCAAAAATCCCACACCAAACTGTGCAAAGATCAGGAATTCAGTTTTGCATCCTGATCCTGACTGTGCTTCAGCGATGTAACAAATCAGTTTGCCTGTGTCCTGCGGCTCCTGGGGTGACACTAGACAAACTTTCCTCCCAAGACTACACATGGCATTGTTTTTTTCAACTGTATGAGACACCCAGAGGAAGGAGTTCAACTGGATTTTTTTCCTCATTCTCTTATTTTTCTTGTTGTCTTAGCACCTGAATGGTTCCTTGAAGAACATCTTGAAAACCTTTTGTCCTACTATATTGATAGAACTGCTGCCCTTTAACAGAAGCTTTTGATGAAGTCTAAATAATTAGACATGAAAGTACATTATCATAATTTAAAGGCATAAGGGCCTAAGAATATACCAGTGATGACAAGTAGTCACTTGTTTTGGATGTCCCCATTTTGGGACATCTAACCTGAAACATTTAGAATAGTCTTGTCTGTATAGATGAGCTTGGTGCTCTTGTAAAATTTATATAGTGAGAGGTTTTAGGATGGAAATATTTAAAACCACTCAATATTTTGAAATTCTTGAACTACAGATTTAAGAAATTTATGAATTACATACAGAATAACTGAAAAGTAAGGCTTCTGTTTTATCTGGGTCTTATTTAGCATTTGTCTTCTCTATTTAGAAGTCAGGACAAGCAGCATTAATTACATTTCCAAATGTTTCTAAATTTGGAGGACTTCTGTATACCAGTCAAAAATAATATGAATGACGGACTAAAAGCCTGTCTAAACATGATCAAGGGATAAAAGTGTTAGTATCTACCTGAGCTTTACTGAATGTTGGAGTAAAATCATTGTGAAATTAAAAATTGTCTAATGAAAAGAAAACACTTGGGAAGCATAGATACTTACAGAACCTACTGATGATAGCTCTATTTCCATGGGCTGGAATTATACTCTGCCCTCTATAAAAATGAAAAAAAGCCCTAACACTGCAACAAGAAGACAGAAATTTTTATTTTTTTTTGGTATCGTGAGAGCTAAGCACTGCAAAGGAGAAGTTTTAGAGAAGAAAGTTTAATACACAGCTGATTTGGGCCAAAAGATTTGCTGTCATCTCAAGGACTTTTGGAATCCTATTTTTGGGATTCTCTGACATGCCATGAGAAACTCAGAGAAAGGGGTTCTGTTAGACCTTTTATTTTCTCTCTCTTGTAGTTTTTCACATTGAATGTGTGATCCTCAAAGGACTGAATTTGAGGAGGATTTGAATGAGAACAGCATAGTGCTTGGTTTTATAAGGTCAAGGAGGTTGCACTTAGTGAGCTACACATTAAAGAGTTTGCCATATGAAATGGTAATCCAAAATATTGTTTTAAATGCCATCAGGTTGGACGCAGGCTCAGTTGGAATGAGGTAGGAAGCTGTATGGCTGTGGTATTGTTACATATCGAGGACAGGGAGCACGCATGAAAGCTGTGGAACACTGATAAATGGAGACAAGAGTAGCATTTCATTGGTCTCACAGAAAATGCTTATTTGTTTACTTGTATTTTTATAGTTTTTTTATAGACCAAGTCATGCTTTCTTTCAACTTAATGATCCTCTGCCTCACATCTTTAAATAGCTAGGACTTTGGGAGTCCAATTGTCAAAAAAATCAAATAATTTTCCCCCTTCATTGAAAGCAGCAGAAGCTAGGAGAGTAATACAATATGCTCATGTTTGGGTTTCTGATAATTCAGCTTAGGATGTCAAAACTTTATCAGCCTTTGCCATCCTGAAGAAAGAGCACCAGCTGTGGGCTTCTGCCCTCCTTCTCTGTTAGCCTTGCATCCTAGTGCTTTTCTCACTTGCATCCATGCCACCATCCTCCTGTACCATGCAGTCTGGGGCGAGCTGGTAAAATTTTGCATTTATTGCTAGAATTCTAGTTTCTGTCTTTTACTTTTCAGCGAGAGACCTGGGGAGAATTCATTTAGTTCAGCTGAGGCGTTAGCAGCCTTCTCTCTGACAGCCATTACACTATCATGACCTGTCCTGCACCTCTAACACTGATCTATTCATAGTTCTCATATCAGCATGCTGGGCAGGTTTTTATGCTAAATCATCTTTCTTCACTGGTCCCTACTTACACTGCAGCAAATAAAAAGGCTTAGATTAGTGCAACGGGCAAATGGGTCTCTTTATGTCCTACCGTCTCAATGTGATTTTCTGAGTGAATTAAATGGATGGACTAGCAAGGCTGGCCCTGAGACAGACCCATGCTGTGGGCAAGCTATCCTACAGAGGGAACCTTACTCTGCCAGATTGTTTGGTGTTTTGTGATATTGACTAAGTGAGGTCAATGGAATAACTTCCACTGGTGACAGTGAGCAGCGTTTGAACATAAGGCACCAGAGTAAATGATCACTGAAGCCAGCGGCCATCCCGAGAGCAGCCTGGCCAAAACTCCCGGTACAGAGGTAGGCAGATCCTCCGTGAGGCACGGGCCTGGTTGTCCCTTGTGGGCTGTGGAAGCAGAGATCCTACAGGCACAAGCCTCGGCCAGGGAGCGCAGGCTGCAGCAGCTGCGCCGGCAGGGAACAGCAAGTCAGCCCCGCCTCCGAGCGGCTTACCAGGATGAGCAGGGAAACAACAGATGGAGACGGGCAGACGGAGGAACACCAGGAAACACAGAAAATATTAGTCAGCATCATAGGCAGTGACCTCAGCATACCAGAGGTCTAAATGTTGTCAAGTCTCTTGTAGGCAGCCCAAAAATGGAGAGCTTTGAAGATAATGCTGAAGGGAAATGATGAATTGTTTCATAGAAATTTACAGACTGGCTCCCGAGCACCTGGGAGAGTGGAAGACAAAACATAAATGCGTTTGAAAATTTATTCTGAGAACCTTTCGAGGTTCTAGGAACTGCCTAGTGGAAGATTTTGTGGGTGGGAGCCTTTTAAGAGGCTTACTCTTGGTCCAGGCTATGAAGAGATGGCAGAAGGCCTGGAGATAACCCAAGAAAACCTTCTTCTAAAAATGAAAGAGATGACCTTTAAAACATTGGTCTGGATAGATATGGGTGAAGAAAGTGCTACATGTGAGGGCTAAAGAAAAAGAAGATACACTTCTTGGAAATACTGAAAGAAAAGGGGAAGGAAGGCATTCTAGGACTTACTGGTGAAAAAACAGGGAGCACTGCTGTGTGCACAGACGGAAGGTACCACCCGAGCAGCCCAGTGTTTCTTCTGGCACAGAGAGTTCAAATCACAAATGCGCTCTCTTGTTTCAATGAGAAGGGAAAGAAAGTAGGATATAGCTATATAAAACCCAGCAAGAGTTAATGTCCTGTCTGAGTAAAAGAGCAGAAGTTCTCAAAGAAATGTCACAGCTGACAATTTTCCTCATGGGCTGAAAAAGAATTGGAAGTCCTGGAAAAAGTGGGTGACAGGGTGAATTTCTGAAGCACTGGTGGATGATGTTGAAAGCGACCTGAAAATGATGGAGAACAAGACCAGAGCTTGGGGAATCTTAAGCAAAGAGGGTAGACTGATGTAGGTGATAGAAACATAGAGGAAGAGAAGCAAAAATAGCTCATTGGCAGCCCCATTCAAAGGAGGAAGAGTGGGGAAAGAGGAACAGCTAGAAGTGGAATCAGCTAAGATCTCCACAAGGAGTGAAGTAGGAGAGGCTGTTGGCAAAGCAGCATTAGACTTGGAGAAATCTTTGTTTGTGTGAGAGTCACGATCTAGACGGACTGAAACTTGGAAGATAAAGAAGAGATGCACTCCAGGAACAGCAGTGGCTGGAGGTGATGAGAGAGAAGAGCAAGGGATACGAGATGAGGGATGACAGAATGGCAAAAACCAAGAGCAGTGATGGCGTGTGAGAGCGGGGAGTGAGGGTAGGCAAGCACTGCGGATGGGTGTGTGGGCAGGCAATTAAACCGGTGCATCTTTGGATTTAGTTTCAGTTTGGATTCTGTGGCAACAGAAACCATTCTGGTTTGACACTGTTTTGAGCTTGATAACATTTCAAAAATACTTGTGTAGGCTCAGCTCCTAGTCAAGAAAAGTAAAATATTCAAATCGATTTATTGCTAGTTGTAGTTCAACTTCCTGGAGGTAAAAATTGATGTGATACTCCAAAAAGATGGTGTTAGAGAAGGGTGGTGATAATATAAACGGGGAAATGTAGGCAATGGAGGGAGAGGGATAAAAATGGAAAGGAGAGGAGGAAGAGACTGAGATGACATCCTTGGGTGGTAGCAAATAGATTGGGTTAAAAAAGAAGGAAGATAAAAAAGCCTTTAAAAAAATACTGTGAAGATTTAAGATAAATAATGTTTGGGAAAAATCCCATTCACAAAGAATGCAAGGGGTGTATGCACCTTTTATGCAGCCAAGTAAAATGCAAAACAATGGAGCTGAAAATCAAGTCTGAGAAAAAAATGAAAAGCAACTGCTGGAAGAATTGTTAAATAGAAGAGCACAAAAAAGCAAATGTCATCATAGATAAAGTCACAAAGGTAAAAGTGACAGAGTTGCTAGTTCAAGCAAGCACAGGCTCTTATTTTTACATATTTTGTAATTTAATATAACCTAATGATGTCTCAAACTCAAAACAATTCAGGTAATTCAAAGCTAAGACTTTGAAGACTGTAGGAATACAGTATATACATACATTCTCCGAAGCATTCATTTGGCAGGGAGCCTGGAAAACCCTGGTGTTTTGTGAATGCTCACATGTAGCAGTGAGCTGCCAAAATTTCAACAAGATGGTCTGACACAAATTTGCCATTGAATTGATGGCACACCTAGCTGGCAGGCAGGATTGGTTGGAAAAGAGAAATTATTTTCAACAGGGAATTCTGAAAAAAACATCCCAAACACCTCAAACCCAACACCTTTTACTCAGATTTTCTCGCAATTTAAGCAAGCAAACAAAACCTTGAACCAAGAGCTAAAGTGCTTGGGGATTTTGAGAAATGAATTTTGTTTATGTTCCCAGTTTTTATTAATGTGGGTGTGAGTGGTGTTTCCCTGGTGCTCCTGAAGCATTTGATGAAGGAAGGGCCTGACACCTTAAATCTGAAAGCCAGATGAGCTTTTGATATTTCAGGATTTTGACTTATTTCTATTCTTTTTATTTACTGTCTTGAAAATTTTTGTTTAAAAGTTCAAGCATTCAACTGAATTATGGCCACTGATAAGTTTTGCAAGTCCTGCGTTTCAGAGGAAGGGTAGGGGGTAGATGACAAAGCAGAAGAGGGTTTTATGGGGTTAGAGAGAAGCTGGCTCTTGGAGGGAGCACAGAACAGCTTGTGAAGGAGCTGCTGTAAATTATTTTCAATTTTAAATCTATAGGATTTGGTCGTCTCGTTACCAAATGTCTGAAATATTGGGATATTGTGAGATATTTTGAGCCAGAGCTACGTTTGGCATATCAGAAATCTTCATTAGACAAGACAGAGATTTATAAATTCAGCTAGGTATAGACATGTATTAGGAAGAAGTACTATACATGGTTGGTTTGACTGGGCTACCACAGTGGAATGAAAGGTGCTTTTCTCCTACTGGCTTTAGAAAGGCAAGAAAATTGTGTAGCTCTCTTTCCTAATTCCCTCACTGTGACTACTTACTTAATTCATCAAATGATGTTACAGGCTCAAGAGACACCTGCGTGCCCTCGCAAGGCAAATTCCTGTCCACTTCTTCGGAAGAACAGTAAAGAAGTGTCTGAAAAACAGGGCCTCCTATGAGAGGATGGTCTGATGGAGGCACCAGTACCTGTGAGATTGGCTCCAAAGGCAGTGTCAATGATGCCTTAGGTCTTAACTTCTATATTTTTCAAATCCTGTGCTGCCTGGTGTGTAACTCTGAAGTTCCTTGTGGCCTGTGAGCTGCTGTTCTCTCATGCTGGTTAGACATAACAAACCTCTGCAGGTTCCCACTCCAAGGACACTAGGCCCAAATGTGTAAACTAAAAGCCTCTAAAGGGGGGCAAACTTGAGGTAATTACATCACAAAACTGAGGTTATAGTCGGAGAATTAACTCTGATATGCAAATGAACCCAACTTATAAAAGTGTGAAGAACTCGTGACCCAGGGTCCATCTTGGGTGTAGCCTTTGGACTGCCCAGGGTGTACCTTTGAAGGCCCTTCAAATAAATACCTTCCTTTTATCCTCTTATTCTTGTCTAGTCTCTGTGTTTTAGGTGGTCACTTAAGGCATCAGGTTTTTTTGGTGACTCCAGTGGGACAGCGAGGCTTCCGGGAATTTTCTGGACTCAGAAAGATCCAGCTCAGCTCTCCCCCTGCTTGCCGGCACCTCCAGGGGGGCAGTTGCCACAGTCCAAGAGGCAGCAGAGCCCAAGAGCCCAAGAGGAGAGAGCTGAGGGACATCTCTCTCTGGTAAATATGAGGTGGGGAGATAGTAGCAAGCTGGAGGCTGGAGTATCACTTCTGAAGGGTAATGTAAATGCTTTGAGGAGACTATAGAGCTTAGTGGATTCAAGACTGAAAAGCTATTCATATTTTCATACTATAAATAATGTAGAATATTTAACAATGCCTTAATATTGATGTTGGTAGCATAGTGGTAAGCATTACTTAGCAAGTCAATGAGAATAATGTCAGACAAAGAGGTAGAAATCTTTTATCATAGATATATAATAATATTTTTCTATCACTGTTGAGGGCTCTTGCTAGCCTCTAGAAGGCAAGTTATTTTCCATGCTGATTTCCTCAGGATTAGTGTCAAGTATTGTTATTGTCTTGTATCTCTGCATATACTTATGCAACTAGATGCGTTAATACAGTGTTACATTGTATTGTTTAAAAATGTATAGAGATGCCATCTGGTCCAGCTGCTGTGTGGGCCAGTAACTGTTGTATTGCTTTATTTATATCATTCTGGGACATGCTTGCTTTTAGAATTTGGTGCTAATAACATTTGAGAATGAAAAGATTTAGCTGTCTAGAAGTGGAATAGGATAGGATTCCTTGGATAGGAACTGGGCGCTGAAATTTGGAAAGGTTCCTTTTCTATGTCAATGTCATGTTCTGTTTAAGACCTTGGGCTTGAAAGCTCCCCCAGAAGTTCTGTGTTTGTGTATTATTTTGATAAGACTGTTTTCAATTTAGTGCTAATGTGATTAGCCTTTGCCTTTTAAGATATTTGACTAGACTACCACATTAAGAGAAATGTTGAACTCCTCTATAGTTGAAGCAAGTATTTTTGGGATTGCATGTGCATGTTTCAGAACTATAAGTGTAAACACATTCACTCACATAACAAACATGACTGACCTGGTCCCATATAGCTGCTTGTGGTGCACCCATCCTGACAGTCTGTGTCTTCTTGCAGTGCAAAGGCAATCGGAGGCCAAAGAGTAACAGCCGAAAGAGGAATTAAGGGAGCTGGGTCCTGATTACTGCAGAACAATTCAGCAGGGCCAAATCATTTCATCTGTTCCCCTTTTCAATTGCTGCCACCCTGTTCAGCTGGACGGTAAACTGAGGCAACTGTCTCTTATCATGCTGTTCTATATCACAAGATCCCTATCTCAAGTAGGGCCTCTGGCACTACCACATTCTAGATAATTAAATATACCTCATGCTTTAAAATTGTTTCCAATCAAATTTTGTGTTCAAGAATTATTTTTTTTAATTCAGGCTGTATGTGGGATAATAATTACTTATGATTATACTTGATGTTATTCCTCCAGAAGACAAGGGGCTATGGTGGTGTCACAGAGCTCATTTAGCTGTTTTATATTAGGTTTTTGTGAGAATTTTAAAGAAAGGATGATTTGGAATGTAAATAGGAAACCCCCATTTTAAGGTAGGAGATTTTGTTATGAGGTCGGCTGTGCTACATGGGCAGGGATGTAAGTGAAACTTCAGTGGTATCTATTAGAGAGGAGCTATCTCTGTCAACAAACCATCTCCTTCCATCTTCCTTCCCCTTCTCTACTGCAGAGTAAAATGGAATTTGAACTTCAGAAAGGACCACAGTTCTTCTGGGGTGGGTCAAAGCTGTAAGAACAAAAAGAGTCTTTATTAACACATACAAGAGATACCAAACATCAGTAGCTTATGATTGTTTTTATAGGACAGTAAGGATCAAGTACTTTCCCTGCAGAGCTACAGTGGTGGCCCGAGATAAACCAAACACTCTGTACTTCAGCTGAGGTGCTCATGGTGTTAGTAGTTCTTCTGAGACCTGAAGACCTGAAATACCCAGACATTGCCACATGTCCTGTGAAGGGCAGTCATTTCGGAGACTAAGATTGGCTGCTATGAAGAGGGTTACAGTTCTGCACAAACACAGGTGAGAAGGGTTGTGCGGCAATTAAAATGCAAAATTTTTCACCCAGAGGTCATAGAAGGGAGCCAGTTATGTTGCACCACTATCTACCTACAGGTAGATGAAATCTTCCACACTTAGACTCTCCTTTTTCAGTTTTACAGTGCTGTTTTCTTTATTTCAACAATGAAATGTAAATTGTTCCTAGTGTAAGGTGACTCCAACTCTACCAGGCACCTTTTGTCTAAACCTGGTATAACAGAGCCTCTTGTTTTTGAAAAACCAATGAACTTAATTTATTCTGTGGGCGTACAAATGTATTGTCCAGCCAGCTGATAGACAAAGTGCTGATTCAATGGATCTGCAGAAGATGATTAGGGAAGAATATATGGATTGCATTAAGCCAGTAGAAGACAAATTGAATCCTAACTAAAGCTGATGGAATAGGCTTGCAGTTCAGGTTTTCTGAAGGAAGATTTTCAGAATCAAACAGAGACAGTAAAGAACTGAGGTGTTTATTATCCACTGTTCGTCTCATGGCATACATGATCAATGGAAAGTAATGAATGTTACCAGCCTTCAGGTGTGGAACCATTGAAGAAGGCTTCCTCTGCAGATGTTTTGACTGCATGAAACCAAAAGCCAGCATTGTTTTCTTCCCTGTTAATATGAACTGGATTCTTGTGGAAAAGAGGGTTGCAATGCTCACAAGTGCAAGGTACACAGCCCCAGAGAGGAGCAGGATACACCTCTGTGAATCTCACATTTCATGGGCACGACATAATGAAGGAGAAAATAAAAAGGTTTGCAGACCAGTGCAGACACAAGACAGATCTAATCCTGGACAGTGGTATGTGTCTGAGAATCTGCTAGAAATTGGTGAACAGAAATAGGAAACTAATTTTCATTCAACTACAAATAGTAACATCAATAGCCTCGTTACGTAGCCCAGCTGGTTTTAGAGTCTTTAGTCCAGTCTGGTTTGGGTGTGGAGGTGGGAAGAGAAAGGGAAAAGAAAAAATTCCCACCTATCTAGGATCTGTGGAAACTTTGGAAATGTCTGAGCAGACAAGCATGTTGTCCTGAGATATTGCTGGGTATAAAATAGCTAATGAAAACTTTACTTCATGGCTTTTAAAATCTGCAGATGCCATTGTTTCCAATCCAAACATCTACAGGAAAGACTTGCAAAACTGTCAATGTCACACTGAGTTAATAGACAGAAGAGAAAAGTATCTTATTCTGAGCTAACATCCTCAGCCCCTTTGTATTTCTCCTCATTTCAAGCACGTCACCTAGTGATGGAAGTGTGGCTTGTATCTGAATCAAAGAGTTGCAGGAGAGAGCTTTGGAAAGCAATGAACTCAGAAGTGCTCAACATGTTCAGACAACATTGGCCCTTCTTTCTCCATCTTTTAGGTTTCAGACTAATAGGAATGCTTGCATTTTCTAAAAGTGTGGGGGTTTTGGATAGTGATGGAAGGGGGAGATGACAATATTAGCAGACCTGTGGCTTGTCAGAGTGGAAAAATTTCAGTGGTTTTGGGACATATTTTTATTTTTTAAGAAAAGATCCACTCTACAAATTGCATGGATTTTTACTAGAGACCCAATTCTTACATTGTTCTTTTTATTTGTGCTTGAGGAGTATTCCCTTTAGTGTGATTAAGGAATAATTGGATTAATTTTGTATTGTGGTAAATGGCATGGCACTCTTTTCATGGAGTTTCTGGTTCTGCAATTACATTTCTGCAGCACTGTCTAGCAGTCATGAAAGATTAGCTGTGTTTTCTTCTTCTGCCATGCAGTTCTCTAATCTGTCTGGAACAAAAATAGATCAAGAAGTGCAGCTTTGTAGATTGTATCAAATACTTCTGTGTGTTGCTTTGTGGCTGTTGGGTCATTCTTGGATACATAGGGTTGACATATATCTCTATAAGAATTATTTCCGGAAATATGTACTGTGCACTGTCACAGGGGTGTTCTCTTTCTTCCTTTTAAGTTCAAATTTCATAATTAGAACGAGATGAACAATAGCATCCTCTCACAGAAGAATAAAGATGTGCTCGACTCCTTTTCTACTGCCTTTGAAAGATGAATAAATGGGTATTTTCTGCAGCCTTGCTTAATCTTCTGTTCCTCTTCACACCTTGCTCCATTTTTGAGTATTTCAATAGGGATGCGTGAACAGCTTAGATAAGAGTCAATTCCAGAAAGAACTTCAAAAGAAAAAGAATGAGGCTAAGCAGGCTGGCGAATTCCTTTGGAAAACAAAATGCAGGTGTATTTGAGAACGTATTGGTAGTGGCCTTCGTTTTGTTGTAATTTTACTTTTCCTGTGTACGTACCTTCCTTCCTTGCTTCCCTGTTTTGCCTCTTTTCATTGCCCCTTCCTTCCCTTCCTTTCCTTTCCCTCTCGTCCCTTCCCTCCACGAGGGTGCACGATACTTTAAGATCACGCATCTGTGACAAAAGAAGCTGTTTCCCTTCTATCTGACGCCTCTGCACGTTCAGAAGGGCGCAAACTTGCACATTACTTACACAGTTGTTTCCATTCGGGGACTTGGGGGATTTAGCAGCGTGGCTCTCGTTTCTGTTGATGGGATTTATTCAGCTAAAGTCTTATGCAAGCCGAACCTTTTCAAAAGAGAGACTTTCTTCAGAAGTGCAGATAGACCTGGTTAAAGATCCTTTTTATGAGATATAAGGCAAGATCTTAGAGTGTATCCAACAATTAAAGATTGTGAACACCTTTTCACCAGTTAAAAGTCTTAATCTCACCATTATAGCCTTATTTCCATTGGGCTAATTACTTCCTGCTGTGTAAAAATCTTCCTATAATTTCACTTAAAGGTATTTTTTATGCTTGTCTAAAATGACTATGCAATGTTATTGCACGATTTTTAAAGCTGAGCTCCTCAATTATCTAAAAAAATATTTGCCAAGTAAATGTTTTTATTAAAATCATCATTACCCATCAAGTGATTTACTCCATGAACAGTATTTGCAGAGCTATGCAGCTGGTTGATTACTACAAAAAGAAAAATTACTCTAATAGATCAGTTGAGGGAAAAAAGTAGCAATTAATTAAGATAATGTATATGTTGGATAATATTTGTCCAGCTGTTGTTCAAAGGCTATCAACTTTCATTTTGGTGGGCTTACATATTGGTAAAGCAATTCTTCTATAAATAGATTTGAATTTATCCTGTGATCTGCCATCCCTACTTGAAAAATGCTGTATAAATGATCATTATTATGATTGTAAATCAAACTCTATTTTAATTAGGAGTAAAATATAATGGCATTTGAACAAGTAGGGCAGTGGGGCTGCAGATGAATTGAGTGTCATGTAGTCTGATGTGTGCACTTCGAGATAAAGTCTAAGTTGTTCAGAGTCTGGAAATAATGTCTGGCTTCTGGGTGCAATTGTTTACTTGTTCTTTTTGTAGAGATGCAAAGTTTCTCCAAAACTGGGGATAGTGCAAATACAAATCATTACAAGAATTTTGTCAAGTTCAGTAGACAATATTTCCAACCATCACATATCTCAAGACTTATGAGTTGTTTTGTTGCATTGGCCACAGTATAAGTTAGATTACAAGACTTTTGTTCATTCTGTCCTAAAACATGCTATATGACTTATTTTATCACCATGAAATAGTGTAGTAGTAAAGATTTTGCTCTGAGTTTTCAGAAGTTTTACCAATTGCAGGTGAGTAGAAGTTAGACTGTAACTGGACATTATTTTCTGTAAATTTAAGCATACTACTATTTTTTTATTTTTAAAAAAAATCAAAGTACTCAGCACCTTCAGGGCTCGTAGCCCTGAACATTACAAATACCTCAGGCATATAAGCTGAAACATTTTTAAATTCTTGAAATATATGCTGAATTTATTTAACACAGAGACAAATGTTTCCTATTCTGTGATCTTCTCTTCCTTCAGTCTATTGAAGGAGAGAAGAGAAACATTTGAGAAAACCTTTTTAAACCTAAATGGGCAAAGGTGGAAAAGAGGTAAAGGTGAAAGTAAAAAGAACTAGTGGAGAGGGAGAAAAAAAAAAGAGTAATTGCACACAAATTTTTCAGGTCTTTCTCTTTTCTTAGAAACTTGTTTGAAACAATTGACCTGAAATAATGGTGAGGTGATTAAACTGAGAGATGCTGCAGACATTAATGTTTGTTTGCATTAAAGGGGAATGATTCAGAGCCCTTACAAATATGTAGGTAATCAGAAGAGGAATGGCTGAATTTCAGGGTTGATAAATGCAAGCTAGGACACATTCAAAATGCTCACAGACAGTGCCGGATTCACGAACATCACTTGGATAAAAGAACAGGGAATTATGGTAGACAGCCCCGTAAAACATCTGCTTAGTGTGGTGTGATATCTGGAAATGCAAATAAAACATTAGAGCAATACAGAGAAATGTAAAAACTTCTGTGTGTGTCAGTGGCATGTTCTCAGCTAGGCTACTGCACTCATTTATTGTCATTCCATGTGAGAAAGGTAACAGAAGCAGCTTGGACACATGAAACATGGGCAAAGCAAATTTATACAACATTAACAAATTAACAGAAAAGATGAAAATAAAAAAAACATTTTTAAAGGAACACAATCTTTGAAACTACACCTTGTGGAGAGACTTTTGGAGCAAAGCGCATGTTAAAAGAAAGCAAACATCTGATCAGCCGGCTGACGGCGGCAGTGGTTGCAAACTGGGGCATCCGAGTGGATGAATGCTTTGCCAAGTGGAATATAAGGATGGTCCTCAGGTATTGGTGAAGCCTCTGTTTTTTCTTTTCAAAACAAAACAAAAGCAACAAATAACAGAGGACCTCCACTGCAAATATAATCCTCTTGTTGTTTTCCCCTATGTGTTTTGCAGGAGATGGTTCTCCTAAAACACCGCAGCATTCAGCTTGCTGGAGGCTGGGGCAAAACTGTAGCAAGACGTACCCTCTCCCCTTCAGACTGATGGAAACCTGATGACGAACATTTTCCATAAATCGCCCACTGTCCCTCATCCCTTATATGCAGATGTCAGAAAAATTAGGGGCTGAAGTATCTTCCTATGAAAATAAAGGATTTTTAGAGTGAAGGTTTTGTTTCCCTCCACTTATCCTTGGACTTGATCCCACTTCATCTGATTGCAGTTATGTGTTTGCAGATGACTGAAATAGGAATAAATTCTGTCTGTTGAATAAAACTTTTCCATCAATGTGAAATTCTCTGATGACAGAACTTCACAGAATTACATGAGGAAATTTAATTCCAAATCAGTGAACTCAATCAGCCTGTTGTTTGCCCCTTTTTGTTCTGATAGTAAAGGGCTGAAGGATTTGTATGTGCTATTTAGTCTTGCATTTGGTAACTCATTTTCTTTCTGTGTGGAAATAACTGTAATGGTTTGTGTGTTTATTCAGCTCATGGCCAACATACTTGCCTTAGCATCTTCAACCTTTTATAGGGATGACAGTATCTTCTCAAGCATTGAAATGTTAATTCATGTGTGATACCAGGTACTAATATGAAATAGAGTCGATGTGTAGAATTTTCTGCCACCCTTGTTCCTGCCTGGAGTTAAAACCTCTTGCTCCAAGGGCCTGACATAGCAATACACCTGAGAATATTTCAGAATTTCCAGCATGAAATATGAAACTTCTGTATTTGAATGATGTCTTCCAAAGATTTAAGTCTGGTGACACGAAAGCTTATCTCCTCAAAGTTAGGGCATGTATTGAAACACAGTACAGCAGTATTGAAACACAGTACAGCAACATTCAAACACAATAGCAGCAATATTCAAAATTTATTAGGAAAAATCATTTAGAGAGTAAAGGTTTTATGAAAGGTTTGTTTTGAAATTATTGTTCTCTTTCCCTCAGCCTTAAAACATTCAAAGCCATCACATCCTGGTCAAGGGTATGAAATAAGATAGCTCAGTTCAAAACAGAACAGGTATGAAAAGAATGGGAAGAACCAGGATGTGGGAGGTGGGGTTTTTTTTGTTTGTTTGGGATTTTTGGTTTTTGAGGTGTTTTGGTTTTAGAGATTTGTTTGGAATTTTTTTGTGAGTGATGTGTGTTGTTTGCTTGTTTGTTTTGGTTGGGTTTTCATTTGGTTGGGTTTTTTACCCTCCTTTTTGGGCATATATTTGTCAAGATAAAATCAGTTTAGTGAACACAAAGATAGAAGAACTGCTTGTGCACCAGCCATTCTAATGAAATTGAACAGTTCTCGAAAGTAGGTCTCTGGTAGATGATATCTTTTTATACACTCTGATTTTCTATGGCACAACTACAGAATCATTGCGTCTCTAGGCTACTGCTTTATCACTAGCACATTAATCCTGCCAAATGCCTGTTATATATTGTGCCATGGAAACTCTGATGAAGAAAACACAGTGAGCACAACTTTTTGCATCCTTTTTCCAAGCTCTTGACCCTGGTAGCCTATGAGTTAGTTGAAATGATTGAAACATACAGGCAAAGAAAATAGAGATTCTGAGCACCTCCTGAGGGCTGGCAGTGAGACACACAATCTTTTATTTTCTGTTAAAATCCAACCTATTGTAGTTTTCTTATAAGCTACCAAATAAGTGGTGATATAGGGAAGATACAAAACCCATTTATCAGGATTCATGCATGTAATTTCCTCAAAAACTGCTAAACTAGGAGACAAGCCTTCTGCACTGTGCCCATAAAGAGCCTTGTGATGGAATGGTCAAGGAGAGGGTGATGGAGTCACCAGCGAAGGGGCTGCAGCTCAGATGCCACTCTTTGGGTTCCAGTTTTTTCTCTCAGTCACATCAGGTGTATGACAGAGGCTATTTTGTCCTGTCCATATCACCTTCTCACTGTATCCAGTGAAGCTGCAGTGGCTGGAAAGCTGTGTGGCCACACCGTGTGGTGCTGCCAGTAGCGAAGAGAGCAGCTGGTCCCCAAATGGGGGCTCAGCCCAGTATGTAAAATGCCATAGGTTTACAAACAGGGGTTCTGTTGCTTGTTTGCTGTGGTGACAAAAAGTCTTGAATTTATTTTATATGCACACAGACACACAGACACATAGACACAGACACGGACACACACGCACATGCACAGAGGCTCTTCAGTGAGGAGGTGCTTGAGGAAACAGCTGTGGGGCTGTCAGGAGTCCCTTACAGCCAAATTGAAAGATAGGTAGATGTTTTCTCTGCTTCTGAGGATGCTTGCTCTCCTTTCTGAATCCTGCTAAATCTTCTTGTCTTATAAAGAACATTCTCCCTTGAGACCATAAAGACACTTCAGAAGAGAGTGCTTTCCTCCCACCCCCCCCTTTCCAATGCAGTACATTTCAGCAAGGATGGGGAATTTTCTAAAGACCTTCTCTCCTTTTACATTCAAATTGCTCAGCGGTTGAACTGTGAGCTATGCTAGCAATATAGCCAGTGTAGATTTGCTTTCAGATAGAAAGTAGAGCTTTCCATCAAAAACATTTTGTTTATTTGTCAAGTGTAATTGCCCCTTCCTAGCCTAGGGTTATGAGAAAATACTTTTGTTTAAATGGGGAGTCAAATGAATAGTTTCCATAGCCCTTAACTCACAGAATCCCAGTTTAAGGTTTAGCATAAATGTATAGACAAACTGGCGTTTGCTGAATTCCCCTTGTTAAAACATTGGCAGCTCATCACAAATTCAGGAAGATGCCAGATGTCTGACTTAGTGTAAAAACACAGTGAGTCTGAGAACTATGGATAATTTCCAGCATGAATTGTTAGATATTGAGATGATATTATTAATAGTAGTAGTATCATCATCATCATCATCATCATCATCATCATCATCATCCCTACTAGTATTACCACTATTAGTTAAGATTTATTTTTTATTAAAGCACACATTTAAAAATCAGAGAAAAGGTACAGAGGCAAGCCTGAAACAGAGGTTATCTTCCCCTACTGGTATTTTCCCCTTTAAAACCAGCACACAGTGATTGTTATAACCCTTCAGAAGTCAGTGATGCAGTTTGTGCTTCTGGGAAGTGGCATTCCCATTCATAGATGATCTGAAAGGCAGATCTGAATTCAGAGCCTCGCTTTATATGTGTTGCACAAATACAGCTTCGGTTTCCTCCCACATGGGAAAAATCATGTTTTGGTAGAACTGACCCTGTAGCATTCATCGTAGCTGATACCCACTGACCAGGACACTGGATATTAACCCAGGGATGAAAGAAAGGCAAAGCACAGTTACACTCTGGGTGATTTTTTTTTTTTGTTCTGTTATTGCCTGTCAAGGTAGTTGTAACCAATGTGAGCATGAGCAATCTCAGGACTGACAGGTTTTTCAGAGATCAAGGTGATGTTATTCTACCATTGACTCTTTGATCAGGGTCTGATACCACTGAACTTCAACCTGACTCAAGGGAATATGCAAACGTTTCGCTACTGAATCTGAGTGTGGTCAGGAAAACAGATCTTGCAAATTGGTGTGTGTATATCTAACTGTATCTGCACGGAGAATATAAAGAGTGTATCTGCTCTAAAAGGTAAACTTGGGGGATTTTCAATAGTAGAAATGCTATAAAATAACACATAAAATTGGGAAATGCTTTGAAATGGGCTGACACAAACGACATAGTCCTTCAAATCCGGCTGGGTTACTCTGGACAAAATTCTTTTGTCCCTTATTTACAGAACTCAGTTTAGAAGAAAAAATAATTATCAATAATTTATTGCAGATTTTTTTTTTTTCTCTTCTTCTTAGTGGATATCACCTTTTTGGCTGCCAGCTAGGTAAGTGAGAGCTAATATTTTGGATACTGCCTAGTTAAGCCATTCTGCCTGTAAATGTGCTTATTCTATTAATGTGTCTACAGTGAACAGAGTAAGACACCTGCAGCTTTAAGAGACTTACTAGTTTTCCTTTGGAGAAGGAAAAGGGACTCTGATAATGTCATTAATGTGATTTTCACTGATTTTTTTTTTTTACACTGTTATTTTAAATGGTCTATGTCTGACTTTTGAGAGAGGCTCCAAATTGTGCAGCAAAGCATATGAAAACCGAGCACAGAAAGTTAGTTGCCATTGCAGTTGACTACTCATACCTCAAAAGGTTATGGTTTTTTCCAGCTCCAATACTTCCAGACCTGTCTTTGGAAAAGTCTCTGATGCTTTTGTGTGGTGCAATGGTCACACCCAGTGGCCAGTTGGGTTAATCACATATGTGTATTCCCTATGGATATCTGAGGCAGTTTGTTACAGGAATTTCTTCTTATGCACTATGACAGCTTGGAATCTAACTCGATAGCAGGAAAACAATGTATGTCCACCTTCACCTCAAGGTTTGTTCCCAAAAGACCCTGGCTGATCAAAAAGAAGGTCTGGACCATTCATGAAATGAATAGCAAAGAGGTGATGAATCCCCCATGGAGATGTTCTTAAAATTAGGACCTTTGACTATAATGAGCTGGTGTTTTAAAAGAATGATTCAAGGACAGGCTAAAATAAAAAACCCTGTACTTTTCTTTAGTTTAAATTCAGCTTTCTTTTAACTGTGGAAAGCCTGAAACATTTGCCTGATTCTTCTTTTTTGGCATTATCAAGGTAATTTGAAAAAAAAAGACCATTTTTCTTTTCCATAAATGAAAAATGTATGGAAGCACCATGGATAAATCAAAAGAGGTGCACACGTATAACCCCCCCTCCCTCTCCTCCCAGTCTAACTATAGCATCCTCTATTAGCATCACAATGACACTAATGTTTTCTTTCTCCCAATGTAGACCATTTTGTCAAGGTCCCTGTTTTCAATTAGTGTCAGCAAATGACACATGGGTGGGAATGCTACAGGCATGTTCGGTGGAGGTAGCACTGCGGTCGCTGATTTTGGGGTGGGGGATGGGAGAGCCAAGTTTCAATGGGAAAAAAAGGGAGGAACCACCCTTCATATAAAGCCTTGCCTTAATGCTCTCAAGGACACGTATATTAGTTCCCTTGCCCACATCACACTTGTGCAAGTGGTCTCCTCTAAAGCCCTGCGTGGCATGGTAGGGTTTATTTACGCAGTGTCGACCCAAATAACAACCAAATCACAGAATTACAGAATCATTTAGGTTGGAAAAGACCTCAAAGATCATCAAGTCCAATCTTTGACCAATCACCACCTTGTTAAATAGACATGGGCAGCAAGTGTCACACCCAGTTTCTTGAGCACCTCTGGGGACAGTGACCTCCCTGGGCAGTCTGTTCCAATGTTTAACAATCCTTTCCATGAAAAATTCCTCCTAATGTCCAACTGAACCTCCCCTGGCTCAGCTTGGGGCTATGTCCCCTCATCATATCACCAGTTCCCTGGGAGAAGAGGCTGATCCCTGCCTGGCAACAACTTCCTTTCACATAGTTCTAGAGAGTGATAAGGTCTCCTCTGAGCCTCCTCTTCTCCAGGCTAAACACCCCCAGCTCCCTCAGCTGCTCATCACAGAACTTGTGCTCCAGACCCTTCACCAGCTTCATTGGCCTTCTCTGGACTTCCTGCAGCACCTCAATGCCCTTGAAGTGAGAGGTCCAGAACTGGATGCAGTACTTGAGCTGCAGCCTCACCAGTGCTGCATACAGAGGGAATAGTGAAATGTTTATTTGAAAAATTTTCAAACGCTGAATCTTCATGACTTAATTTTGCCAGTCTCTCCCCAAATATTTTAAAACATTGCCTCAAAGCCATAAATGAGTGGGATTTTTTTCAGCTTCTTACCAGTACTCTCACCTTTTTTAGACGAGAAAATACCTGTCAATTTCTATGCATTTCTCTTCTTTTACCTACAGCATCTGCTACTTGATTCTTATTGATTTTTTTCTCTCCCAGGAACTGGAAAAGTTGCTCCCTTCTGATATGAAAAGTTCTGCTACAGCTTCTGCATTGTTGACTGGGTGCTGGCACTTGAAGGAACTGTAACAAGGCTTTTATGATCTTTTTCTACTGAGAAGCTTCTGTACATTTCCTGGTCAAGATGCAGACTTTGAATACTGGATTTGAATATACTGACAGTAGTCTTGCTTTACTTAATTTCCCCTCACACACATAGAATCCATGGTCTCCCAGGGCTCCACAGACCATATATTAGACAAAGCAGAAGAGGCATTCATCATAGATTTTTTTAAAATAACTATGAATTCCTTTTTCTTGATGAAATTTTCTTTTGTGCTTAGATCACTGAAAAAAACCCCAGCATGTGACACTGTGAACATTGAGAGAACAGTGCCACTAATTCTCATTTCAACTGAGGCAGTCAATCTGGAAACAACAAAGGATGAATTCTTGGATCTCTGGAGTGGGCTGAGAGGCCTTATGTCAGGAAACTCCCCCCAAAACCCATGCACTAACATATTACAGCTGTTTTTCTGTACTGGGTTTTCTTGTACCCCACAGCATGGAGATATTCAGTGCAGAAGTTTGTGCTCGCTCTTCATTTTTGCTTTGCAGGTCTCATTCAAATGAAGCTTCCACATGGGATCAAACTTGACAAAAAAGAGCAGTTATACTTTAAGAGAGAGAGTTGGCCTGCTTTTTATACCAGTTCCCCTGCTGGTTGTTTCAATATGCAGGTGACACAAAGGGACTCTGTCACGTCCAGTTTGTCCCCCAGTTCAGCTTAGATTCAAGAATCAATAATCCCCCTAAATTTAGTGAAAGCTTTTGTCATTTAATAAAAATAAGAGAAGTCAAAATACTTTTCTGTGCTGTAAAATAGTGCTGGTGCATGGGAATCATATAGGAAAACTTTGTATAAACAAGATAAAACCATTGATGCTGCTTTCTCCGACTAAACTGACAGAAGCTAAAAAAAATGTTTCCCTAGTTTTACTGTATTGATATAATCCCATTTCAACTCCAGTTGACACATAGGTCTATTTATGTGAACTTCCAACTGTTATTTAATGATTGATAAGCAATTGAGAAATATGAAGTGATTTGTAAAGTTCTTTCTGGCTTCAGTGGCTTCATGTTGGAGTAAATAAATAAAAAAGGAGTAAATAAAAGACATGCTTATATGTGTGGCACTGTTAAATAAAGTCTCCCATGCTTTATGTTCCCAAAATAGATATGATGTGTTCTTTTGAATGGGACTGACCCATTCCTATTGCAAGTATGAAATCAGATTTAGTGGAGAAATACTCAGCTACCTGAGCCCCTACACTTTGTGATGCAGATGGAACAAGGGAGTCCTTCTGATCTGCCATTGCTTTCAGACATGACAAGGTCAAGCTGCACATGCTGTAACATCTGGGGTCAGCCCATGGAGCTGTGCATACCCTCATTTTTCATCTCTCTTCTCTGTGTCCACCCCAAAGTAATTCTTCCTTTTAAGGAGGAGAAGCTGGACCAGAAGTCCTATAGCAAAGAGTATTTGCTTCATGTTTTCCCAGGACTGACAAGTGGGCACAAGGAGTTGCTGTCTGTGCAGAGATTCCCCAGCATGGGCTTTCTGCATTTGCAGTGACAGGATCGATGCTGTTATGGCCTGTGAAGCTGAAGGTCCACCAATAATGAGAGTGTATTACTTCTGCTGAGAACAGAGCCATTGTGATGGCAGGGGGGATTAAAATCCTGTCAGGTCTGAATCCAAAATGAGGTCAGTGGGAGATTTCTGAGGCATACCCTTCGATCCATGCTTCAAGGTCTGTCGAGGGTGCATTCGGGTGTGCCAAGGCTGGATGCACTCTGGTGCCTCCTAAAGTAGTTATGCCATTGCCAAGGAAGGGCCACTGTGATGGCATTAAATATCCCATCTGGAAGCACTTTTGCCACCTCATCCCCAGAATTACACAGGGTGCAGAAGATGCAGCACAAGGTTTGTAGCAGGCTATGAGAGCACAATACCTTTATATAGGCAGCGAGTCTCTAAACATTCCTGGGAAACCCCGGGCAATTTACTTTGGTTCTGACTGCTGCTCAGACCAGGCTCATCATTTTTGTGCTCAGGGCATGACAGTGCATCATTGACATTAATGGTGTCAAACGTGACGTGATGCATAAGCATGAGTGCTTGAATTAATTAAATGGTTAAGTCCCTGAACTCATTTAGCTTTTTCCTCTGCAATACATTGGTAAATAGATGTTGCACTTACTGCACAAACCTTCAACAGAGGATCCAAACCAAAGCAAAGGGAGCGACCTTCCCCCCACAAATTAATTAATCCACACAATGCCCCTGCGCTGTTTGTTACACAGCAGCTTCTCTTACTCGGATCAAGTTTGTTCCCATCACTTTGAATGCAAAAAGCAGTTGATCATTTCATCCATGTGACTACAAGGGTGACTGTCACAGCTTGCAAAGCATATGGTAGCTCTTGCAACATCAATAATAATCTCTAAGTAATGCAACTTTGGGTTATAGTCATCTTTTATTATCATTCCAGTCTTCCAGTAGCTTCCTCCTGTCTCTCTCTTTTAAAATTTTTGTCTTTCATTATTAAATGAAACCTTCTATACCCAGTGATTACATTATCAAGGATTACCTGCTGAAAGGGATCAAAATTGATCAAAATAAAGGCTGTGTTATTCTGAATAAATTTTACTTATTTTGAGGGGCTTAATCAAATTAATTAGAGAATGAAATTAAACAATAAGCAAGTAATGTTTTAGGCATTTTGCAGCTGGGGACACTGAAATTCAAGGAGGGAGACGAGACTTGCCACAGGTTTGCTGTACAGAATGAAATGGAACTGAATTTTCTCCTTGAAGGCTAAATGCATCCCTTGCAGATTCCACATGGAGTGGAGCTTATAAAGTGTTTGTGTAAAATCTGTGGAGGGCAATGAAATACTTTTTGGTTGTCATTTTAAAGTTAAATTCTATTACATAAGGAATAAAATCCAGTGCAAATAGAGAAGGTAATTTTTCTTTAGACATATCATAGTATTCCATTCCCACACTGAAATGAATTCAAGATTGGGCATATTCACAGCATTTCTTACAATCTCTGTAAGATTTATTTGAATCATTCTAAATGAGATGCCTTGCACACTCTGCCTCTTATGGGGTATTGATAACATCTGTTTACTAATATGAGAGCAACATCCAATGACTCCATAGAACAGGACAGATTTGAATGGCTGTCATGTTAAGTCAGGTGGCAGAGTGAGTGACTGGTCAGCTAATGGAAGTAACAGGGGTTTACAGGCAAAATGAAATGGGACAGCAAATGTGGGGAACAAGCTACTTAGGATGCTTATTATTTTGGGACTGAAAGACTGAACCTAAAGGTACAGAAATCATTGAAACATATTCATGGTTTTGTCCAGTGGCTCAGAAGCTGAGTTTATAAGTCTCTGAGTAAAACAAATCATTGACTTGTGCAAAGAAGGGATAGAGTGCTGCCATATTTAGTTAGCAAAGACCATTCCATTGGTTTCCTGGACAGGTGCCTTTCATGGCCTTGTCTAGTTGTGCACTGCTGGTAGAGACACAGACCTCGTGTTCTGCTGCCTTGTGGGACAGTAATCAGAGCACTGTCACTATGAAAGAATGAGATTGAAACCATCTCCAAGGGAGCTAGTTCTCAGGGCTGCTCTCACGTGGGTCCATCAACACAAACATCCCACTTCAACTTGCCACGGCAGTTCTGGCACAACATGATGTCAGAGTGGGATGCTTTGCAAGCGAAGTTATAGGATTTTTAGGGGTGGTGAAAGCCAAGGGTTGCTCATCCTGCCTAATCACACAGGATGTCTCTGTGAGCCTAGAAAAGTTGGGCTTGAGGGGAACCCACACTCTCCTTTGCAAAAGATGAGAAGAGATCTTTTATCTTTGCATGATCTTTCAGTCTACAGGCAGGATAAAACCAAGTAAAACTGCACTTCTGGCTAAAATAATTTTTAAAGGAGTCTGATTGTGCCTGGCTCTTGTGTGGGTACAAATGAGGAGGAAAGGAATAATGTGTTTTCTCTGTGCTCTTCCCACAGAATCAGACTTATTACACCTTTCTTAGGTATCTCAAAGTGATGTCTGTTCAGATCTGAAAGCTATCCTGAGCTCCTTTTATAGTCCATGAAAAGAAATTAGAGGGTGCTTTTTTCCTTTAGATGAAGCGTATCATCATAGCAGGTGGTCTGAGATAGGCAAAACAAATCACCCTGTGAAGCTGAGTCCTTCTTGCCGTTGTGTATAAAGACTAGAGTGACTCAGATTTAGATAACTACTTTTTAAGAACAAAAGTTAGATGAAATAAAGACCAGGAATGAGGACCAGCTCTTGCCCTGTTTCATTATTCTGGAAAGCGGAGGCCTCCAGTAGGGCTCAGTTGAACGGAGTAATCTTTCCCTACCTAGACTGTGTTTTTATTGATAGGTAGCTGGTTCACAGTCCAAGGGATATATCTTTGCTGTTGATAGGTAAGTTGAGACATAGGTCAACAAAGTAAAGTGCATAGGCTTGTAAGAAAACCTTTGTGTCAATGGAAGACAGTCTCAGGGATTCCGAGCTCAACAGTCAAGTGGCCACAAATCCAGGTCTTGGTCACTTTGAAATTTTTCTAGTAATACCAGAGTAATTTGTAAAGATAAACTGAGTCATAAAAGCTTCCTCATGTAGCTGAGAAGAGATAACACAACTGAATTCATAGAGCCCCATAATATTTTCCTACCCAGAAAAGACACATTTCTTTGTCCAACTTTAAAAATAGGTGCTAAAATACCCGTCTTTCTTTTTTCCCCTTGCTATTGTTCACTCGTGAATATGTAACACAGCATAACATTCTCAAACTATAATCTGCTCAACATTATCTAATTGCATCTGTCATTTTACTCTGCAATAAAATACTTCTGGGGAAAAAGAAATATGGAACTTAGCACTTGAGCTACTTTTTAAAAAATTGCTTCTGATTTTAAACGTGTAGCAATGACATTTACCTGCTAAAATTTAAAAAGCAAAAACAATCTGCATGTTATCAAGCTCATATGTAGTTATCATCTGTAGCTCATATGCTGCAGCGCAGGTATACCTTGTTCAAGCGATCCTTTGGGCAGAGAGGTTCTTGCACAAGAACTGAGCTGGGGTCTGTATCTCTATTTTTATTGTGTGCTTTAATCAGCCTATGGACCGCCTGTTTGCTATTGTGTAATTATTGTTCCTCTGAATGTGCTAATTGCACTTTGGCTGTATAACTTGTCAGTGGGAGGGGTGCCAACACATTCACTAAGAAACATCTTTGTGCTATCCATGCCAGCTTCCCAGAAAATACATCCAAGATGGTTATTGATCCTTTTCCTTGTGCTTTTACAGCTTAATCTCCCTTCATTCCCCCCCTTTTTATTTTTTGATTTTCAAACTGATACCCTGTGAAAGCGATTTCCTTCATCAAATCCCACGCCAGCAGTGGGCCAGCTTCTTGCAGCCTTGCATGTCACTCGCAGTTTCTACTTTCTCACCTTTCTTCTCTCTGTTCTTGCTCCTTAGTCTATCTCCTTCCTGCTGCCACTGAATGAGGATAGGAAAAGTCTATTATTGCTGCTTGATGGTTGGCATTCTCGAGTTGCACAGAAAGTATTAGGCATGAATTTGTTACTGCCTTCAAAAACCATGGGAGCCTCTACACAGACTTGTCTCCTGAAATTCAAGTACAAAGACAGTCTTGCCTTGTATGTGCTTACATAAAAAGGAAACAGCAGGGATTAATTACTTTAGACAGCTAAATAAATATTTATTTTCCCATAATAGTCTTCAAAAATATCTGTCACTGCTTCACTGCCTAACAATGGCTGGTAGCGACAAGTAGGATCTTTTTCAATGGAAGTTGCTTTTTAATGAGTGTTTTTCGAGTAGGAGGTTTAATCTGATGCTGCTTTTGGAGCAATGCCTGGCCTATCCCAATACAAACTCTCTCTGATTAACAAAAGCCTGCATTTTTAAACTGATCTAGCTCAGCTGATGCTAGTTGATTCTTTTATTCAACTCCGGCTTGTTTATGAGTCAATTAGCATTTAAACTGAGCTCCCAGCCTTCATAGACACTCTCAGCCACCTAAACCAAACAAAACAGCACTTTCTCCTGCTTTTAGGGGCCACTAAGCACCTATACAATATCCTACTGTAGCATTTTTAGGTTGCCAGGGCTTAGAGAATTCGTCTAGTGATTTTGGCTGAGATTCATTCAGGCCAAAATTAGATTAGGTATCGTCCTCAGAACAGGAGTCTGCACTTCCATTTCTCTCTCAGTGTCCCTGCTGCCTTCCCTGGGAGAAACCTCCTCCTGGGAGTGGTGGGGCAGGTGGTTAGGTGAGATGCCGTGCAGCTAAAATGGCCTGAAAATGCTGAAATACGCCTGTTCATTCACCTTTCCCACCATTCGCCTCTCCTACTGTGTTAAGCAGTAAATTCCTTTTCAGTTTTGCTTATACTCTCTGCCACACTTGGTGTGTAGGACTTTTTTGCAGATTTTATGTCCACAAAATGGATCCGTGGCCCACAAATTGGAGCCATTGCCTGTGACATTAGCGGGCTCATGTTCTGCTATGTTGTTTCTGCATAGCTTTAAGACTAGAATTAAAGATGCTATTAATTTTGGGAAATGAGCTTTCAAGCAGAAACCGTGCACAGTTCAGTTCTGGACCCCAGGCCACAGGTGAAGTGCATGAATTGTTCTGTCGATTTTCCAGTGGCTTTGATGAGTTGCTTCAGGGTGCAGCAAGCACTCCACTGGCTCTTTCCGGGTGCCAAGATCCTCACACATGCAGAGAAGATTGTGGTGACACTGAAAGCAGGTGGAAGGATGTTCCTGTCCTTGACCCCAGCAGCAGAGAGAGAACACAGCCTAGTCTTTCAACAGATAATGTGCCACCTTGGTACTTCACAGGTCTTTCAGAAATCTTTCGAACCTCTTGCTTTGAATTAACAGTAGATATTTGGAGATACTTCATCTAATGCTGGCAATGGTCCTGATTTCAGAGGAGGTTGGACCCGATGACCTTCAGAGGTCCCTTCCAACCACCATCTCTTGGGCCATATAAACCAGCCAATATTTAAAGCCTCGGACTCTGGTCACTGAATGCAAGCATTAAAAGCCCAGCCTGTGTTTGTTGGGACAACAAGGCTCTTTTTAGGCCATAGATAAAACTGAGCTGCCAAACTTATGCAAGAATCCTTTGGTACAAGTTTTCTCAGGCATTAGTAGGAGGAAGAGATGCCTGTTTGAAAGCTGCATAAAAGGCATGTCAGGGAGAGAGACCACAGGTCACATCATCAGCAACAGCAGCAGTTCTGCAGCAGTGCCCAGGCACCTCTTGCTTGTGGCAGAGGGACATGTCCAGAAAGGAAGGGTGCTTTGGCTTGTCCTGGACTCTCACAACAATGCCCTCTCTTCCTAGGGGTAGGCTTGGGCCGTGTTCTCCTGGGACAGAGGTGGAAGATGGAGATGGAGAGAGGGAGAGTGAGGGCACGTGGATGTGAGCAGGCAAGTAGAGATGGGTGGCATAGGAAAGTGAGAGAAAAAGGGTCTCAGAGCCAATGTCAAATGGAGTATGGGGCAGGAGGGGAGCTGCCATGTGGAAAGGGTGAGTAAGGAGAATAGGGAGAGTGGTAGAGGGCAGTGGTGCATCCTCCTCCCCTTGTCCTCAAGGGAGGGAGTGTGCTGTGGGGGGAAGGCATGCATGTGCTACAGGATGGGGCACTACACAGAGATGTGGGGTGAGAGAGAAGGCAGCAGGAGGTGGTGTGGGGAATTCCTGAAGCAGAGACAGGACAGAGGGACTGTCAGGGATCTTGTGTGATGAGCAGTGCCTCTTGCACTCAGATCCATGGAAGCAGCAAAGTGTATAACCCCCGGGATGCTCAAGGGAAGGCTGGATGAGCATGTGTTGTAGTGGTGCAGCCCGACACCTTCTCCAGCTTTGGGCAAAGGCTGGGGAGAGGAGAGTGTTTTCATAAAAAAGAGATCTAACTCAAGAGTCACCTCTCTTCTTCTCCCTTCCCCCATTCTTTATGTTTATTTGTGCAGTCAGGTACTTGATAGGTGGTTTAATATATTCATTTTATGTATGCCAGGGTAGCTCCATCCCTGATTGAACTCCACTGAATCTAGATCATTATTAGAAAATTGCTTTATAAATAAGCCTGGACGGAGAGACACTTTCTATGTTAAATAGAAAGCATTGTGCTTCTAGGCTGCTGCATGTTTTCTTGAAACGCAAACACAGGCAGCAGGCACATCATTGTTAAACTAATTAAAGTTTAAAGAGAGACCTTTATATGTACTAGTCTAGCTAATTTGTTGTCACAGGATCATAATTCATTCAATATATTTTCTATTGTTAGTTAAATCAATAATGAGCAAAACAGAGCATATGGAATATGTCAGCTGATGAGTCAAGAGTCTTTAAGTCATGCCTTCTTCTACAGGTCCCTTTTTGAATAAATGGCTAGGAGGTTGCAATGTGAATAAATATGATGGACTTTGCCTGCAGACATCCTGCTATGCTGAGCTGTCATACTTCCATTTTACAAAACCGCTGGAAAACAATGTTAAAGCAGCCATTGCTTAGTGGTAATTCAGGCCTCTGTATTGGAGACAAAATTTGGGGATGTAAATGGAGGACAAATTGATCACATGCCTTGTAAGTTATGACAGTTTGGTTTAAAATAGATGTGTGAAATGATTCATCCCAGGACACCATACCTGTTTTCATCTCTGCATGTCTGTCCCATTCCTCTTGCAGGGATGGCTCAGCTGCTCCAGCAGCATCAGCTGAACTCCTGCACAATAGAGCACAGCATTTAGGAAAACACAAACCAGATGCCGGCTGTGCTGCTCCACCCCAGATACTGCTTCGTCAGCACAGGAGCCACCCATGCACTGGCAGCAGAAATACTGAAGACAGAGGCAGGGCAGATGGCTGAAGGCAGAAGCTACAGTGCAGTAGCAGGTGAATCAGAGTTGTCAGGCCAGTGTGGCATCCTTGAGTTCTAAATTCAGTTCTGGCAGTAGTTTATTTGTTGTCTTATTGGTTGTGTCAGCCTGCTGCATAGGGGAAATGCTTCTTGGTGCACTGTATCTTCTAATTTTCCTGGGAACCAGGTGGACCTTTGCCCTGGGATTGGAAGAAAATGGAAATGATCATCTTGGGAGTACAGATTTTTTGAAAGTAATTTTTATTCCCACACAAAGTCAAATCCCCAAGAAAAGCCATCTTGTAGGTACTGGGTACCAGTGCTTCAGAGAGCACTGGTATGACATGGATTTGGAGGAAGCTGAAGTTCCAGAGTATTCTTGTATTTATATTTCACCTCTGGCCAATCTATTATCTTTTCCTTGGCATGAGTGGTTTTCTGGATTCCTTCAGAGATTCTTGCTGTTGAGTTTGAATACCTGTCAGTAGCAGGGAAGAGGGCATTCAGAGTCCAAATACTCTTGGTCCCAGCAGGGGCAGACTTACAATTTCTCTTTGACTGAGGCTGAATTAAGCTAGCTGTACTCTTCTGAACATTTGCTTGATAGGGGAACTCTCCCTGAGTCATCCTTTCAGAGCATGTAGCCGCCTATCTCACCTCCTTTCCTTATCAAATTAAAACAAGTGGTTCTGTGACTGTGGTGCTAATCAAGATGAAGGTCCTTGTGGATTTGTTCTCAACAACTCATGCTCACTCTCTCTTTTCAACAGCCCTGGTTGTCCTTCCTGTGCCCCTTCTGCCACTGTTACTGCAATCAGTGCTTTAGGTTCTCCCAGCATCTTCTAAACGTCCTTTGTCTCCTTTCCTTCCTCCCACGGTCTTAAGCAATTTCTCCCATCCAGTCTTTACACACCGTTTGCATTCCTATCCCATATTTACTTCCACTCCTTGGGACAGTGCAGGATTTGACAGCTCCAGTAGCTGGGCTGCAGCAGTACGAAGGGATTGCCTGCAGGGTGCTACCAGAAAAACCGATTGCCACACAAGACAAATAATGGAGAAGCTCTGCCTATACTCTACAGCAGAAGGGTGGAAATGACCTCTTTTCTTTCCCCAACTTTGTGATTTCCCAAAGTTGTAAGATTTTAACATGTGTTTGATGCTGCCTTTTTGTCAGTTTTGGCTGGAATCACACATGTCCTTTCATGTTTCTCGCAGAAAGATGGGCAGATAGGCAGCCAGACAGCTTGAGGGTTTAAGCTTCTGGACTGCCCAAGACTTTGGACTGCATAGGAGCATCACTTCTTTCTCTTACTGGTATTTTGTATGTCGTACTGGTGTTTTGCCAGCATCCAGAAATCCTGATGAAGTCACAGAGGACTCAGTGCTCTATGCCTGGGGTATCCAAGAGTTTGTGTTTTTCCTCCTGATCCCTCTTTCTGACATTTTTGTGCTGAAATCGCCAAACCATGTGTTTCTATATGGCAAAAACTTGTGGAAAATTTATAAAATGAAATAATTCATAAGGCCACCAAATAGAGCCTTGTTTTCTCAGTCTGAATCATGTTTTCTCTGCTCGGTGAATGGCTGAGACTAGACATTGGCACAAATATATCTAGCCAGTAACTGTTGCTGGTCTGTGCCAAATAATAAAAGTTGTTTAAAGGACTGGCAAGTATTAGAACAAATAAAGCAATGACTTCATTTTGTTCCAGTTTAGTTTCTAAGGTATAGTTAGAAATACAACATGCTTATTAACAATCGCAATGGTGAGTTCTAAAAGCTGGAATAGAAGAGATGACTCCTCTTCAAAGATCTTGGAGAATATGCTATAAGACCTGGAAGCTGTCGGGGAAAAGAACCTTTTATCACTATAAAAGATGTAAAAGGTGTACTAAAGAGAGCATCTGATTCCTGATAGTGATAGCTCTGTCACACCTGTACATGATGGATGTGATGAATACTGTCAGATATAGACACTGGGAAATGCTCTCTTTAATTAGCATTGAAGTGTGCCTCACATTAACATGAACGAGAGCTGTGCCTCTTAGGGGTGGAGGAGCAGAAGATGGTCAAATGGAGATTGTAAATATGTGTCCAGCAGTAGAAGAACCTTCTCACTGCTTTTAAGACACTTGAACAATAAAAATACCATAAGATTGACTGGGTTTGTGGGTGCAAGTACAATGGTAGAAAGAAGGAAAAGTGCTCCTATCAGAGGAAGGATCCCTCATATTGGTAAATTAGTCACCTCATGTCGTAGGAACAGAACAAGCAAGGAGACCTGAACGTTAGCTTTGATTGGAAGAAGCAGGGCTGGATGTAAGTTGCCAATAGAGGCTATCATCCAGTTTCACAGTACTTGTTCTTTTGCCTGCATTGAGTACACCAATGTAGCCAGCCATAGCAACGTCAGCAGACCTTCTGTGGTCCCACAGTGGCCGCAGTGCTGCCCTGGGTGCTGGCCTGTCCGTGCTGGAAAGCACCCACAGCAGCTCTGTGCCACGAGAACAGTTCCTGCTCTGCTGTTGGCACAGACACTTTGTCCCCTGGGGGTTGCTGTCTGCCTCTTTGGAGGAGCCAGTGCCTTCTCTTGGGCATGCAGCCGTCCCCTACCCTAACTCGTGGGTTCTCCTTTAAAGCAACCATTCAAGGGAGCTGGAGCTAAAGCAACCATTCAACGAGAGCAGAGCTTGAAGAGAACTAAACACGCTGTGTCACTGCTGTCCTCACAACACCTCTTACTTTTTAGATACAATGGGTTGAGAAATTTTGCACAAAATATTTTGCATGACATTTAAAAGTAAACAAACGTGGTTTGAATTTAAAGTTGATGGAAAACAAGGAATGTAAATTAAAACTTAACTTACTTTCCTCATAGACCTTGCCACTGAAAAATGAAGAGAAAAATAGAGTGGGTTGTGTTTTCCCACAAAAAAAAGGCATTTTCTGACAAAACCTCATTCTTTAGAGAAAATGATTTTTCAACCAACATTTTTGACTAGCTGAAGTTTCAGAATAAAAAGCAAAATATACAGACTTACAGTTGATTGTTTGCTGCCCAGTAGCAGATACTTCAAATGAAAAGTAAAGGCAACCTGCAGCATGTAGAATAGAGGGATGGAACAAAAAACAGAAGAAACTGACAGACACAGGTTGAAGAATAATTCATCATTCAGCAACATAAGCTGGCAGATTTGCTGTGTAGTTTACCAGCATCCAAAGCCCTTTGTATCTCCATTTCTGCCCACAGTCTTTCTTCCAAATATTGCAAATTGGTAGTTTAGAATTACTGCACTGTCTGTTTTGAAATTATGGTTCCTCATACTTGTGAGAGACTCAGAAGGTCACGGAATGATTTCATGGTCTCCCATGAGTCATGGTAGTTACAGAGGTGTTTTACAAATTCAAATCAATAAGGTTATGTTTCACTATAGAGGGGCAATCAAAAAAGGTCGTTACCCTGAAAAAGAGCACCATTTATTAATAAAGATGTTCCTTGACTCAACAAAAAAACTTCTCTTTCATCTTCTGGAGTTATATTTCAGTTAAAAGCTTCATTAGCTATTTCGATATTAAAATTATTTTTCATTATTTTTATTACGTACATGTACATCATTAGCTTGGAGTAAAAGAGAGAAACCTTTTTGCCTGTTCTTCTCCAAAACACAGACTCCTCTGTACCACTAGCACTAAAAGGACAGGACACATACAATGCAATCTCATAACAAGAAGATAAAAAATGCTGCAGCTAGCTGTGTCTTCTCAGAAATTCAGAGCAGTGGAAAAGAATCTCTGGGCAACTATTTTGTTAAAAGAGCAAACCCTGAAGTTGCTTCTGCGTGTAAGGATGAAATGTCACATCTGTTGTTCATTGATTAGCAGCCAAAGAAAGATGCAAAGCTTTTTCTTTTTCGAGCCTTTCTGTATAATGGTTGCTCACCTACCACTTGAATGGCTTGTATTTTTTAAGTTCTTGCACAGAGTCCTTTATTAATCATTGTCTCAATTTGGAATAAAAGATGGAAGGAGAAGGAGAAGGAGAAGAAAAGGTAGCAAAAGGGTAATATGGAACTAAGAACTCCAAAACAGCTTAATCTCTCAAAAATGAAATCATCAAAAAAAGAGATATATTTAATTCATGATAGACGGCGGAAGAGAAAGGTGAGCAAAAGGTTGCTGTGTGTTCAATACAGCAAAGCAAGAAAGCTGAGATTTCTTTTAAAACCCACAGATGACTTAGGAATAGCAACCTGTTTAAGAAGTTTAAACCCTAGGAAACATGAGGCTTCTGAGAGATTAGCAACATGTGGAGAAAAATGAAAACAGGAAAAATACTCTACAAAATTCTGATGGTGAGTTTGGGAGAAATAATACAAGTAATTGCACATGATGTGAAAGGAAACAGAAACAGAAATAAATGTTAGTTAAGTACACACATGTAACTCCTATTCCATGGATGACAAAATTGTGCTTTTTCACTATGGGCTTCTTGTAAGCAGCAACTTTAGCAGCTCACTGTAGAACTGCTGTCACAAATGGAGCACCAACTCTCGTGCTGCAAACATCTCCGACCTACTGATGGTTCAGGGAGTACATTCCTTGGAAGAACAGCAGCTCATAAGTTGGCAGATTGTTTTCCAGATGTTTTAAATATTGCCAAAGAAAGCCAACAAAAACATGAAGTAAGAACAACTGAATCAGTTGTCCTGTCATAGATGTTCCTAGAAATCTCTCTCTGGAGCTGAAATGAAAACTTGGAAGAGTTATTATGGCCAAGTTAGATACAATGAATACTAACAGAGAGCTTCCAAAATTAATTTATTCCACAATAATTATGCAAAAGAAAAACGAGTGCTTCCCTGTGGCTGGTAGTCTGAGCTAAAAAGCATGTAAAATGGGGAAAAAAATCCCTAGCTGGGAAATTGTTTATGGGGACAACTGAATGTTTCAGCTGTTTTCTGACAGGGTTCTCTAGAAAAAAGAAAAAGCTCACATCTGTGCGATTTTAATGCACCATTTAGAAGGCCTCAGTTTACCACATTATTTGGAAAATGCTTTTTAAAAACTCTAATATTTCCCACAAATACATAATAAATGACATGAAACCATGGAGGAGAAAAATAATAGAAAAATGTTGCAATCAGAGGCTCTAGTAAGCTCCTGGAATGGATTCAAATTAGGAGGTTGAAATGCAGAAGACAAAAATGTGAGTTCAAGGTTAAAGAAATAACCAATCTAGGAAAATGTAGCAGGGGGAAAAAAAAAGCTTGGAAGAGGATGCAAATAGGTCTGATTACTAATATATCTTTATACATACATAAAAAACCACGCAGAAACTTAAATAAAAGGCAAATTTTTGGGGAGACTTTGTATTCAAACAGCTTTAAACCATTTAAACTGCTGTCTGAAGGTCTTTAGTGTGTAAAAATGCATAATGGGCATGGACTGGTAATCACAACAGGGACTTCCTGAATCTCAAATAGTTGATAAAGAAGGAACCTGTCCTCAGAGTGTATGATAATCAGCACCAAACAAAGCTGGCAGTTGATGCTTCTAAGCAAGGCCTTGGGGCAACACTTTTAACAAGGAATGGTGATCACTGGAGACCCATGGCATATGCTTCTGGATACCTAACTGGAACAGCATGTCAGCATGCACAAAAAGAATTGGAGGCTCTGTCTGTAGTCTGTGCATGCAGAAAACTTCCATTTTTTTAATATGGCATGCCAGTGCTAGCAGGAACTGATCACAAGCCATTAGTGACAATTGCTGAAAAGGGTTTTGCAGACAGATCTCCTAGATTGCAAATCTGATATGATTTACAACCCAAATATATAGAGCAGGCATTCTGTCCAGGGCTCTCAACAAGAACAGAACTTGTACAGAAACAGAGTCTTATGTGCGTGCAAAAAATGTTTTGAATTTTTTTTCATTTCAAACAGGATGTCACTGTGGAGACCTGTTACTGCAGAAAGCCAAAATACTGGATCAAACATTGCAGAAGGTAATACAAGCTATCAGAGTCACTAACTGGACAGCACTTACTGGTCCTTAAACAATTTAGAAAGATGATTTTATATAATATGGAGTATATTTTCTCAGCATTAGTCCGCTGCTGTTAAACAGAATGCATGCATGATACCAATGTATGCAGAAAATGCAAAATGTTTTATATTACAATTATAAATATTAACTATGCATCAGTGTTGGTGAAATAGCCAAAGAATGAAAAGAAAAACAGTTAATTTCAGAAATGTTGGTAAATTAAAAAAGAACCAGCAATGATGGTAATTCTTGAAACTTAAGATTCATGCTCCACAGCTAAAAGAAATTTATTTATGTTTGCTGTAAAAAAATTACACATTCTTTTCAGATCATTTTCCTGGTATCCAGAAATAACATTGCTGCAGAAGTCATCTGGTGAATGTGTGATCTCACGTACAAAGCTGGTATTTGTCTGCCGTAACACACATCCCATGGCTATGTCAGATAATGAGCCACAATGCAATTATTAGGAATTTAAATATTTTCTAACAGAGTTTTAAACACATTACTTCTTCTTCAGGTTATCCAAAGTGTGATGGTAGCGAGGGAAGACTGCTTACACAATCTGCTAAATTTCACTCATATCCCATTTAAGAATTATTTAATTCCAGAGCAGTGCTGTGGATACTGAAACATGTTCAGCAGCAAACTTGGATTAAGACTATGCAGCAGTGTAATCAATGATAGTAAAGTGAGGGATATCTAACTGCTGTGAAAAAATAAATAGAGAATGTACTGTATTAATGAATGGCAGGAACAAAATCTTGGCAGCCCAAGTCAGCTAGCCTGCATTTAAAGGTAATATGTGTAATGTCACAAAAGACTGCTTTCATGAGCAGCTGCTCTTCTCTCTGATGAGCAAGCACTGATCTCTTGGACAAAGAAGAGGCAGGCACTTCCCCTTCTTCCCTTGGTGGGAGGACACAGACACCAAATCTTAAAAGCAAGTAAAAAGGAGCCCATGAACCAGACAACATCATTGGACTGGAACCAACAGAAACGTAGGGAGTAAAAATCTGTGGGATGTCTCAAAGAAGCATCAACTACAGGACGCCAGCTCAGACACTGATTGATAACTGTGGATGTACGTGTTGTACTTTAAGTAGCCACTTTCTTTTTATTTTTTTTTCTTTGTTCCTTTGGAAATGAGAAAAAAATGAAGGTAACTGATCCCTGATGAGTTTGGAGTGTAACATGCCCTGGAGGGCTCTGATTTAGAATAGAGGTTTTTACCTGCCTACAAACTTGAGGGAGATACTGAAAGATGCAGACCCAGACCCATTTTAACAGTCTTAGAAAAGAGGAATCATATTATAAGCTCTGACAGAGTGGCTGTGCATGTACTGCTGTACTTATGTCTGTTCGTTTGCAATGAGATTATTAACAGTAGGAAGGACTAACATTAGTAATATGTTTTTCAGGTTTACACTGTGCAGAAGGGTATCAAAACCACAGTGATCTTCTTGGTGGTAGAAGATGAAAAAGCTGCCCCGACCTTCAGCCGATACGTGATCAGGAAATCTGGAGTGAGCAGATTCACAGAAATGGACTCCATGTTCTGAGAGAAGGGGTGGGTAGAACAAAGAGCTCAAAATATATTTCAAGAAAGGGTAATTTTGGGGGAAATTTTGAGAGAAATTGTGGGGATTTTACTGTTGATCTGTGCTGGGCTTAAATCCAGCAAAGTTAAACTCCAGGTCCTTGAGAAATGGCAAGGACATGACTAAAAGCAAGTCAGGTGGCCCTTTGTGTTTTGGAGCAACTGTTGTGAGGTTGGAAGGCATTAGTAATCTGTACCCATAGCTTTCTTTTTATCTTTGGGAAACTTGTAGAAGGCAGCAGTCTGGATGCATCTCTAGAGACAGCTTAACTTTCACAATGAACAGTTTAACAGAAGTGACAGCTTAGGTAAAATAGTGGGGGAAAATAAACCCAGAAAGGAAAGTGTCTGCATTTTGTGGGTGGAAAAGAGCACAGAATTTTCCCAGTGTCTGTGACTGTCTCTTTTAGCCATGAAACGTCTGCAGTCATTGGTGTTTTGTCTTCAAATCAATGGATTTTGCTCTTTTGTCAGGCAGGTTTTAACCTCCCAGTTTTACTGGCATTGCTTCTGATTTACAGAGATGTAGGAAGACACAGAAGGCACTTTCCTGACTCATTCCTGATGGATAATGTAGAAAAGCACTCTATATCATGGCCAACAAACAGAAGAAGAATTTTTTAGTAGCATTGCTTTTTCTTTAAATTACAACAAATAAGAGTAGCTGCAGTTTTTCATACAGGTATTGCACTTTTTTTTTTTTTTTAAGTTGATTTGCATCTAGGGGTGCTATAGCACACGTGGGTGGCTGGGTGAGCTGGCAGCAGCTTGTTCAAGGGGGTTCCTTTCGCAAAGGAGCCCCTGCAGTGCGGTTCAGCACCCGCTGGCTGACCACTTCCCGCCCGTGCGGTACAGCACGCAGCCGAACCCACGAAGGATGACAAACTTAGGCACGGCTAGAGATGAGAGATGGCCCTCAGATGGGGATTCCAAAAGGTGTTTTATTGGGAGGAGTCCCGGTGCCAAGACAGCGAGAGCCTCTTGGGACCAGTGGAAAAAGGGGGTCTTGAGGGGGCGTGGTCACACAAAAATCAGGCAGTAAGGAGAGAGGGGAACAGGGGGTTGGGTTACATCCCTGTAAGGGTTTACAGAACTTGATAAAGAAAAGCCTTTATACCTGAGAGCTGACCCACCAGCGCGGCAACTCCAAAGTAGGGTCTGTGCACCCCTCAGTCCACACTCCCGGTTGGTCAGCTAACGCAACAGGGGGCAATTTGTAATTTCTAATCAGAGAAAGGAAAAACGAGTGAACTTATTATGTGGTGCTTGTTAGAGCTAAGCAAACTTTTCCTATGGAGGTGACATAGCAGTGCTGCAAAACATTGAGTAACTCAACAGAAATCCTAGTCTGTTGTGCGCAGATCTTTGCGTCTGAGCCTTTCAGTGTGTGCGTGTGCATGTACATGTATGGATATCTGTCCGTGTACCCATTTATTTTGTTTTATCTGTATTACTCTTCTGGTTTGTATAATTAAATGGAAGTAGGACACCCAATGTGGTATTTTCTGATAAAACCTACAAACAATGGTGGGCAAATTTCAAGGCTATTGTTTTGCCAGGGATGAGTTAATTTCCATTTCTTTCTGCCATAGTTTTAAGTTTATTCATGTGTTTTAATGACATCCTACCCTTTAAAAATAATTTAACGTACATGAGATGCTAGATTAACCCTCAGTGCTTGCAGTCATGCTGCTTTGACCAAAGTGGATCTCCTCATCACAGTGGGATAGTTTTCATGCCTTTTTCCAAGAGAGAGAAGTGAACACATCTGTTCTTCACACCAAAAAATTACTGATATTTCTTTCTCCAATGCTGGGATCTCTGAAAAGCACCTCTCACTGTGATAAATAGTGTAGCCATAAAATGGTTCCTTGTCTCTTCATTCATGTGCCCATATAAAATACAAAGGTACCACAAAACAAAGAGAAGATGGCAACACATATCCCCGTTCTCTTTTCTTCTGAATGTGGCAAACAAACTTTGCAACTCTTATCTACACTTCAAGATGGAGACATTCCAGCCATCACTTGAAAATTTTAAAATCATAATCCAGTGATGGAAGGGAGTAGAAGCACATCTGTGTCCTTGCTGATAAAAGATATATGAAAGGGCTGTATCTGGCATCTTCATGCCTACTGTGCTGTACCTTGCTCTAAACAGTAATTTCGGAAGAGCAAAGCAGGAGCCTTCCTCGTACTCTTTATGTATGTCTTTCTCCTGTCCACAGAGCAGCTCTCTGCATGCTAACTAACACCACAAAGGAGGCGGGGGCTCTGTAAAGATCATTCTGGTTGCTATTGTTCTCTGTAGTCACAGGAAAATGAACACAGCCTCTCAAAAAGTTCCCTCCCACGGGAAGATACTCAAGGAGAGAAAATTGCTATGAATTTGCCCTCTACTTCAGACACTTACTTGCTCACACAGTTCTAAAGTTGTCAAATGTATTTATACATTTAAAATAGCAAATGTTTGATAGTGCCTTTTGTCCCCTGGGACGAGATCATCTGCATATTGCCGATGGGGCTTTAGGCACTGTGTAAGCACGAGTGTTACATGACAACAGCAGGCACTTCTATCCTGCCCTGGGCCCAGGCAGGTTAGTCCACCTGTGACAGGATGGAATTGGACAGAGCTAGGACTCCATGGCCAGCAGCCAAGGACTTGAACTGCCCCATGGATGTTATAGTCTGAGGCACTTAGGGAGTGTCTGCACCCTGCTCTGTATTTTGTGACTCCCAGGAAACTGGCACAGCAATGCCTGTCTTTCTGGGGCAAGTAAGTGAAAAAAGTAATCTTCGAATTTTAAGTGGTAGGAGAAAGGAGACGGTTAATTTTCTGTCCGTCGTTCTTTTTTTTTTTTTTTTTTTAATTCTCTGAAACTGACATAATGTACTTAGAAACTGCCTGGGCAAAGAAATGCTACTTAAAGTTACAATTTGATGAGGTGGGAGAAAGGGAGAAATTCTGTTCCTAGACATTTGCCAAAAGCTCTGCCCCTTCCTATTTCCATTTGGGGCCTGACATTTCTCTCTAAAGACACAGGCACGTTCTGTAGGACTCACTAGTCACGATGTGTTTTGTGTCACACCTACCTGGTAGGTACCCTGCCACCATGGGGGATGCAGAGTTCTGCCAGAGGCTCCTGGTTCTATTCACGGGCTTGAAGGAAGCGGTGCAGCAAGGAGAACTGTTCAGGAGATAGCCCTGGCACCAATCCCATGACATCCCACGGGTGACTGGACAGGAACTCTCCTTTTAAATGCAGCAGGAGTCTGAGTGCCTCCATATGATATTAACAGGACCAGAGACCTTAGCAGATTAAGTCAGCACAGTTTAGTTAATTTTAGTGTTGCTACCCTAACTTTCAGCAGAAATTTTAGTCTTGAAAACGATTTTCTTGTAGTTGCGTCAAGTCTAAAATAAAATACGCTTTCTGCCTTGAAGAAATATGAAGGAAATAAAGAGAAAAGGCTGGATTATAGGATTCTATACAGGATAAATTTGCACCCAGCAAAAAATGAAAACCCAGGAATCTGCAATAAAGCAAACACCTACGTAACAAGAGTGTGCTGAAGAAGGATGTTTTAGACAGCATCAAGTACATCAGTGAAGCCCCAAAAGAGAAGAAGCAAAAACCTCAGTCCTAACTGGCAGCAAATAAAAGGTTGTTAACCACATGGAGATCTGTCTTTGGACACTGCCAAATTGAAAACTGAACGGAACATAATTTTGAAGATTATAACAGGAGAGATGATTAGAGGCATGGGGGAAGCTTTTTCAAGGACTTACTAAGGAAATGGGATTGTAATTAGAAAAGGAAATGGAATCAAGAGAAGATTTCTAAAAGGTGAAGAGAAAAGGCTTTTGTAAATAGTAAAAACACATGTTAAGAAGCCAAATTGACAACACAATGTTAGTGTGAGTTCACTTGTAATTTTTAGCCTGAAAATGATAGGAAAGTGCATTTTCAGTCTAATTACTTTAAAATTTTTTTTCACTTTTACAGCTCTATCAGAAATGACTTATAAGATTCCACACTTGTCATGAGAAAATGGAAATGGTCTCTCAGTCCTGGAGTGGCCTGATCCGGCCAATACTGCAGATGTGCTTATTTCCCTGTGTGCATTTCCCCACTGATTTCACTGATTTGCATATGAACTTTGGCAAGACTAGAACACTGAATAAGTACTGGGGTCTCTTTTAAGTCCTGTTTGTTTGTTTGTTTGTTTTTCCCCATGAAAACAATTCAAAGAGAAGAAAACACATCCGATTAGATATTAGGAAGGAGTTCTTTACTATGAGGGTGGTGAAGCACTGGCACAAGCTGCCTGGAGAAGCTGTGGATGCCCCATCTCTGGAAGTGTTCAAGGCCAGGTTGGATGGGGCTCTAGTGGAACGTGTTCCTCTGCACATATGGGAACAAAATGATCTTTAACGTCCCTTCCAACCCAAGCCATTCTATGATTTTTAGTTAAATATTTCATATATAGTTCCTTAGACAACGGCCACCCAGAATATCAGCTCACTCTGGAAGTCTAAATGGAGAGGCAATGAAGAGAGGTAAGTGAAAAACACAGTTCCTGAGCAGCTCAAGAGCTGATTTTGCACGAGACCTCCATCACATGGGTAACACAGGGCCTCTCCTCCATGGAATTTCCTAGCTGAAGGGGAAGGCAGACCATAGAGGATAATGAAGCTGAAATCCCCACTGTCATTTGGGGTGCAACACAGCCCCCACCCATCTCTGTCTGGTGTGATCCTTGGGTTGTTCCAGCAGTCTCTTCTAGTCTGTAGTAGAGACCAGTGGCTTGAGGAATCAGAAGCTGGCCCTCGCATTTGTTTGGGTAGTTAGAAAAAAAGAGCAAATGGATTTCCCTGCCTCTTCTCTGGCAAATTTCGCTTCTAGAACGTGGCCTTAGTGGTCCATGGAGTCTGTGTGGGCTGCCTGCCCTGAAACAAACCCAACTTTGGGGATCTGGAAGCTGAAGAATTATTGACTTTACTCCTGAAGAAGTCAGAGTGACTGCAGTCCATGTTCTTGTGAAAGCTGGGATCGGTACTGGTCATGAGAGCGTTTGTTACAGGAAGCAAGAAGTGAAGGCAAGCAAACCCTGTCAGTAAAATCCCAAGAGCATCTCCAGTTCATAATTGGTGAACATCCATGGCCTCATCCCAAACTTGGCTCTTCAGGTAATGCTGATGTAATGTTTCTTATCAGAGAGTATGATTCACTCAGGTACATCTCACAGAATCCTTTTCCCAAACAGCCATAGAAACCTGTTGTTTTGCTGCACAATGAAAAGGTGGCAGGAAAAGGGGATTTTATGCTTGCTGGTTTCAGCTGACATGTCTCCATATCAGCTCACTGCAGATTACTAAGGTACACTTGGGATAAATTAAGTGACTGAAGTGAAGTGTGTAAACCCATCCACAGCAAACACATTGCCTTGTGGGGGATATTTGCAGAGATTATGATTACTGTTTGAGTTAAAAAAAATAAATAAAGGAGTACTTTTCTATATGCTGTATCCTGCCTTTGAGGTGGAGAAAACTTCATAATCCAGTGAGTTGCACTCAAGAGCAAATGTTGGGAGGCTTAGGATCTACATGGCCTTACCCATGGCCTATCTTGGGCACGTCTGGCCGTGAATGCTGATCCTGGCTGGCGGTATCAGAGCAGCTCTGAACAGGCTGTGTGTCTACATCGTCTAGTGCTGTACCTCGCAGAGATACTAATTGGGTCCTGGAAGCAATATAGGCATGGCAGCATGTTGCTGTGTCAAGCTAATTAGTGGTGCTTCTAACAAGCACAGGTGCAGCAGCAGGTTGACATGGCTCTGGTGCTGCCTGCTCAGAACTACCCTGGCTGCCTCTGCCCTGAGCTCTGCACGACGGCAGAGCTGTCACCTTTCTCACACCGTTAACCTCCCTGGGCAAAAATGAGGTGAGTTTGAAGAGCGTCGAAGATTTTGTTATATACATATGTGCAATGCCCTAGATTCTCCATCTGTGAAGCTGGGCATAATAAAATGCATCTGCCTTTGCAAATCACTGAAAATCTACAAATGAAAAATGCTGCATGTTGTCAGTGTTAGGATCTCTTAATTCTTACTCTTCATTATGCTCTTTTCCTTGCTTTATAACCTATGTGCTGAGACAGAGGTCGCGAATTTCAACCTGCCGAAAAAAATAAAAAAGTAGAAAAACGTTGGAAGGGGAAGTAAAAAGCCACTGAGCACTGAACAAAATATGAGCTGAGTTTGTATTATTTATACAGTTTTGTATTCTGCCTACTGCCGAGCACATGAAAGTTGAATATTCCCTGTGCTTTAGAACAGGGAGAAAGTAACGGCAGAAACTGAAGCAGGATGGTTGGAAATGCAGGTGGGAGAATAATTTATAATGGATAATTTATTCAACAAAATTTTCCTCTTATCTCTTCACAAATTATTCTAAAACAGATTGCTGTTTTCTCAGATTCACTTGTTATGTGAAATTATTTACTGAACAATTCTTTTAAGCTGTTTGTGAATTTAAATTGTAGAAAGTGGGTATGCTTTTGATTTGACAAAAAAGCTCCACAGAGCACGCTTTTGTGAGCTGACTGGAGTGATGCTGCCTTCCCTGGCCTCCATCTGCCTCCACGTAGCTCCATGAAGGTTTGAGTCCTTCTCTAGTGGGACAGCTTCTCAGAAAGGAGCTAAATCAGCATTTTTGGCACCAAGTCCAAATTCCTGACCATTTTGTTTCTTAACGTTTTGCCAACACAAGGGTAAAATACTCCTTTAACATTTCACGAGAGTGATGCAAAGAGCCTCCTGCCTGAAAGGTTGTTTATTTTTCCAGCCATTTCATCTGCTCTGACAGAAGTGTGACCTCCCTTTCCCCAACCTCTGCCTTCTCAAAGTCCTTCCCTCAGCCTTTGCAGCCACAACCACGTCATCCCTGTTCACCCCGGTCTCCTCCATCAAACCCTTTACCCTTACCATGAAAAATTGTTTGGGGACCAGATACTTGTTTGTGTTGGATGTGGGGGGTTTGAACACACTGCTCTGATGATCCTGGAGAAAGCATTTGAATAAAAAGCTTTTCCTCCTCATTAGCTGAGCTGAAGTTTTTCCTTCCCTTATGGCACAATATGAGGCAAAGATGCGGAGGCATTAGCCATGTGGCTAGCCCACATGCCAGGTGGCTATTTTGTCACCATGCCATCGGCGCTGGTGTCCCCTTTCCCTAAAAACAAGAATAGGTATGCCCGTGCTGGCCTGTGAGTGAACCCGATTTTCAGCAGTTTTGGGGAGGGGTAGAAAGGTTTTCCTGTGTATGAGCCGGTAATGATCCATCTGCAGAACGTGCCACTTGCTTTCCTTTGCGTGGGTTGGTAAGAGATCAATTAGAGCAAGAAAGTTCACAGCCCACTTAAGAAGCAATATTCCCCTTTTATCTCATTTCCTTCTCAGGTTTCTACCATTTTACAGCTGTGTGGCTGGTGTGCTAAATGCTAATGTGAAAGTACTTTATACAGTGCCAAGCAGACATTCTTGTGGAAATGAATTCTCCCTTCTCACATTTGTCTCTTGCTTTCTCACCTCCCTACCCGGCTGATCTGATAGTCCCTTGGTATTTAGGGACAATCCTTGAGGTGCCTGGCCAGCCGCCCATGCCTGCAGACAGCCTGACGCTTGCTTAGCTCAGGGCAGGTTTGCTGCAGTCTCTTTATTTTTCCAGGCAGGCAAGGATTAAATAGTCTTTTTTATGATCACAAAAAGAGGTAACCGGTATTTGATCAGCAGCTTAAATGACTGAACAGACTTTGTTGGATAAAATATTCAGCAGGTTTTTTGTGGTAGTTTTTTTTGTTTTGCTTTGTTTTGTTTTTTTCCTTTCAATAATTCACATTTGTTTGTGATTTCCCTCTGCCCTTTTAAACTACCTCTTCTCGGTGATTATTGGTCTAATTGTATCTAGTCTATTTAGGTTCTTGTATTAAGCTCATCACTGTGGTGTCTGAACATCAGATCAATGCCATGTAATTACAGTCACACAGAGCACAATCAACAATTATCAGTGATCACTTTTCAGATCTTGCAACAAAGAAATGCTATCTGAGACATTGCTGCAGGATTTCAGATTTCCAAATATTTGCACTTCTAATTAAGCAGATGGAAGACCTGCTGGTAATGAGAAAACAGGTCTCAGAACTTCTTCCATAGCTAATTTCTGCCCAGACCAAAATAAATTATGCTGCAACAATTCTTTTCCAAGGTAAATAACACAGCACACCACTTGGCAAAATGCCTCACAACAACAAAAAAACCCAGAGAAGTGTTTAAAGGTATTGCACTCAGTGGGAGATTTTCACACCACAGTAATAAATGCAACACAGCAAAAACCTACAGCTAGCAGAAGGGAATGCCTTCTTATCTAACTGCTCTGGAGGATATTTGCTGATCAATCCTATGAAAGGATGATATGCTTCTCTGTGTGTCCAGGGGATGAAATAACAAGCCTGAAGGCAATAATGCTCTCATATCATGTTTGAGAATTTTACAAATACAGCATGAGGCTCTGTGACTCAGTCTGAATGGAATTTTTCTTAGCATATGAATTTTACATGATATTTCGATACTAGCTCTTCTGGGCAGTTTTCCTAACACAGTGTAATGTTAGTTTTAGGTCCTTTTTTATCATATTGGTAAATACCGTGACACATTTTGTGATATGTGTGAGGAAGGGTAGCAAACCTGAAAATTTGAAAATTACCAGGATATTTGATTTGTCTCTTCTTTACTTCTGCAAAGTTTCCAATGCTTCTTTTGTTTGGAAGGAAGAAATAAAAAGCAGGAAAGACAAAAGAGTTTAGTGCAATTTCCACATGTGTTTTGCCTTTTTTTTTTTCCCTCCCATGGTCTCTCCTTAGACTTTAAATTCTTCTTGTAAAACAAATATCCTTATGTTCCAGATTAATTAAAAAAGAAAAATCAAATACATAGGTAGAGGTTTTTTTGTTTGTTTGTTTTTTGGCAACAACAGCAACAAAAATTCCATGTCTTTTTGTTATTCCCAAACCTCTAAAAGCAACAATTCTTGTCATTATCAAATTTCCATCTAGAAAACTGGTATGCATGTGGGGGTGTAATAGCACAATCTGATATTCTTGTAATACCAGTTTTCTATAAATAGGGAAATCTGTTATTTATCATTGGAACTATTCATTAAAATTAAAAAAAATATATATATACAGTATGGGCATCTGTTACTAGACTTTTAGCTGACTGACAGTTTTTAATCCATTTAGTGAATGCTAAGTGGAACTTGCTGGAATATAAGCCCTTTCAGGAAGTCTTTTCAGCTTATTCCTGATGTGTTCTTATGGCCTTTCTCATGATCCTTGGAAATTTATTTGTTTTTTAAAGATTGACTCCTGGAGTCAGGTGAGTACATGAAAATTGCAGCTTTTATTAAAAAACAAAGGTTTTCATTGTACAGAAGAAAGCTGAAAATTAGACTCTTTTAGGGTTCAAAAGGAGTGTAAGCAGAATACAAAAAAATTTTTTTTAAAATAAAGGCATATTTTTTAAGCTATTCCTAAGGTTTTAGGAGGTCAGGCCAAAAGGTTTTGACTATTTGGGTTTTGTAACAATTTCAATAATATACTATTTTTTAAATCTGCAGTACTGTTGAAATCTTACTGACCCATGCTGTAGGACTACATATTAGTAGTTCTTTACCAGAGGGGCTACCTCACTTCAGCACCTTTACCACACTGTTATTTTAAGCGTAAAGCATCCACTCTTGGCAACGAAGTACACAAAGTCAATGTGCATGAGCTACCTATGCGATGGCATTTGTGTTTTACCTCCACATCTTAAATCCCCATATTAATATTTTGTCTCAGATCTCCACTGCTACTGTCTCAAAAAAAATAGCCAACCTCTCATCAGTGGAGCACCACTTACATGGCAGCCAAATCCAGGTGAAAACCGACAAAGTATTACAGAGCCTTTTTATACCCTGCAATTACTTGTACTGATAATTTTAAGGTTTCCACTTTAAATTTGTCCTTTTAGATTTTTCAAAGAAGCTTTTGAAAAGTGCCTGCTCTAATGCTGGTTTTCACTGGTGTGAATTTCCAGACAGACTGGGAGAGAATTTTTCCCTCGGTCTCTCTCCTGCTCATGGATGGGAGTTTGATCACTATCTGTTGTCAGCATTTGTTTTCTTTTCTACTTGATGCACATTTTCGGTGTAATAAATAACGTAATTCCAGCTCTTATGGCTTCAGATGGCACAGTGCCCTCTGCTCGAACTCTTTGGAGAGGGAAATACTCCAGCTTACCGTCAGAGTTTCATTTGCAAGCTTTACTTTACCTTAGCCTTATTTTAAAAATTTCAAAGCTTTGCCTCCACAAATCAGGTTAAACTGTACATTACAAGGGAGCTGCTTGACCTTGAAGCAATCCGTTTTGAGGCAGAGGTGACGAAGGGGTTGGCAGGCAGGATTTATTGCGCTCTGAGGAATGCAGAGGGAGCACATGAACATAAATATACAGAGAAACAGGAGCGGGAATCGCAGATGGATCTGGCAGATAAGACTTCGGCCTGTATCTGTAAGTAGGTCAAAAGTGTGATGGTATCATCTCCAATGGAAATACAATTCAAAATCTTGTTTGGATGGTATATGATGCCAGACAAGCTTCATTGGACAGATAAAACATTATCACCATTATTCTGGTAAGACTGCAGAGTAAGTAGGATACTCAACATATATTACATGCTTGAGAGGTTTGGGGCAAAATGTGCAAAGATACCTGGAAACATTGCGCAGAAAATACTTACTGAACAGTGCCAAAGCTGGAGGGGGCTGTGGGATAAAGGACTTGAAGGGCTGCTCACTGAGGCCCATGGCAGCAAAAGGAGGCTGGTAGCAGGGTTAGATGCCCGCTTAAGAACTCGTGGATGTGACACATCTGGGCTGACTATCCTGGTTCTCATTCCTCAAAGCAAGAGGAAGAAATGACAAGCAGAAAGGGCTGGATGTTGTTAGCTGGTACTCTAACCCCAAGCAAACAAAGCAGAGGTCACAGTGGCCTATGTCCGTAAAAAAAAAAAAAAAGGAGACCCTCCTCATTAAAATTAAGTGGGAGATGTGTGCTCATTTAGGGAAATAATTTTTGTTTGCTGGACAGGATTTTCCAGTGCATTCCCTGGACTGATGAGCTGGGATTGTTGTGATCAACTTTTTCAATGCTCTAGTACTTTCTCGCTGGGATGAATGCAGTGAAAGTGAAATGCCTTTTTTTTTTTTTTTTTTTTTTTTTTGTCAGTAAGACCTTGCTTTTTGATAAGTTCTTTCCAGGTAGAAACCCCAAACAAGCTCTCCCCACTTCCATCCTTATTGTACCCCCATGTGCTGGCAGCCCACCTCTGCTTTCTGCAACTCTGATCCCTCTTTGGTCTGCAGCTCTCTGTCATACCTCTTTCAAGGTCTTCAGGGCTTCAGCTGCCCCAGAGAGACAGTAGAACAAAAAAGCAAGCTGAAAACATTGAAAGAGAGGACTGGAGGAGAGAAACGAAAGGAGATGAGTAGGCGTGGGAAAAAGAGACAGAACAAGCACAGCTGTAGAGTCAGAACAGACTACATATTTATTTTCTTTAAAAAGGTAAGTGGTTATGTTTTGAAAAGCTCCTGCTGTTGTTCTTTCCAGCAGTAAAGCCCTTTATTTAAGCTTTTTTCATTCGCCTGACTCTTTTTTCCTTTCTCTCACTCTCTGTATTAAAGGTTTAGTATGTGACCTTTCAGAACATGGTTGTTGGATTTTTGGGCCCTTGGATGATAGTGGCTTATTATGTACATATTTGCATAATGAGTTAATTAGGCATAATATGTGGTTAAAATTAACTACACTGCGCTCTTTTTATAGAAAGTCAGCATAGATTTCTGCCAAAGTGTCTCCTTAGACACCCTCTTGGGGGCCTGTTAGGATTCCCTGCCCACTTTCACATGTCACTAACTTCTGGTGATTAATTTATGAGCTCTGATACTTCATCTGTGCAGATTATACATATAAACCTCCCTACTCTGGAATTTTAGGATTATGTAACAATCTAGATTTATTTAAAAAGGAGGGAAAGAAATTCAGGTCCAGGTGATTATAATGAAGGCTTTGATAATGCCATCAAAATCCATCTCAAATGCACAGAAATTAAAAAAAAAAAAAAAAAGGAAAAAAAGAGGAAAATCCACCTTTGTTGTTTTTAATGTTTTCTGTACAACTTCTGTGACAGCCACATTTCCTGTCCTTCCCATTTGGAGATGCAACGCCACTATGAGTGATATTTAAGCTCATGAAGTTGTTTCATACTTTTATGTCTGTGTTGTCTATCACTGTAGTCCTGTGGTCCTCAAGGTGTTCCACGTTGGCCCTCCCCAAGCATGATAATGTTGCTTTCTGGTAATGTGTTCACTGCATGAGACAGGACACAAGTGATTGCCTAATTTTCAGTGTTACCTTTACCATCTGAAGTTGGCCCTACTTTGATCAGAAGGCAACCACAGACCTCTGGGGGGCCCTTCGCACCTCAACCATTCTATAAATCTCTAGTTATTTGTGCTGTGGAATGTGTGATGAGTATTGATGCTCTAGCCATGGCTATCACCCATCGATGGATGACAGGAAGTAGGCATCAGACCTGGATTCTCTGAAACAGAGCTGAAGCTCCTAATATCACTGTTCCTTGGTCCTCTTAGGCATGGTGGAGGAAAATCTAGAACAGCAGATCTTTCTGCCTTTTCAGATGTTCATGTTTTACTGCGCGGTTCTAACAACATCATGGAGACACATCCCAAAACCTCCCTCATGGCATTGCATTTCCACTGCTCTGTGTGCCGTGGGTCTACACTGCATGCACCTACTATTATATTGTTTGCTCCAGGTGATATAAGAAGAGCTGTGAGTAGGAGGAAATAACTTTAGCTATGTGTCTTTCCTCTTACTGATCATACACCTTGCTATTTTTCGACCATTCCTTTCTCCTTCAGGCATGTAAAGCTCCTCGGGGAAAGCACTGGCCACTGCCCAAGACAGCATGCTAGAGTAGATGGAGTGACAGCCTAATGCATTTAAACAACATCTAGGTAAGAACTGAATCCAAAGTAGAATTTAGAAAGCAGCCCTAAAGGCACACTCGCTATTTTTTTCTCTATTAAAATCCAGAAAAGGAAAACCTGCTTTTAGTTAATTCTCAGTGTTCAGTGTTTTGCACAGCAGGAGAAATAAATGGCTGGTAACCAAAACTGGTATGTGCCACCGGGGAGGGACACAAACATAATGCTATATGTTTATTTATACAGCAACTGCTTTCCACAGGCCACTTTCTGGCCTCAGAAACAAAGGTGGATGAATCATGTTGTTTCAACACAGTGAAATACTTGAAGAAATATAAATTGGATTACAGTTTTTCCTCAAACAATTTATCCCTATAGTTATTAGCCCCAAATCTGGAACATATGTATGTCTCCTGAATAAGAGACAAACTGCATAGATAAAACCACTGGCCATTGAACAATAATCTGTAGTTGCATAAAAATAAAGCATTTTCCATTCACTTTTGTGCAAGCTACAGTATGCTAACTTTGCCTCACAGCCTCTTTAAGCAGAGATCAAAAGGTATGGTCACTGACCTGTACAGTTAGTTGTTTAGACACCACAGAAAAATTTCACGAGTGGGACAGGAAGAGATAAAATCATTCTGCAAAGGCCATAAGTAAAATGGATGATTTTTATATGTTTGCTAAAGTGTTTACCAGGGTGTTTTTGCTCAAATTCTGACTGGTGGGTTTGGGGATTAGGAGGTTCTTCCCAAGGGATGGCATAGCTGCTGGGTGAAGCAAAGACTTTCCACTTTTCTATACAGGAAAAAGTCCACAGATGAAAAGGAGATGTAAGAGGCTTATAAATTGGGTAATTCCAGCAGAGTACATTTGAGAAGAGTACTCCATTGAGTTTCCATGGATAGAAAATCCACTGTTGGCAGAATCAACAAACGGTTGGAAAATTTCAGAAAAAAAGTTTTCCATTAAAAAGTATAGATGGATTGAGACGGACATCTTCTGAGGAATTGTACTACTTCAGGAAAAACCTCCACTGCATAAAATTTCCAACAACAGAGTGGATTTTTTTTTGTCTCTTTTTCACACTGGGGTGACAGAAATTATTTCTTCTGCCATCCTCAGCATGCGTGCTCTTAGGGCTCTCATCTGGTACAGGTTCCTCCTCTACCTAATTCCCGTCTCAGCTGTGAACTTTGGACACTAGTTTCATATGGGATTAAAAGCAGGTCTTGTGCCAGAGTATTTTCATGTTCCACTTCAAAGAAGGGGGAAAAAAGAAGGAGTATAGATCAGTGCTTATGCTGTTAGTAAGGAATTTGAGTCCTTATTCTCCTGTTTCCTAGCTACAACTATTATTATAGAAACCTAGAAGATTTCTGATTTATCTCAGATATTTTCACTGGGCAGGGAAAGGATTTTTTTGTCCATTAACACTTTAAGAAGTTCCAAAGATGTGCTGATTGAACAGGATGTCCCACTGTCCTTTCCTTAGCCCTCTGTATAAAAGCTTGATTTTATAGCTCAAGAAAGCCTCTCTGTCCCCTAGATAAGGGAAAGGAAAGAGAATAATAAGATAAAGTGAATTTGGATCCACAAATGCCCCGTTATAGTTATTTGAAACTCTTCAAAGGATTCTGTGTTTGAGAGAGATGGAGGTGTAGTGTAGTCAATCATACCACAGGGAGACAACCCAAAAGAGACATTTATGAAGGAAAAAACCGCAAGTAAGAAAAGCAGGTTTTCAGAAATCAACATGAAAACATGTTTTAGAATCTGCTATAATCATCCTGAAAGGGACAGATGTTGGCTTTCCACCCTCAGCTACTCTGGCCTATTCTGTCTCTGAATGCTGAAGCTCACAATGCTTTTTTTTCCCTCCAATTTCAGAAGTGTCAGACAGGAGACACGGTGCCGGTGAAAAAACTTATACGGATCTCTTGTTAGCTAACTGCGGTGTTTTGTTTCACAGTTACATGTCTGCACAAGCCGTCATTGTGTCAGTCATAATTACCACCTATTCAGTGGCTCCCTTCAGGTTTCATCACCTTTGCAGCATTAAGCAGCCAGCTGCAGGAAGGAGTCGGCTGCCCTGGAGCAGCAACCGTCAGCCTCTGGATTTCAGGGTATAATTGCTGCCTGAGTGCAAACAACTCCCTCCTTCCTGCATAAAACACCAAATCCACTCCTTTTTTTTATTTGGCAGAGATCAGAGCCCCATCAAATGCACTTTTTGCCCAGCATAAGAAGACAGCCCCTGTCTTCTCCAGGGACAACCCTGCATGGGCAGGATGGGGGACTGTGCAGCTACGTGTCTGTGCCACCGTGTGCCACACATGAAAATGTGGCCCAGCACTTCTAATTGGAAAGTGGCTCCAGCTTGCCTGTAAACTCCTTTTTCTCTCCGCTGTGAAACATTTGAGCTTGCCTCTAGCACTGAAGTCTAACTGCAACATCCTTGATGACCCTCAGATGCTGAAGATTACTCTCCTGACTAAAAATTTGGAGTACCTCTGTCTAAACTTACTTTTCAAGAGCTATGCTCTGGTGGAAGGGCAGGTAGATAAGCCCTCATCTGGGCCAGACAGGCAGAAAGAAATGGTAATATGAAACCCTAGAAACTGGGAGGCAGTTTCAGAGCATTCCTGTCAGGCTGCTGCATGGTTTCACATGCCAATTGCCTTTCCTGTCTTGCCATCCTGTTTACCGTGTTTTATAAATTCAGCTTTGGCTGCATGACCCAGACCAGCAGGCCTGCCAACAATCATGTTGCATTTTGTTAACTGCTTATGACTTCTGGACAGTGTGCTGCTGTGATTGTCACACTCTTTCACTTAAACATATGGCACGTGGAGACACAAACTACTCCAGCATGCAGCTTTTCATGCTAGATTTTTACATACCAGTTGCAGATGCTATTTGTGGCGGCTGCTGGGATTGGCGTGGTCCAATCCTGGAAGCAGAGAAAATCCTCTGCTCTGAGAAGTACCTGGCATGCTGGGTTTCTTTGGCTCAATTAGGAAAGCCAAAGATGCTGTCAGACTTTTCTCAATCTGATAAAAATGCTACCAAGCTGGGCTAAGTATGTGTATCACGTTGGAGAGACAAGAATGACAATAAAAGCTTGGTGGGAGTAAGAAGTGTTGAGAGGCTAACTGAGGAGAAGAGCTATTTCATTTGTATCAGAAATGAGGAGGAATTTAGAGATGCAAAAGTTCTGCCTGATTGAGGCCCCCACATAGTGAAGTTTATAACATATTTGTCAATACAACATATACAAGTGGGAAATTTTCTGAGGTGCTTCCTGCACATGAGACTTTCTGAGATAACTCTGAGACCAAGTCACCAAAATAAAAATGTGAAACTGTCAAATATTAAAGCTAATATTCAAATAAGCAAACAGAAAGCATAAACCCCCCCCAAATACCTGCAAACATTCCTCCAAACATGCATGACCTGTCTATGTGCTGCACGAGTTCTCTTAATTTCCTCTCTTCATATAAGTTGATTCTTCTTTAGTTCTGAGTCTGAATCAGAGAAAAAGACTTAAGGGATTTTACATGAATTTCTTGCCACAAAACTCTGAATTGAAAACCAACACAGATATGGCCTGATGAGAAGGAACCGTATAATGCTCACTGTCCCCCTCTTTTTGATAAGGCAAAACATGGCACAAATTTGAGAGGGAAAACGTGGAGGAGAAATGGGTTCTGATTTTGTAGAGACATATTGCACTCTTCATACTCACGTATTTTCCACCAGACTTGCTGGATTTGAAAAGATGCAAGACATAGAGCAATAAAACTATCCAACTTCACCAGTCTCTGTAATGTAGAAGAGTTAATAATGAATCTTCAAGTAGAGTATCTGAGCAGCTGTTATACTTCACCAGTTGCTGCTTTCCCTTGCAATAGTGTTTCATACTGCTAAGCCACGTTGTGGTGCATTGGCACGAAGAACATTAGTTTCAGATCCTAAGCTAGGTCATGGGAAATATCTAAAACTGTTTGGCATTTTAAGCTTCTGAAGTGCTGTGATCCACCAGGATGTGTTGTCACAGGGAAAGAATTATGTATGTAAGAGGTCACTACTGACACCACTTTTCTTCATTTTCCTTGGCCTGTTGACCTACCTTCAGTCCTGAAACTCTCTCCTTTCCTCATATTCCTTGCTTACTACTGTATGTTTCTCTTGATTTCTTTTAAAAGTGCATTAAAACAAATATAGTTTAATTTCCTAATGTTATTGTAGAGAACTGTGCCTGTCTAAATTTACCTCTTCACAGTCAGCTTCTCTCCTGCCATCCATCCCATCCAAGTGCAGTGTTACCCTATTGTCTCACTTTGCTCCCAATTTGGAACAAGCTATGAGCTTGTTCATGAGTGTTATTTCTCTTGTGAAGTTAGTGGACTGGAGTAGAAATTGACTCAGTACATTGATAGAAGTGGAATGGACTGGAAAAGAAGAAATTAGTGAATAACAATTCCTAAGGTGCCCAACTGATCTAAGTACATTTCATAGTTGAAGAGCCTCGAGCTAAGTATGGACCAGAATCCCAATTGTGAATAAACTGGAATTGTAGGAAAGCTCAAATCAAGACTTTGGTATCTGCTCTTTTCTAGAAATACATCAAATCCACTCAATAAAACAACAAATGCACATAAACCATCTGCAGCTTCTGTCATGGGACAACAGGAAACCGTAACTGAATGGTTCTGAGGATCCTCTTACCTGGTAGCTAATCGGGAGTACATGAGATACACACAAAACATTTTATTAAGCATTTTTCATTTGCTTTTACCAAGAGCACTTTTATGAAGTCCAGTCTGGCTCTTGATGAACAGAAACTGTTTGGAAACAGCTGGTTGTTAGTGAGCCAAACCAAACCTGGACGCGGTGTGACGTGACTGTATTCGCTGAAAGCTCACCAGGATGCTGTGTCAGACAAATGCGCTCCTACAGGACAGGTGGCAGGAAAGGCTTGGCCATATGGAGAAGCACTGCTGTTGCTGTCACTGCCAAAAGCTGTACTAGATGCCCCACAAAACAGAAAGAGGATTTACTACAGTCGAAGGGGCTTGTTAACTCTGTTGGTCATAAGATAATGAAAGCAAAAATGTTTTCCCTCATTAGAAAAAGCAGAAAGAGTGATGTTAGCTAAACAGTGGTCAGTATTAAGTGAACGACGCAGTTATGTAGGAAAGGAGCTATAGGAAGGCCTTATCAGTATAGCAGTCAAGATAAAGCAAGTATTCGCCACTCTGTTCCCTCTATCTTCTCTGAGCATATCAGCAGTGAGATCGTGCCTATTGTCACTCCTACCATGAGTTATGTGATTCTTTCACTTTTGAACTGGGCTCTGGCCTGTGATGCCCTCTGTGTCACTCGCAGTTACACAGTAACTGAGTGAATTTGTATCTGCAGACACAGCAATGAAGACAGTGACCTGCCAGCTTTTCAATTCTACCCCCAATCAAAGAGGGATTTATTTCCTGATAGGAGTGTAAAATTTAGAGAAAATAGAGTTTAAGGCTTCAGATAGTTGCTGGGCATCATCCTGTCTAAACTTAACCGCACACCAAAGACAGCCCAGATAGGCAGAGACACCTCAGACATCCCTCACACGGTACCACTGCACAGCAGTTAACTTCCATCAAAGGGAGAAAGACCATTTTTAAACCTTTCAGAATATGTGGAGGAACTTTCCTGCTCAGACAAAGCCGTCTAGGGAGCTGAAGCGAAGTTGGGATAATCCTCCTCAGAGCCCCGTGACTCTGCCATTTCCTCATGCCCTCGCTGGTGCCCTGAGGGGAAGTGGCTTTCCAGGAGCAGGCAAGAATGCCTCACGACCTCTCCATGTACCTGTGAGGAGTTTTCAGACTGACAGATGTAGCCAGCTTATTGCTTAGGCCCTGGACTGAGTGTGTTGGCTTAGCCCGAGTCAGCTGCAGTTCTTCCAAATAAATGTGTTTGCTGACGACTTACTCACGAGCTATGTTGGCATAGGTACAAAAGCTGTGAGCTTTTGTAGCAGTTGCAGCTGTGGCATCTCAAGAGGTCATCTAGACTGAACCCACTACACCTAAACTACTTTAAAAGACATTCCTGCAGCCTGTTCTTAAGAGCCACCAGAAGTAAAGATTTCACATCCCCTTCAACAATTGATTTCTCTGCTAACCTCTCTCCACCACTTCCCTAAGGTATTTTAAAGTGCTTAATCTAAATCTTTAAGCCAATAATAGCCACATGGACAAGATCCAAAAACAGCACTGACAATGGGTGTTAACACCAGTTCAGAAACCTTACGCTCCAGGGTGCATACAACTCTTTGCTGGTCACACCAGACTGGGCTGGTACCAAGCAGCAACCTGTCGGCAAAGTTATGCCATGGCTTCCCAGAGGAACGACAGCTTCCCGTGACTCCTACGTCTGCCTAGAAGTTTGTTGGGTAAGAGCATGGACAGAAAAACTTATTTCCCTCCAGCAATCCACACAGGAAATGCAGGATTGTGTTGCAGCCTGAGGCAATGATAGAGGGATGTCTTGGGCATGCTCTGAGCCTGCACCAGAAGGAAAAGACCTCTTTTGCCGGGGAGTCTGGCTGCTCTGAGGGGAATAGTCCCGAGGTGGGAATGTTGCTTCTGGTGATTGAATTAGTTCCCCTAGGGTTCATTAGCATGTCTCCACAAGGCACTGTGTATGACCATATGGATGGAGAGGTTTAGCCATGTCAGTGTTTTCTGAATCAGCCACCAGCCCAGCGGTTTAATGTAAGGAAACTAATTTCCTTGCTAGACATAAACACAACCCAAATCTAGTTAGAATTAACTAGGTGAAGTCTGAGCTCTTTTCTTCGCCTCCACGGCATTTTTCTGTATTTCCCATAGAACGGCTCAAGTGTGGTTCCTCTCCCAAGCATTTCTGGGCTGGCAGTCACGCAAGAGACTTTCCAGTGCTTTGCAAAGCTTCCCTCTTCCGTCTATTTGGGACTATAAGGAAAACAGGCTGCCTCAAAATAGACTTCTACTTTCCACTTTGACCAAAACCACTACCTGTTGGGAAGATGGCATTTCCCCTGCCCAGCCTAAGAATGGCTTTCTGAGAACTCTGCTTTTTCAGTGATTTGGATTCAGCTGGGCTGAAGCACAGCACAGGGACAATATTTAATTCTTCCTTGCTATTTTCTCTAGCTTTGATTCACGGCAATGTAATTTTGGAAGCTTAATCTAGTTTCATCAGCCATGACTGGAGCTAGAAAACAGGGCAAGTTATCAGAAGATACAGCAGGGAGATAACTAAAGGAAGTTTCATTTGGCACAAATTATCAGGAAATCCTCCCAAAATCAAGCCATCAAGGAAATGATGGAAGTACATGATTTCACTAAAAATGAACCCACACGTATACCACAGCACACACAAACACAAATACACATCCCCTTTCCATCCTCGGAAAGTCAGTTCGCTTTTTTTCTGGGGCTACTACAAATATTTTAATGTATCCTGGCCCCAGTCCAATCCTCTGCAATTGCTGGCAGCCATTTTCTATCATCCCTGTCATAAGTTTCACTGTCACAGCAGTTTGTGCCTTGATTTTTACTCTGCCCAGAACCAAACTCAGCTGTCTGGGGCAGTTCAGGTTCTGCACTCAGGACTAAGCGCAGCAGCTGGAACGTCTGCCCCAAAGAGGTCCTTATCATTTACTCCCTGTGCCATGGGAGCCCCTGGCAGCCGCCTCTGGAGGAGGGCTGTGCTCCCCGGGAGCAGTTTGTGCTGCCAGCAGCTTCTGCAGCAAAAGCAAAGGCAGCTCATGCCTGGGGACCAAAAAGCAGCGTCACTCAGGGAAGTTGGGGTGCAAGGCGGCAATTACCAGTAATAAGTCTGCAACAGGATTGCCTGTGGGCATCGGAACTGCCTAATGCTTTTCCAGCCCTCAGAGAGCTGAATGCCCCCAGCCCTCCTCACAGGAGCCAAGGTCACCTTGCAGGAGGTGTGTTGTGGGGATCAGGCCCCACAGGCTCTGACTCCATCTCCAGTTTGTCTGGAGGTGTATAACTTCTGGCACACCTCAGTGCACCTAATTGTTGTCACTATTAGAGCACAAGGACAAATTGCTGACAAAGAGGGCTGCATAAAAATGCACTTGGGTGCAATAGCTGTGGCAGTATTTCAAACAGCTTCCTATTGTACATCTCCAAGAGAGATGCAAGCACGTGTGCTTTATAATTGTGCAACCATATCGCTGAATATGGATAGCACTTACAAGTGCTGTGTAACGTGTTGACAACTCTGCACACATAAATATGGATTGTTTTTCAGGCACAACCCAGGCAAAGAGAAAAAATGAGTTTTTATTTTAATTTCTTCTGCAATGTCTGAGCTAGCTGCTACAAGACTTATAAAGAAAAGTGGGAGTCCTAATGACTTAACAAGCAATTCAAGACAAAGCACCTCAGATCTCTAAGTTCAGCTCCCTAAAAATTTTTTATCTACGGTTCAGATCCTATCAATTATTCCTTTTTATTATCATTATTATCATTTTTATTTTTTTATACCGCTATTAGCTCTTGAACTTCCTAGTTTGTTCTCTACCTCTTTTGGGTGACTTTTCAAAATTCAGATCATTCCACAGTAAAAGCTTTAACCGTCCTTTATACCAAGATATCTCTTTCTTTTTGACATCAAGACTTTTCTCTTTGATAACTTCAAATGTTTCTCCCTCTCTGCAGTAAGTACTTAATTCTCACCAATGGTTTTGCTTTTCTATCAAACATAGCAGTAACACCCCGTATGTTGTTAATCTGCTACGGCCATTGAGTGCTTTCTTTGCTTTTTTTTTTAAGCTTCCTACTGTATTTATATAAAAACCACCACTATTTGTTCAACATTGTTGTGGGGGTTTTTGTTTTTCCTAATGATGTAAAAATACTCTTGCATTTTAAACTCAATTAAATCTTCCTTTATGTGTTAGCAGAGCTGCACAACAGAGGTTTTCATCCTGTGCACTGCTTTCGCTGACTGTGAAACAAATAAAAGCCAAGCTTTTGCATTTCATAACCTTGAAGTTCTCTGAGTAGTTTCACCTCCAGGGCTGGGTAACTGAATGTTTTCAAGCAGCTTAGAGAGAAAAATGGGGAGGGGGGAGGAGAAGGCAGCAGTAAACAAGAATATGATTTCAGATTTTCATGATTTAGACTAAACTGAATAGCAGCAGAAGAAGCAGAGAGAGACTGTATATACATGATGGAATGGTTTCATAATTTAAAATACATATTGTATTAGACTTTCAGCATAAAAGGGCTAATGTGTTTCTCATAACATCCCACATTTTGTTATTACTTTTCACCCCATACCAGCACAAATGGTATTTGAGTGCTGACAGGCTGAAGGGAACATGCAGAGACCATGTTATCTGTTCCTGGGGCATAGCTGCAGATGTGGTGTGTGGCAACTGTGCTCATAGTTCTCTGCATTGCTACACAGCAGTTTCAGGGCAGACCTGGGAGTTTTACTGGAAAAGCAAATGCCCTGGAATGGAGGTAGTGACTCATGAGTGGCTATGAGCTGTGCAGCACTGCTAGGATCATGGGGCAGGAAGAATGTAATTGCTCACACTAAATCATCACTGCCCCCTCTACACACCCAGGGCTTTTTTATTACCACGAGTGATCAAACCTCCCTTGTTTTCAAAATATTCTGAGTCCTCTAAGTGCATTGACTTTTCTCACTGCCCTGATTCACTTGCTCCGTCAGTACCAAGTCAAGAAAGGTCTATCCCATCTAGAATTACCAGTACTGCTTTCTCTACTGGGCAAGTTTACCTGAAAGGCTGTTCCTTCTACAGTTGACCTTGTCTGACCTTGGCTAGCTTGTGCTGGGATAGAATTGCAGAAAAGTGCACAGAGAAGTCAATAAGAGACAGCTTTTCAGAAAAAATTGGGAGCTATTTACACCCGCTATACAACAACTCCAGTCCAGACATACAGAAAACCATTGACTTGATAAGAGACACATTTCTGCATTTCTAGAAGACAGTCTGGGGATTAAAAAAAAAAATTAAAAAAATCAGACTTTATTATATAACGAAGCCAGGATATTCCTTAAATATGCCATGTGTTAGGTGTTTCATGGAATGTGGGTATTCCTGGTGTGACAACAGCTGTGAGATACTGCTTCCAAGGCTGGAATAAACTCATAACATGCCTGTGGTATTTATTGCCTGTGTTAAACAAAACCTCTTGACACTCATCATTTGAAATAATTCCTTTAGATTACAAATCAATTTGTTAATAGATGTCTCCATATATTGAAGCGGGTTGAGTATGGATGCATATTATTAATCTAGATTCTACAAAAAGCACATGTTTCTTTCCCTCTTATGTTCCTACAGCATAGTGCAGTTACAGATGTAATCTGTAAAACATCAGTTTGCAAGCAGAAACTTGAAGCTGCACAAGGGCATGGAGGTCTACTCATGATTTTCAAAAAAAAAGCTTACTCTGCAAAAAGTTTGAGAAGAAAGTGTGGACACTAGTAGGACAAACAGTTCCTTATCCACTGCAATTTCAAATCCAGTGAAATGTACCCTGTGTAGTCCAGAGTGCTCCCCTTATTTTTCTCTAGCACATTTATGCACATGAACAAGCGTGATTACATTCATTTACAGCTCCAGAACAAGAAGGCATTCTGAGGTTTACAAGATTTGCCTGTGGAGTGGTCGGTCTCCTCTTTTCTTCATGGATTCAGCATATCCAGACACCGAGAGACACGAGGAATAGATTTCATAGTTGGAACTTACATGCAAAAACATGGCTTCTCATTTAACTGACTTGGAAGACGGTATCTGCTCACAGGTAGGATGGGCCAATCTCCCTCACCAAAGACATCATAATTGCTTTCCTTTTTTCAGTGCCATAGACCATGACTTTTGACAAGAGGAAGAATGAGATTTGAGGACCAGTCTTATTTTCACTAATGACATTGAGAGAAAAAGTTAAGGTGTGCTAATTTGTTTTGCTGCTGGTATGAGGCTGAGGGGCATTGTGAACACAGATAAAGTTTAGAAGATAGCACAGACGAATCTGAAGACTTTGGTGGTCTGGCAGAAGGAAACAGGGTGCCATTTAGAGTGCAAAAAGTAACAGAGAAAATTTATTACATAGGAGTTTTTTGGTTACAAATGACATGGGAAGAAAAACTTGTGTGCATTAGAAGTTAACTGCACACAGTCACTATGAGTATGTGATGTGATTTCTGATAAGGAAGTGGAAGGTATCAAACACATTGTGTCTGCTTTGCATGAATATGAATCTAAACCAGAGTTAGAATAGATACTTTTTAGTATGATAAGACTCGTAAAGAACAATTTGTGGGAAGAACCAAGCTGGCTCTGTACTGGATCAATTTGTGAAGTGCTTTACATAGTGCCCGCATCCATTACTTCAAGAAATGGGCTCAGTGAGGAAAAAGACCCTTTCCGCACCTTTTTTCTTTAATGGTACTGCCCTCATCTTTGATCAGAGTTCTTGGCTAGGTTCCTAATTTGTTGATTAGCCGGGATGTCCTTTTGAAAAAACTCACAGCATTTGATTACACCAGCTGTGGCAAAACTACGATTTCTGCACAATTTAGAAGTACCTGCACAGTTTTCACAACTGGGATGGACTTTGTAATCATTGGCACGGGGTCTAGTTGGAGGCCTGTCACTAGAGGTGTCCTCCAAGGCTCAATACTGTTCAGATACTGGGCCCATTAAGCTATTCATCAATGACTTGGGTGAAGGCACAGAGTACCTGCTCAGCAAGTTTTCTGATGACACAAAGCTGTCAGGAGTCATCCATACCCCAGAGTGCTGCGCAGCCCTTCAGAAGGACTTTGACAGGCTGGAGAGAGGGGCAGAGAGGAACTGTCTGAAGTTCAGCAAAGGCCAATGCAGGGTCCTGCCCCTGGGGAAGAATAACCCCAGGCACCAGCACAGGCTGGGGGCTGACATGCTGGGAAGCAGCTCTGCACAGAAGGACCTGGGGGTCCTGGGGACACCGAGCTGTCCATGAGGCAGCAGCGCCCGGGTGGCCAAGAAGGCCAATGGCATCCTGGATGCATTAGGAAGAGCATTGCCAGCAGGTTGAGGGAGGTGATCCTGCCCCTATACTCAGCCCCGGTGAGGCCTCATCTGGAGTGCTGTGTCCAGTCTTGGGCTCCTCAGGACATGGACTTCCTGGAGTGGGTCCAGTGGAGGGGAATGGAGATGACTAAGGGACTGGAGCACCTTTCTTACACAGGAAGGCTGTGGGAACTCGGCCTGTTCAGGCTCGAGAAAAGACAGCTGAGAGGGGACCACATCAATGTCTATCAGTATCTGAAGGGAAGGTGCCAAGAAGATGGGTCCAGGCTCTTCTTGGTGGTGCCAAGCAATAGGACAAGAGGCAACGGACAGAAAATGATGCACAGGAAGTTGCACCTGAATGTGAGGAAGAACTTCTTCACTGTGCAGTGACTGTGCACTGGAACAGATTATTCAGAGAGGTTGTGGAGTCTTCCCCACTGGAGATACTTAAGAATTGTCTGGACACAATCCTGTGCCATATGCTTTAGAATGACCCTGCTTAAGCAGGGAGGTGGAACCAGATGACCCACTGTGGTCCCTTCCAACCCTACCCATTCTGCAATTCTTTGACTCTGTGATTCTGTGACTTGGCAGTCTGCTGCCCTGTGTCCAGACCACCCCCTCCCACAGGCTGCTCTGGCTGGCCCCTGTTCCTTCCAGTGGCAGTGGAGAGTGGGCCTCTCTCCACTGCCCAGCCTCCAGCCAAGCACAGACCAGCAGGAAGGGTCTTTGGCTATGAGAAACTCAGGTTGCTCTGTTACAACTCTTCATCTCCAGGACTGACTTTCTAACATAACTGGGATGAGAGCAAGCCTCAGAGGCAAATGGCAAATGTAGTGTTATACATTCTTCCTGTACTAAACCCAGAGAGTCTGCCCTAAAACCAGTGTCCACCACGTGAAGGAAGAAGAAGAAAAAGGAAGGCCCTATCACTAAGCCATGCTTCTATAAAATGCTGTGACAAAGCAGCAATGACCTAAGAATTAAGACAGGCTAAATAGCTACCTGTCCTTGAATAGTGGGTATTATGCATGACATGTTAAATGCAAAGCACAGAGGTACCCCTGTAAAGGTAAGAGTAGGAAGGATGATTATTATCTTCAAACCATTTAATCTGTATTTAGTGAACAATGATTATAAAGGCTGCCCATTCAGTAATGAGATTCAGAGTCCCTTAGTTAATTGATATATAGCAGATAACACTGAAAGAGATCTTCTTCAGTTCAATGCCACTTTATACCATAGTTGTAGTAAGTTAAATAAAGTTTTCTCTGAGCATTCATACGCAGTAAATAAATTAGTTTGTTTGAATTTGCTTGCAAATTTTCATTGGGGAGGAAACTGGGCTGGCAGGGTTTGTTGGAAGTGATGGAGTTTTTTAAGACACATGCCTGTAAACCTTTACATCATGACCTACTATGGTGTTGTGGTCTCAAGGTACTTCCCTGGCAGAAGGAAAACCCCAATCTTGACGTATTTTAGTTCTAGCAGGAAGTGCATTAGGAAGAATGAATTCTCAGACTTTCTAAGAACACAGAGCATGTAGCAGGAATAAAAAAACCAACCAAACAAATGGAAAGAATAACACAAGAGTTTCTTATGCAATCCCTGCTTATTTGCAGGCTGAATATTTATGCACAGTTTTTCTCCTCCTGCACATATGAATGATGAATTTAACATGCACAAAAGCAAAGGTGATTGTGAGTATTCCATGCTAATGGCTATTATTCATGTGCAGATGGCAGCTGTAAGACATAGAGGTGATATTAATATTGCCTCACTTTTCCCAACTCCATCTCCACTCACTTGCCCTCCTGTGTCTGCAGTACACAAGCTGCAGTTTATCAAATGGTCCTCCACCCTCCGAAGGAAAGCTATGAATCTCCTGGAGTGTGAAGGGGTACCAGAGGCATTTTCTTCTGACATAATTGTAGAACTATGGTGCAATTTAGCTAAACAGCTGGTTTTTTTTGAACTGTCTTGTTTGGCTCCTCCTGTGCAGTGATTGCCCAAAGATGCCACTTACCCTGAGCAGGCTGTGTCCCGGGACCTCAGAGCTGTGTCCCTAGTCCCAGCAGCTGATGTGACCTTGGACACAGTGATGGAGTACAAAGAGGGACTAGTCCCACTGCCGTGCCTGTTGTTTGTGTCCTGACAGCACTTGGGATGAAAAAATAGACACTGTTTAACGGAGCTGGATGAGAGCTTCAGCTGTCTGGGAAGCAGAGGAAGGAGGCCCACATTTCAAAAACCAGGCTTGGGACAAGAGTGGAAGGGAAAGTTGCACAAGTGAGTCTGCACCCATCTGAAGCAAACTCACGGTACTGCATTCTTGGCCTTCCTCTCTTTTTAGCAGATACCTGTGAAGCTCCCTGGCACCCCTGCATGCCACCTTTCCGTTCCACACCATCCTCACAAAGGGACAGCATCCTACTGCTCCCAGGCAATCCACTAGCTTCAGCGATGGAGGCTATGTAGGAATATTGCGTTGTTAATATGGTGCCAGAGATGGAAATTCACTTCCTCTCCTCCCCTCACCTCTCCTCTCTAAAAAACTGCACACTGAAAATAAATTAAATTAAAAGGAACATAAAGACTGAGAAAAATCAATTACTGCAAATTAGCAAATATGGTTCTGAAGGTACTTAAACCTTAGATCGGTCTCTTTCAGTGCATGCTTTCCAAAGCTGTTTTCACTGATGTCATGACAAGGAATCTAAAACTGCCACCTTAGCAGCAGAAAAGGGTTTAGTGAAGCCACAGTTATCTTTACATTCTTGCTGACAGTGAATCATTTCATTCAGTCGGCTGAAATCCTCAAATTCTGCAAAAGGAACTTCTCTTGTGCTTCAGACAAGGGAAAAAATGTCAGGCTGTTATAGTTTCAGGGACAAAATTTTAACAGGGAGAGCTGCGCCAAATTTGTCTAAAATCCTGCTGATCTGGTCCTTAGTCCTTCCCAGAAACTAAAACCAAATATAACCTTTCCACCCCTTCCTGAGGTTTAAAATTATTCTGTTAATATTTTTAGCATGAATTTTTGATTCCTTCCTGTCTCCAGAAAAGCAGGCAGAGTTAATGAATTTCTCCATGTCCTGTGGAAAAAGCTGTCAGAGATTAAGTCTTGTGTCTCATATCGTCTGGAATTTCAGGTACTCAGTGATCTCACAGCCCCATGTGCTAAATGCTATGAAGACACAACAGAGACTGCTAAGGAGAGCTCATCTTCTCCACCTCACGAGCTGTGACTTCCTTACTCACAAGATACTATAAAAGGACTTCTAATATAAATAATGCATCATCCTTAACTGAAATATAATCAGCAGAAATTAATTTGAATATTAATGCATGAGACGTGTGTGTTCATCTCTATTAGCTGTCTACAGCTGTCCCGTTTTGCTGAGATCTCTGGCCCATACATTCCCTTGCAGCACAGAATGGGAGGGCCATCAGGGATGTATTACTGTGGTCAGACTAGTCCTAATCACAATACATCCACAACCCCTGAGGAGTTATACTGGAGAACATTGAACCTGGACACTGTCCTCCATCCCCTCCCTCAGCACCTGCACTGTTCACACACACTTTCTGTCTTTGACAAAATCCCTTCCAGGCTGGGGGGATTCACCCAGGTCACCAACACTACAAAAGAAATATGGGGGTCGCTTTGTGTGGTGTTGGCTGGATGAATGATGGGTCCGACTGCGCTTATATGACTGTCCTTACACCAAAAAAAAACCCTCCCTGTGCTGCTGAAAGGCAACTCCTCCTGGGAGCCTGACCTTCATTTTTTAGAGGACATTATTCTAGCTGCAGCTGAATTTATATAAAAGCTACGGACAGAATACAACAAAACAGCTGAAAAATGAAGATTCTGTTTTTAATATGGGTGTATGAATATCTCCTCCACAGGTTTGTACAGCATCAGTCTTGCGTGGAAAAATCACCATGCTGGACATTTTGTGTAAACTGCCCAATCTCTTGCTCTCACATTCCTCACACAATCATAAAGCCTATTACCTCCCCAAGGCCATAACTGTGATGCGGCTGGACAGACTATCCTGAACAATGAAATGAAAACCCTACAATAAAAAACAAAGCTAGGGTTTGGGATTCATGGCAATATATCTGGGGCAGAGTCATTCAGCCTGTGGTTGTAATTATTCTCTGAAAAAGCAGCACAAACTCAGTCATTCAGAGGGAAGGTCTTACAGAGCTCTAGCATTGCTATAAAAAGGCCCAAACGGTATTGCCTCTGACACATAAAAATATCTGCTTGTACAAAAAACCAGGTTACCCCATCACTGTAGATTGATTATGTAAAAACAGCTATCACCACTGCTGGCTAAATGCAGAAATAATACTCAGCTCCTGAAAGAAAAGGATTTGCTTTGTTAAGTTTAACACGCTACTTGGAGAGATACTTTCTAATGGTGCTGAATAAGTTGAGAACACAAATCTCACTTAATTTGAGGCTAGAGGTAAAGCTAAGCTGGGGTTTACAGCCTGAGTCAATATTCTTCCTCTGTCTTCCCAGTCTTCCTAAATCAGCAAAGACAGGGACTATCAAGAACATATGGGATGCCAACCAGGACATAATCAGCAAAACATGGGACATTCTGAGCATACAAGGCAGATGATCACTCAGAAAGATGTTGATGTCCTTATGCCTATTCATTTATCTACTTGAATCAAAGGAATGGAGGAGGAGGGGGAATGGGTATTAGTAAGCGGGGAGGGAGTCTAAGCATGATTAACAATAGGTGTGAGACAGGAAGAACTAGATTAAACTGATCCATATGCAAATGATCTGAGTCTGATTGAATCAAACCATGCACAGTTTAATGAGTGTGGTAAGATGCCTTTATCTCTGCTTGGATGTGTTCCGAAAAGAAGGACTGCTCCAAGATAAAACACAGTTTAATAAGGAGGTTTTTCACTATAGGGTCGATCTGCATTTGCATTTCTCTCTCTGAGCCACACAGCTTTCCTCAACGTCCATTCCTTTTCAAGAGATTAGCTGGGTACGTATTGTTGACACACACCTGAGGGCATTGCATGCTTAACATGTGCATGAGTTTTAGCTTGGTCCTTCATGACCTGGATGAAACATCTCAGAATGAAGACTGAGTGGAAAAGTCTTATTTTTTTGCTTATCTACCAAACATTCTTTGCCCTTCTGTTGTTTTGAAGCTTTGTAAAATCTTTTCAGTATTCATACACTGATACAGAGAGAGAACATAGCTTGGGTACTTACAGCATCATGGGCTGGACTCAGAATGGCATCAGGGCTGCGAGAGGGTGATAACTCCAGCTTCTGTGGAGTTAATCTGACTTTTATGGTACTGTAGCTGAGGTCTAGCCCTCTATTTCTAGACTATGTGTTGGTTTCTTCCAAGTGTCTGCCTTTGAACACTGAACAAGGTAGCTAAGGCACTGCCTCAGCCTCACCTGTTGTATGCTCTGCTTACTGTTACAGGTGCAAGTGAAATGAAAGAGGCAACCTTCTCCTTCTTGTGAAAGTAAGATAGGGGAACCTCCAAGGCTCTCAGGTTGATCGTAGGAAAGACAGCTGACAGACGCCTGTGCTCAGGCTCCAGCAGGAGTGGCATGTAGTACGTACTGGTATTTTCATCCAGTTTTTTGATAAAGCTGTGGTTAGCAAAAGCCCTGAATCAGACTATACCTTGTTTTTACTCTAAGGCATAAAAAGCAGTGCAAGTTCCTCCACTTGAAGAGATCTAACCTGGCTGGGACATTTCTTAGTGGCCATCTACGGATACTGTGTTCTTCCTCACTCAGGACAAAGTTTTCCTGTTAAAGTACTGTGTTTTTCTCTAAAGCCTGTGTACACACTAGCATCTGTATTCACATACTACGTATTGCAGATAGAAAGTGCTTCAGTCTCAAAGTGCTGATGCTGCATAGTTACTCTCCAGCTAATATAGGCAAATAAATACCAGTGGTCATCCAAATGCCTTCCTGAAGAAGTCCCTTTTCACAGCACCTATAGTTTGTCTGCGCAATAAGGAACTCTTGAACTCGGCTGGTTAACAGTCTACTTACTCATCCTCATCTTCAAATGATCACCTTCTTCCTTAAAGAAGATGAGAAAAGATGATCCATAAAGATGAGAAATTTCAACAGAAACAAGGCACTTGAACAAAAACTTTTTCATTGATTAAAACAGAAACAATCACAGGCCTAAATGCTTTGCAGATTGGGAATCCAAACCTGTTATTGAATGTTCCATCATTATTAACATCATATTTCTTTTCCATCCCTGGCCTGCTTCATGACTTTAGAAATTTCTGGTTTTATATTCCCTTGAATATAATGTATGCTTACGTCATATATTTAAATTACTTCGATTTGAATTTCACTTCTATGTCTTTTAGCTTTCTTGACTCTATGCTAAGTGTCTGCAGCTTTGCATTTCATCATTAATTCTGGCTCAGCAACTACCAAGTCCTTTCTTATCTTATAGCTTTTCCCTGTATATATTCCTTTACAGTTATGCTACAGCCACACCATCTTTCCTCACAGACTATGGGTCCTGCCACAGTAGAAGGCTGAATCTTGTTAACCCAGTCACAAAACACAGTTGTGCCAACAATTACAAGAGTCTTACTTCTGTCCTAGCTTACTGTTATTTATTATCATCTAAGGTATCACAATGCTGTTGGGTCAGGAGCAGTCAGGGTGACAGAACAACTCAGTTACTGGTGGCAGTGAAGTTACATGCCCTTGTGCCTTGTGAGAAGATGCACTCCCAGAGCTACGTGTGAAGGAGGCAGTTTGGAAGCTGGCACACATCTCCTTACCTCTTGGCATGGTCTAACGTGCAATAGAATCACAGAATCATTTAGGCTGGAAAAGACCTGTGAGACTGAGTCCAACCATTAACCTAGCCCTGCCAAATCCACCACTAAACCACGCCCCTAAGCACCACAGCTACACGTCTTTTAAATACCTCCAGGGATGGTGACTCAACTTACTCCCCTGGGCAGCCTGTTCCAATGTTGACAACCCATTCCACGAAGAAACTTCTCCCAATACCCAATCTAAACCCACCCTGGGACAACTTGAGGCCACTTCCTCTTGTCCTGTCATTTGTGACTTGGGAGAAGAGGCTGACATCCATTTTGAACTTCTTTTCAAGTAGCTGTAAAGAGTAATAAGATCTCCCCAAAGCCTCCTTTTCTCCAGGCTAAACAACCCAAGAGGGTTGGATGCTAAACAAGCATAGGACAAAAATACACTGCTTGTGCCAAAGTGCTTATTCTTGAAGTACGAGTAAATTCTGACAGATGAGAGATGCAAAGGGTTAATGGGGGAACATTCACCGAATTTAACTTAAGAGAGCTAACTGTACTGTGTGCTATCTGCCGACGTGCTAATAACAGCTGCATCGATAGACCTTGCTGTCAGGCTCCTGTGGGGGCAGTTCAGAGAATTCCTAATCATCCCTCAAAGGATCCTGTCTGTCTTTATGGATTAAACAGAGAAATCAGATTGCTAACACGGTGAATTGAAGTTGGATGCTTAAAATTAAGTGATGTGAATGTTGCTTTTCCTCCACTCCCACTTCCCACCTTCTACCTGATAATGGACATGACTATAGGCAACAGTGTCAAAGCTTCATATGAAGGAAAGCATTTTTAAGGTCAGATTTGAAGACGGAGAAGAATGCAATTTTGTGACTGTGGCAGGGAGTTTAAGTGAAATCACAGAGATGGGTGTTGAGAAGTCTAGTGAGTGGCTGATGGAGGCTGGCACCACCACAGCTATCCAAGGCATGATATGGAGTGGCTGTACATTTTTAGGCCTACATCTCAGGCACAGTTCCAACCCTCCTTTGGTTAGGTGCTGTCAGATCTCTCTTGGAAGTCTCTGCTCTTCTTGGGCTAAATCTGGATTGGTATTAAAACATGAGTTCACACTGGCATCCTTTCTCAGGTGCCTGTTACAAGGAACAAATTCATCATCTTGCAGTGAACTGCTTGGGGTGCGATTCTGACCTCTTTGTAAGTCTAGTACACCTTTGGTTTCAGCGACCTCAAGATCCAATGATTTGGTTCTAAACATTTTCATCTTCTTATGTAGATGGGCATCCCTGTTCCAGCGGCGGTCTGGCATTTCCCTTCCCTCACAGATGGGAAGGATGCGTCCGTCTGGTTTCAGATTCTCAGCATCTGTCGAACATGACAGTTAAACTTCTTGCAGTCCTTTCAGTTGTCCAGTTTATATTTTCCTTTTATAACCGGAGGAGCTGCCATTCACAATTACTCCAGACCTGGTGTGAATATTTAACTTTTTCAGTGCCGGTTGTGGAATAGGTCTGATGGCTATGGTCTGGGATGAGTAAGGACTTCTACTCTGCCCATGAATTCATGGTGGGAAGCAAAGCTGTCAAAAACATCTGCTATTAATGCCACCAGAGTGTGCTTCCACTTTATTTGTGTAATTTTATTCTGACACCTTAGTCCCACGTCATTTGTACTTTTGCCCCTAGGATCAACACTGGATTCTGTATTGAAAGTTGAGAGCAGATATTTATTGTAGGCTTTGAGCCATACCTAAACGATGTTTGATCTCAATGCCATTATCATAGCATACATAGCTGTGTCTTCCTTCCTTCCAATTCTCTTTCATTCATAAGGCTGAAAGACCTTTTAATCTTTATGCAATTTCCTCTGCAAGGTCTAAATCACCTTGATATTTGGCAACATTGATTCTGTCTTTACTTTCTTGATTGCTCAATCGTAGGGAATTTCCTGAATAATAAAAATTATGTCCATATATGCAAACGTGGTCATAAGGTCTCTTTTGGCACCTCTTTTCTATTTATTATATCTAATTTATAAAGGATTTGTATTAGTCCAAATGTGTTCTTTAGCAGGCCCGATCCAATTTCTGTTTAAGTCTATGGCACTTTCAAGATAGATCTTAATGGTCGTGGGATTTAGCCCAAAGCCTGGTGTATTTAAATCAGTTTTAATCTGAAGGGCCCATAATAAAACCAGTGACTTTGATCTTCTTTTCTGGGAGTTCAACTGAAATCAGAGACTTTAATTTTTATTTTTTAACCTCAAGTAACTGCACGTTAGCTGGGTGACTGTGAGGACAGTCCTCTTCTGCATAAGTTGTTCTTTTTGTTTAGAACAGTGCATAGGACTTTGGACTAAGAAGAAAACTATTTTCACTACAGGCCAAACTGGGGATACATTACATAGAAACATTACTATAAAAATAATTATCTATTTCTATTACGGCCTAGTAATTATGTGCATGTGTGTATGTATATGTGTGTATATATATGTATATTTACACATGCAGAGGATGTATTGATGAATTAAGTTCAATGTTTCTGTTCTAACAGGACACTAAAGCAGCACTTGCCCTCTTCACCCTTACTGGACTCTTTCTTGGGCTGAATCTTGATGCCTTTTATAATCTGGGCTTCTCAAGTAGCGGTTGTGATGAAATTTTTTCCTGATATGCTCTTCTATCCAGTAGGAATTGACTGTAGATCACCAAACTGTTACCAAGTAGTAACAACTTACAGATGCTGTCAAGATTGGCTTGATGTGAGCTGGTGAGCTAGAGGTGAGGGAATAACTTACTAACTACTCTTTTGTGCAACATATTCCCCAGCACTGACAATTTAACAGAATTGCCAGAATGCTCATCTATTACAATCACAAATCAGATGGCCAACAACCTTAGCGTTTTAATCTTAATCTGCCTTTGTTTCTCCCCTTGTTTTCTCTTTCCCCTCTGCCCCTAACACATACAAACACAGAGACTTTCCGCTTTTATAAATACAATGGATGTTGTTGTCAGTTCAGATAAGAGCAAATGCCAGATAGGATAGCAATATTTTCAGTCCTGGCAAATGCAATCATAAGTTCAGTTTATTAATATTGCAACAGTTGCACTAAATGAGATCACTTGGATAACAAAACATTTATCAACAAAACGCTGCCACCTACTGAAGTTTTGCAAACAGCCCAGATGATTGGATAAGATCACAAATTCACTCTGTCACAAGCTTATGGTCTTTGCTGAAATCGTTCTGAGGGAAAAAAAAGCAAGAATGATAACCAGCAGAACAAGACAAGACATCTCTTTCATGCAGTCTGTTCAGCAAGTGTCAGGGTAAATCCTGGAGAGCAACCTCCAAAGAGGAAAGGAGATTTGGCTCTTTGTGCTCAGTATGCCGTGGAGTTTTCAAGCATTGTGGCTAGGGAACTCATCAAACACTTTCGCTTGCAGCAGCCCATTATAAACTTCCAGTTTTCTTGTGCTGATGTTCAAAGCTTCCATTCAGGCCCTTAGTAAACTGATATTACAGCTTGCCAGCTTTTTGTTGCATTGCACCAGCCCAGATTATAAAGGCTTTGTAAATAAATATAAAAGAAGTCTTAGTGATTACAACAAATCTTGTGCATTTTCTGTTGCAAGATCTCAACCAACCAAATAATTATCATTATTTCAGTATAGGTACCAGCCATGCCACGAAACGAGGATAAGTCCTGCACACCATACAGATGTGTCAATCGGCAGATGATCAGACATGCAAGGACTGACAAGGCTTTGGATAGGAATTGTTGTGCCCACTTGAAACTGCAGACAGCACTTCTAGACCGCCATAAACCTAAAATGGCTTTTAGGCAAGAATGTGGATCTCTTTTCCTAGTGTCTCGGGAGAACTGCTTTGTGGGTTTAGCTATTAGTTATCGGTAGAAGTATTTAAAAGAAATGCAAACAAAATTATTCATGGTGCAACTACTTTTTTACATCACGGGTAGAAAGGAATATTTATGTTAATCAAGTAAAGCAAGCTCAAAGAGTCAGGACAGCATGGTTTAGGAATTACAGTCTCAGTGCCATTACTTCATGCAATGGGTGACTCACCTTTACCCTTGCAATGCTATTTGGTTTCCGATTTGTAATGATCCCAAAAGTAATACTTCCCCCTGGAATATTCCTGGATGCTAAAATTATAGACAACTTACAGGGCATGAAAAAATGTCTGCTTTTTAAGACTGGACTACAACAGAGCATTTAAACATGTGCATAACTTTAAGCATGGGAGTAATTCCATTGAAATAAACAGGACTACTCAAACATTTCTGATTTTACATGTGCTTCTGTGCTCTGCTAGCTTAGGGGCTAAGAATGGATATGCTTATTTAACACACTGTTTATCTACTAAGCCTACATTCAGCATTACTGATTCCTTTCCCTTTCATCAGACAGATACAAGGAGTTCTCCATTTTTCTAGCCTCCTTCTGGGTCAGTTTCAAACTTTCTTGTGCCTTCCAATGCATTTGCATTTTATATCTGATGTAGAAAATAGCAGCTATAAACCCTGAGTCCTGAGGGAGTAAAGTAAATGACTCGAAAGGAAACACTCAGAGGTTAGTCTAGTTTAGGGGACACAATTGATACTAGGCTGGGGCTGGCTCTTCCTGACCTAATTTTGGACATTTTTGCACTGGGAAGCAGGATCTCCTTTCTTTGGATTTAGCTCTTTGCGATTGTCCTTGGGTTCCCCTTCACGACTTGACTAACCCTGGATTCATTCTCTCTTCCTGACGTGGGAATTGTCCTTACTGCTGTGATGCCAAGATTGTTTTATGCAGGACATTAATATACACACTCACTAATGTTTTGGGAAACCCCAGCCAGTGACGAGGCCGACCCAGAATCTTTATCTTGACTTGGCCGCTATGTTTAACTCTTTTGCAGTAAAAAGGCATCACCTACGACATCTTTTAGTCTTCAGTGAGCTTTTAAACCTGGATTGCTTGTGATGGGTTAGTTACCCTGTTGTACCTGTTATGTGTATCCAGTGCCAGCTCCACTACCTTCCTTGCTGTGCAAGCAGGGCAAAACCTGAAATCCCCACTGTGGGCCACCTGGAACTGGTGTTACCAGATATAAGCTCTGACTAGTTTAGGTAGGCTTGGGCTTTAAGCTGCGCTTTGTTGCAGCTGCTCTCCAACGCAAAGGAACTTCAAAGGGTTTTGACTCCACTCGGGGACACTGCAGCCAACACATCTGCTAGCTGTGGAGATGAAAGCGACTGTTTAATGCACACCATTGCCCTAACAAGTGTGCAGGTGCAATTTCTGGCTGCAGCTCTTCACATTGGCCTGTCTGCATTTAATTTCTTCTATCAGGATTTGTGGTTATTTCTGAGCTCAGAGCTCCTGGGCTGTCACTCAGTGACACCATTTCTCTAATGGCATCTAGAGATTGCTTCTTCTGTGGGCATCTGTGGACTTTCCACGGTTGTACTGTATGTTGCCCTACGTCCACATTAGGGAAGTGCTGTGAGAAGCCACTCCTTTTGTGATAGAAAATGGCTCAGTGAAGAGACGTGAGAATACAGGTTTCTACAGACAATCTATTCATAAAACCAAGAAAACAACTCATTGGTTTAGGGCCAAAGTCCCACTGCAACCTGTTGAGGGCACGCTCACTCTGCCCAGGGCAGAGCCAGGTCAGCTGCTCCCAGAAGCAAGACAGCTGTGTCTGTGGGGCTTTCCAGCCCTCTGGTGAAACACTGCTCTTGACAACGGTGCTCCATCATTAGAGGCTCCAGAGGGACATACCCTGAGGTACCTGTGCCCACAAACAGGTCTGGCAGCAAACAAGAGTGTATGCAGCCAGGCTTTCATGCACAGTGTGGAACTTGGCAGGTTTTGCCCATACAGATCTGTTTGTCCTGTGAGTTGCGATGGGGGAGGCAGGGATAATTTTGATAAACCATTTTGTACTGGAGTCTGGAGTGGCACCAGGGTGATGGAATGAGCTCTTACTCCCTGCGGTGAGAGAAGTCTCCAAGCTGTTAGAAGAAGCTGTGGCTCCTAAACACAATTTTTAACTTTCCTTTGATCACTGCTTTGCTTTCTAAACCACTGGTGAGGTGAAAAGAGAGATCTTGTGGAGCTCCCTACTAGGCAGCACTGTCTCATTTGGGTGGTGTCATGATAAATGCCTATGCAAGATGCCAGCTCTCAGGCTGGAGACAATAACTGCGTTGGTATTGCTACAGTGGCAGGTCTGATATCCTTGATGCGTATCTTCTGGAAAAATCACTGCTCTCCACCTCTTGCTGCACAAGCAAGCTAACAAAATTTAACATCAAAAAATCCATTATGAGTTTTAGTAGCTAGTCAAAACAGTATATTTTAGGGGATTATTTTAATCAACCTCAGTAGAAAGAACATTTTACTCCATCCAGATACAATTTTTGAAGGCACCCCCTCTAGAGATTTCCTCTTGCATCTGACTTACCTGGATGTTTTACAAGTAAAACTTTCTGTATGTGTTAGATTTTCTAGTCACACCCACCAAAGAAATTGGTCACTATGTCATTAAATTAGCAATGCTTGTTAGTTTGCAGTTTTGTGGTCAATAAATCTTCACCAGTGAAGACCAGAGCATGATCTCGTTTCTCATGTGGAAGTTTAGAGTAGAGCACACATGCAAATATTGTCTCTACGTTTAGCGTAGATTATCCTGAGCTGCTCCAGAGTGGAGGTAGGGCTTGTGCTGGGGAGAGTTAGGCATGAGGAGCTTGGCTGATTGTGGCTGGTGGGAATAGCCCTGGGTGGCTGTTACTTGCCCTCTGAGCAGATTAGCTTTGAAGTAAAAAACTACTATTTTCAATTCAATGCTCTCATAAAATCAACAAGTAGGTAAAGTTGTATGAAGGATTTGAAATCCTAGAGCACTGTGACACTGCCATGACAACAGGCATGGCACCCAGTTTCCATGTACCTTGCTAGGGCATCACATCCTGCTGGATTCCAGTGTCTCCATAAACTGGCTGCAGGAAATATGGTTTCTACAGAGAAGAATCTTCAAAAAAACCCAGCTACCTGAGAAACCACCTGAGCTAGCCAGAAGCAGAACAGAATTGACACAAGCAACACTTTGATACACAAGATGGTGTGCCTGACAAGAGATGGGCTCCTAAGCAGTCCAGACATGTCACTTTTGAGTGTCTCACTGTCAGGAACTTCTCCTGGAGGTGACTACATCTTGATAATTGTTTTGTTAAAACCAGACTGATTTTCACAAAAGCAGATAAATAACACAAACCAGGCAGTTACTGGTGTCTATGGCACTCACAGGATATGTGGGTGTTCAATTCTGCTCTTCACTAGCCATTGTTTTCAGTTCCTGTCACTCTGGGAAGCACCTATGAAGAATTGTGTCACTGCCTCAGCATAATGGTACATGTCTACTGTCAGAAACATGCACATCTATCTTTTAAATTAGGTGGCCATGAAGGAGCAGCCTTTTGATTCTAAAAGACTGAGTGGAGAGCCTTCCTTCCTTCCTTCCTTCCTTCCTTCCTTCCTTCCTTCCTTCCTTCCTTCCTTCCTTCCTTCCTTCCTTCCTTCCTCCCTCCCTCCCTCCCTCCCTCCCTCCTTTTGTTTTTAAAGGCATACACAAAAACTTCCAGAAATGTCTGTAAATGCTAACTCAAATTATTTTTTTTTTAATGCAAGAAACCACTCACTGTATGTTCTAATACAGAAAAAGGAGATAATCATAATCTACTGTAAATTTTGAGATAAAGAATAAACTCCACACCATGGACATGACTTTTTAACTTCTCATATTATTCAGGTCCTTTAAGATGCTTTTAGAATGTGTATAAATTCGCTCCAACTATGATAACTATACATACTTTTTAGCTTTCATCATGTTACTTAAAATTTCATTTTATTTACCATTAACAAAATGAACAACATTTGAACACCTTCACACTCTTTCTTACATTCTCATTTCTTTCTGAAAAACAAACATGGATATTGATAATCAAAAGCCATTACAGGCAAGATGTATACCTCATTTCTGCAATCACATTACACCACTATAAATTAATTCTGCATTTTGCCTAGAAAGAATAAGCAACATTAACCCGGTCCACACAATTGATTCAGCGTCGCTCTAACGAAGTCATAGATATCCTTCTGCAGACTGTATCCGTTCCTGTTCATTCAGATAGTTAATCCATAGCAGGTCAAGATCGTGACTTGCCAAGAACATATGAAATGTCTTAACTGTGGAGTAAAGTTGCTCCTCTGTGAGTGCAGAGGTCCACATTTGGAAGGAAGCGGTGCTGTGCAATGTGATGAAGGGAGACTAGGGCATGGCTAGCAAATCTGTGGCTGTGAGGTCCCCCAACTCTTACAACACTGGGCAGCGGGTGGGGAGGGAGACCCGCTGGTCTGCTGTTTTCCTCAGACAGTGCAGCAGTGCCCACCTTGCTGTGGGGGAGACAGGGAGCTGACTGCAAAAGCTCTTCCAGGAGTAAATCACCGCAGCACCCCAGGCACAACGCTGATTTGCACTGACCAGTGCACAGTGTATATAGTGCTGTACCAGTGGCGAACCCAATCCCTTCAGCTGGATTTCCTGTCTCTTCTCACTACAGATGCTCCAACTTAACTAAACCAACATTTTTATTACTTCAGTGAGTTTTTTTTTTTTTTATTTATATAGAGCCCAGTGTTCTCCACTTGGCACCGTATGAGTTTGTTCTCATTTCATGAAGCCAGCACCTAAATAATCTGTAAGCCAGCATTGTAACTTCCCTGCTCTTTGGCATGTGTTTAAAAGTCACACTACACAGATTTAAGGCTGGTGTATGGTAAAGAGATTAAATTTTCAAGTGCCAACTCATCACATCAGGTTGACACAACTCCCACTGTGTTGCTGAATTTACTTGAACCATTTATTATGGGTGTGGGGCTAAGGGGAGTCTAAGAAAAATTGTTTCTTTACCAAGACAGCAAATAAGGAAATATATGTTTTCAAGTCCAAACTCTTTATTCTGAAAAATTGGGCATTGTGCCTTGTGTGATGTATGCCCTGTCTGAGAATTACATAAAGATGAATGTAAACTATGTATGTGTGTGTGTATTTGTGGTTTTATTACAGGAAGCTCAGAGTGAGACCTGGGAGAGCTGGACACCCATGGAATCTACCAGGTGGAAATAACGTTCGTAGTCTTTCCTGTTGAAGAGTTAGTAAACCACAAGAGTGCCAGGAGCTCATTAATGTGGCATTCCATGAAGACAGGGACAAAGACCTGAACTTCTGTAAATGTGCTTCTGTCTTAAAGTAATGGCCCATGGGATGGGACCAGCCTTGCAACAGCTCAAGTCACCGTTTCTGGGGACCACTAGAAGCTTTCAACTCATTTTCATACTAGAAGCTTAAGGGATAAAAGCCCCAACAACCCAACCCTCCATCCCCTGCCTTCTCCTGCTAACAGCTTCCTGTTGGGTCAGGAAGAGATGATTAAAATTGCGGAGGTCCTCTGCTCCCCACTGGAAATACTGTACTTAGCCAGAGGATGTCATATAGGGCTTTGACTGAGGAAAGCTGCCAGTCAGGTTTGGGTTCGTAACTTGCAGATACCGAAGACACGCGTGCTAAGAGATACTGCAGCTCCTGCTATATCGTTTACAGTATTTGCAAACAATGAAATATAACGCAGGTATATCCTGATCCTTCATTAATCAGGAAAAAACAACATTAGAGGAAGCACTGGGGGCCCAGTTCTGCTTTCCAACATGTACGCACCTTAACCCCCATTAATTTCAGATGGTGTCGCACGTGTGTATCCTGAGGGGGTGATAGCATCCTGCATCAGCTACAAGTGACCGAGAAAGGGAAAATAACCAGCCTGATACTGGTCATTTGGACAATGTGTATTTGATGTGTCAGAGTCGTTCCAACCTTCCAGTTACCAGATGTCCGTAAAAATTCATAGCAGGCTATTAAATTTAGCAGATCCCGTCTTAATTAGATTAGCTTCTGCTCAGCATGACAGCAGAGTATTTCACTGATGGAGGATTTATAAAGATTTCTGGTGGGAATTCTTTATGGAAGATGTAGTCTTTTATCCAATGGGATTTACAAATGGGGAGGGGGGAGGGAGAAGAGAAAGCCCTGATAAGGACACACAAACATTGTCATGGCATGTTAAAACATAAATGGGAGCTTTTATTTTATGGATGTTCTCTTTTTATTTCTCTTTCGCAATACGGGCAGGCGGCGTGAGCGTTTTTTGTGTCCTTGCATTATCAGGCCCAGCTAACATAATGGCATACGGGTGGTGGAAAACTACAAGCAAATTCTTGTTGTCAAATTCCCTCCTAAAACTAGCACCAAAGGAGTACTCAATGTTCAGTTGCCTGTCAGGTCATGAGTTATTTTTTCACCTACAGGAAACAGAACTGTACAGTTTGTCTTGGGCTGGTTTTATGTGCTGCAATCCAGCATCTATCCATCTATTGCCCTTCTTTCTTTAAGGTCACTGGAAAAAAAAAAAAGACACAAAACCCCCCCCAACAACCAACAAACCCACTTTCTTATTAATTCTGCCTCTGTCCCAGTGCCAATGATCTTCTGGTTTTCTCTGCACAGGTTTTTATGGAAGATATATACCGTTAATGGTGACACTGGTGTCAGTAACAGAACGTGAGCAGCAGCAATGCCTGTGCTCTATTCCCAGAGTGTAGATAACTTCATAAAGAAAAAAGGTGGGTGGAGGGGAGGGGAGATCTGGATAATTTTTCTTGTCATTTGATTCACCACTGAAAAGGTCACTCCCTGTAAGAAGAGACAGTCTTCTCTCTGAGATGTCTGGGGGAGGAGCAGGAATGGCAGAGCCAAAATGGGGGGGACCCTTGCTACCACGCAGCTTTTGTGAGGTGGCAGAGCAGCCCTTCTGAGCACAAGGGCATGCAACGCCCAGAGTATGCATGCTGGCAGCTGATAAAAACAGAAAGGGTCCATCCCTTGCTCACGCTGCGGGCTGATAGCATTCACATCATACACCGTTTGTTACTAGGCAACTGATTAAATATACGTGCTGGTCCTTCAAGCAGTGCTTGCAATTAATTAACCAAACCATTTTCATTTTGACTGTCTTCCGTCCTCCCCTCCCCACCACCAACCACCTTCCCAAATGCTGACATCTGACACAAGTGAGAGGGATTTGATGCTCCTCCTGACCTGCGGTGTAATAAAAGAAAGAATGGAATCTTTGCATAGCGGATGTGGTCTACACCTGGGCAGTGGACACCTCTGAGCATCACAGGTGGGTCCAGATAGCAGTGGGCACAAGGAAGAGACATTTTGCTTTGTTCAGTCAATGTAAACTGAACTGTGAAAACCACAGGGCAGAGTCCAAAAGAAGTTCTGCTGGCAAATCTATTTGAAGTGCAGTCGTATTGAAGGAAGGAGGTTGGGTGTTTTTTCTTGGTTTTAAAATTGGGATTCCTTATCCCTAAAGTCCTCATTCTCAAATTTAAAACCACTATGGAGCACATCTGCATGTGTACATATACAACCATATATATATATAGTGATAAATACAAGTATTTATACAGCTACTAATATATATGCGAGTGGTGCTAAAGCACAGATGTCACCAACTCTAAGTGCACACTCATCTGTCATAGCTGTTATGCTGGGACCCCAAAACCAGGCAGTCACTGCACCACTGAGCTCACAGTCTCTAAATAGCAATGACAGGCAAAGTGGAAGAAGGGATCTAGACATCAAAGGTTGTTCAAGGTCATACAGGGGGTCAGTAGCAGGGCTGGGAACGGAAAATGGCTTTTGTTTTTGAAATCATATTTTCTAACAAAAAAGAAAAAAAATCAGTGAGCCATCTCACCCCAAATCCTCCCTCTAATTTTGTAATACAGTTGTCATATTAAACTTGTATGAAATAGACTGGAATTACACATGGAAAATGGGTAACTACAAGGATCCTGGAAGATCTGACTGTTCCTATTACACTTGATCAAATGCAACTGTCAGCTGCTTTGGCAGAGATCACCTTTGATGATTAAAAGGAGAGGACTACATTACAAGAGGGTTTGAGCACGAAACCACTTGCTGCAATCCACAATTAAACAGGAGAGGCTATTGTTCTGTTTCTGACTGGGAACAGAGTTACAAATTTATTGGAGTTCACAGGCTTGCTGCAGAGCTTGTCTTTAACAAAATTGTAGCCCCATTCTGTATCAGAGCTTCCTACCCTGCTCAAAACCTCGAGTGCATTAAAGAAGCAATTTAGGGTTTATTTGAAGGGGGAAAAATAGAATGTCGAGTTGGGTTTCTTTCTTCCTTCCTCCCACTGGCTTTCTGCTGAGGAGGGAGGGATTTGAATCAGCAGATTCTCAATGGCACTGTCGCCTATCAGAGCTGGTATAGATTCACTAGAAATGGTAAGAAGCAAATAATGAAGCACAGACTAACTGACAATTTAAGGGGTTTTTTTAACACACTGGCCAGCAGCTGATTTGGTGTGAACCATCTGTGGAGCCACGCTGCTTTATGCTGCCTGTGCCTTTGAGTCAGAACTGGAACGGTACCTCTGAAAAAAGCACTCTTTGGGTTTTTGACTCTTTTGAATGAGTCAAGGCCATTTTCCACTCCTGATGGGACTCAGTTACCTTGTCCTGCTTTTCTTTGACTCTGGCCTGTCATTTTTTTGGCCTGTACTCCATTTTGAATAAAGAACGACTTGCGGCTTTTACCAGCCTTGCATGAGCTGGGTAAATCTGCGTGGTGGCAAAAGCAGCCCCCCAGATGCCACCCTGTCTGCCACACGTGCTCTCAGCCTGTGGTGGTGACAACTGGCACAGGTTGTCCCTTATGAGATAGCAGATTACGTCCCTCTTCTCCAAAAGTGGCTGGTTGCTTTCAGTCCCATTGAGTCGTGCACTCCTCCTCTTTAACTTTCACTGTGGCTTTGCTGACCTTTGAATGAGAAAAACATTAGTAAAGAGCAATTTTATGCCCTCATAAAGAGTTATATGTTACTAGACAGTAATGGAAGCAAAAACCAACCTGGCCAAAAGATATCAGCCTCTCAGCCTCCTGCCACCACTTTCTTTAGTGGTGCTGCTGCATTATTAATCTACTTTGAGCTCGTCAGCAGCTGGAAATCCCACCCAGATGATGTGAAGATGGTTCATGGTGCCAGTACAGGCCCTGCTCCTCAGCCCTGCTAATCCACATGGGTGGAGGGAGACAGAGAACACCTGTATTTCTTGCAGGTTTCTGCATGCTGCTCCTTTCCTCTTATCCCTATAATGATTTATATTTAATTGACTTGTAATTACACCCACTTTTCTTTTTTTTTTTTCCCTTCTAGCTCATCTTGGTTTTTCCATACCCATATATGGTCGGTCACTAGCCTCAATTTTTTTCCACCACAATGAGACAATAAATCCTGTGGGGCTGGACAGGAAACCCAGCCTGCCAAGGAGAGACAGGATGAATATCTCCTAGAGACAGCCAGAGGTTTGAGCGCGTATTGTCCACACAGCGTATTTCAAGGAGTGCCCAGGGCAAACCTGGAAAAAGTTTTATGTCTGCAACAGTATTTCTTTCTGGAAAAACAAATTTTTAAAAAGGCCCACTGTGTATTTTTTTGTTTCTTTTATGTATGTGGAATCCATGACATACAGAAGTTGGTTCATCTCAAAACTTCAGCTAGGACCTGGTTTTTTATAGGCAGAAGAAAATCACGTAGAAATGCCTCCTTTAGAAAATGTGCATTTGCTGTCTCTTCAGCTATTTGTGTGCATATTCCTCAAGTTGGAAACGACTTCTGGGATCTTACTGCTCCAAACACCTTCATTAAAAATACTGAGCAAGTTTTATTAATACTTTCTTGGGCTTCCAAGCATGTCTAGGCTCATTCATGTTTATGCTTCACTGCAAACACTGGTGAACTCTCTGATCACACGTTCCACCCAGCTTCTTGTTCCTTTAAAGGCAGCAGAGATCCTGAGACACTGGGATATTGTAACAAAACTCAGATGAACTCAATAAAATGGTGGTAGATGGCATGCTAACGACACAGTGACTACTCTGCATGTTCTGTATGAAAATACATATTGCAGATCCCTTTTGAAGTAATCCTTTCTGTAACACTGCTGTGGTATTTGTAGTCCAGAAAATCCACTCCAGCTCTCGCAAAAATATTACCTTGCAGTAAGAATACGATGGTGTTCAGACACAACACTATCTTACTCTGCACGCAATGGCATTGCTTTGCATCCTGGCAAAGTGGTGCAAAATTTCCATACTTGAGAAAGCACTGCTTTCAAATATAAAGAAGAGGTTCCCATTGTTGCTGCTAGTGTAAGTTCAGGGGGAGCACTCAGAAGCAGAATCGTTGGTGCCCTATTATAGCTGGCTACATTAATCACGATGTCATTCAAATTAAGCCACTTACTAACACAGGAGCTGGTTTGTGAACATTAGGAAAAGAACTGGATCTTTGGTCGTCAGTACACGGGCAAATAAAATTCCCAGATATACACAAGTCTGTGAGTACAGCATCACTTAAATGCGTTCTCTTGCTTGCACAGATACGCAGCCACACTCCTAAAGGGTTTGCCAATGCAGTGTAGTGTTGAATTATACAGGCTAACTCTACAAGATAGCTCTACAGGAATTAGCTCGGGGACCGGAATAAGTCTAACAGCAGTAGCAGGATACATTAGCTCGCTTGGCTGAGTTAGCCTGTCTGGCGACCACTATGATTAGAAGGCTTCTAGGATTAGATTGCTGGATCTAAGTCATGAAAGCTACCTTGGGTCTTTCAGCGCGATACGGCGAATCGTCACCCTCTCATCCCCCAGGCCCCACCCAGCCCAGAGCACTTTGCAGGACACAGGCTATACCTACTTGCATTCAAGATCTGGATTCTTAATGGAATGAACTGGCCCAGCTTCACTATGGAAGTCAGTGGCATAGCTACACTGATTTACATTGACAGACTCCTGGCTGAGATGTTTCAGTCTGTCAGTTGTACTTACCATGCTCTGCCAATCTGGGGGGGCTAGTCATAGTCTTATTCCTTTTAGTGATGATTCTGCTGCAGTTGTCTTTTTTTGCTTGTTGCAGTTAAGGCCAACAGGCACTATTATGGTCTTCTAGCTTGGTCTTGCAATGATTTTAGCTTTAAGGGATAATTTTGAATAGCACTGCAGAAGCAGTAGCAGCTTCCTTACACTGCCAGACGTCAAGGCTCAATCCCTCAGTCTGCTTCCCCCATGTTTCAACCTGCAGAGTGTTATGCTAATTTTGCTTGCAGCTTCAAGTCAGCTGAATTTCCGGCTGGCTTCAACTTAAGCTGTTTTTATTTCAAATAAGGTAAATTACCCGCTTCAGCCCAGGGCTCGGTTTCCAAGCTTCCGTTCTGCCGGTTTTCAGGCTTCACTTCCAGCAGCTCTGCATAATCCCTGCAGAAGGCATGTCCTCCGCTCCTCCTGTGCCAGGGACATGCTGCTTTGCTTGGCTGCTCCTGGGGCTGGAATCCTCCTCTTCCTCCTCCCTCGTCTCTCAGGACTTTTGGTCTGAAATCAACAGAAGTTATTTTTAACCTTTATTTAAGAGACTTCGGCTAAGAGCAGCTTGCCAGTCCCCAGACCCTTCTCCCCGTTTGTCTCCAGACTATGCAGAAGCTCCCACTGCAGAAATGGAAAGTGTGCTTGACAGTCATCCCCATTACCAGCTACAATTATGCAGTACACCTGATGGGGATGAGAGCTCCCTAGGAGGCCCATGGTTGCCAGCTTGCCTTTCCTGAGGCTTAGAGGGCTTGTGAAAAATTCAGTAGTAACAAGACTGTGACGGTGTGAAGGTAATCCTAATTGGAGACTGTAGGAGAAAGTAAAACCAGGAGCATCTGTGGAGGCAAACCTTGGTGGCTTGCCATGGAACCCAACAGTATACCCAGTCAGACTCCTCTAGCCATGGAGAGAGAGGACCACGGGGAGGTCAACAGCTCTTAGATCTTCAGCCACCACAGCTCACTGCAGTACACTGCCTGTGTGTGCACCAGCCACCGTGCACTTCCTGATACATCAGAGAGGTCAGCCATCTCTGCCATTGTGCCTAAAAAGCCTGAGACAGTTTCTCTCTAAAGGGATTACACTGAAATAAACAATCCAGATAGGTGAAGGAAAACAAAGTGCAGAGAGATGAGGTGGCTTACTTGTGGCCACATGGCAGATCAAAGCTGAGATATCAGTCTCCCTCACTACACTGATCCCATTAAGTGTCATGGCCCTGTGGAGCAGGTTAGTGTATGCTCCTGCTTCAAAAACTTCAGGAAACCAAATATAAACCTAGAAGAAAACTGCATGAGGCATCATATTATAGCATAAAGGAATAGCATTTCTTTTCTTGCTTTGTGGAAAGCTGACATTTTATGTGCTGTGTGTTGGCATTTCCTGTGATATTGCCACAGGCACAGGACTCAGATGGATTGTTCAGGAGCACATTAAATACTGCTTCATAGATATAACTTTGGACAGGAATCTGTTTTATGCATGTGGGATGGATAGGCAAACTATCATCTGAGAGATCGTTAGAATCCACAAAATATTATTGAGGTGCTCTGCAGAAATCTTCACTCAATAAGGGTAATCCAGCCCCCATTTCTCTATGATTTACTCAAAAGTATCCATTTTGGTGTTACTTTATTCCTATTTTACAAGACTTACATTTGTCTTGCTTCGCCCTTCATATGTGCAGACGGTTCATTTAGGAACACAGGATAATTGCTATTGTGGTGGACTGATCCTGACCAGCTGCCAAGCTCCCACACAGCTGCTTACTCACCCTTGCCCCCACAGCAGGATGGGGGAACAGAAGAGGAAAAACAAAAGTGAGAAAACTTGTTTAATTGGTGAAGGAAAGAGAAAGGGAAAACCACAGTCAGTCAGTCACTATGCCCCACAAGCAGAATAGGCAGGCTCCAGGCACTGGACACTTTGGAAGCCAAAAAGCTCCTTGTTCTTTCTCTATCCCTGTTTTCATTGCTAAGCATGACACTACATGGTGTGCAGCACCCCTTTAGCCAGTTCAGGTCAGCTGTCGTGACTGTGTCCCCTCCCAATTGCTTGTTCTCCTCTTACCTATTTGTTCCAGGAAGCGGGGACAGAGTGGAAAAAAGAGAAATCTTTGATGCTGTGCAGGCACTGTTCAGCAACAGCTTAAACATCAGTGTGCTATGAACACTGTTTCAGACACAAACCCGAAGCACAGCACCATTAGGACTGCTATGAAGAAAGTTAACCCCATCCCAGCCAGAAAAAGCACCTTTTTAAAGATACCCTGCTTCAGAGAAGGCTATAACTGTCTCCGAATCATAGGTAGAGGGGATTGTACAGGAAACATAGGATTCATAGGCACCTCCAGAGAATGGTCCCTCGGATATGGGTTTGTCCCCTTTCACTACCAATGCCAAGCTTTTCATTTCAATACCAAGCTTTTAGATAGCTGAAGTGAATTGAGATGACCCTTATTCTTCAGTGATCAGCCATGAGACCTTCTCCTGTTGTCTCTCTATCAGTTGTTATGCTACACCTATGTGGTTGTCATCTGTCCCACAACAGGTTTCACGTAGCTTGTAATTTTACCTTTAAATACGGTAACTAAGAGTAATTTTAAATCTCCCTTTCTCATATTTCTCCTCAGAACTGGATCCCAGAGGTTTAAACCATATATTTTCTTCTAGTAGTGTGGATTTTTACTGAGCAAGCCTTGTGGATGCCTCTTGGCCATGGATCCTACCTTGTCAAAAGTAGAGTGCAGCTTCTTTGCCTATTGTTAAAAGTGACCAAAAACCTGTGACTGAGCAAAAGCTCTGAACTGTGATAACTGTCACCCCCAAATAAATATTGATTTTTAAGTGTCAATTCTTAATAACCATAGCTGTCAAAGCCCAACAAACCAAATTACAGTGCAATAAAAGATATTTCATAACTCCAGTTAAAATATGTGCCAAAGCTTTTATAGTGTGACATGGAAAGACAGAGATTCTACACAGCCTTCTTGGTACAAGAGAGATATTTATTAAATTTATGTGATATATATTATACTAATATAGCCATGTGTGTTGCATTTCAGGCATAGTTTACTTCATTTTTCACTCTTCTGTCTGTTTTTAATGAACTTTGAGTGCTGTTTTCTTCATCTCAGCTTCGAAATGGCTCTCCCTACACACGTGAGTGCATGCCTTTCTGCTTTCACTGTGGCCTTTGAACTAGTCAGTCATTTCTAAGCTGTTTGAAAGCAAAAATGTCTCAGGTACACTAATTTTACAGAAGTTTAATCAAACCAGGTAGCTTTTAGTGGCCTGCTGACAGGAAACACTGAGGTATGAGCTTATCTTTCCTAAATAACAGCTAATCCACATGCCAGAGGGCTGCCCTGGCTACCTTTCTCTCAGAAAAGATTTGGCTGAAGTCTCTGATTTTCCAGGCCCCAGAGAACCTAAACATAAGGAGCAGAGCCAGAAGAAACCCAGCCTCGTCAGGCCTTTGGGCAGCTCCTTTCGTTGTTTCTCCTTTGAGCAGGGTGGGCTGACCCTGAATGTGATGGCCAAGGCAAAACCAGGTCATGCCATCTCCTAATAGGAAATCACAGGATTGTAGTTGTTTCTTTATTGGCTTTTTTAAAAAAACCTTTTTCATAAGTTTATCAAAAAGACTTATGCTTTCTCAACCACCACTGCATGGTCAGGAGTGAGTTTCCTTGAGTTGACTGTACAGGTGCCTAATGTATTTGGGGACGTTTAAAAGAAATTCAAAACCTTAAGCACACACATAAGTAGTTTGTAGTGTTCTTGTTCTCTACAAAATGTTCTTCTCCTGCCTGTGTTTAATTTCATCCACTATCTCAGTTTTCTTAATTTTTTCATCCTCTGCAATTTCTCATGACACAAACTTTGTCACCTTTGCTCTTCACCGGGGTCTTCAAATCATTAATAAATATCCCAGGCACATGTCATATTTTTAATCTCTGGGGCACCCTACATGGAAGCCCTTTCCATGCTGAGATGGACCATTTGTTCCTCCTCTTTGTTTCCATTCTCTCAGCTGTGGGCTTTTTTCTCCCCCTATCCATGCAGGACTTTACCTCTCACCTTGTGGTTACTAAGTTTCCTTTATAGCCTCTTCTCAGGAACTTTATCAAAAGCCTTTTGAAGGTCTAAATAAAATACAGACACTGGTTTTCCTTTATCCACTGTTTTGTTAACTCTTTTAAAGGTCCTGAAGAGGTTTGAGGTTTCTTCTAAGACAGAGGTCATGCTGGTTTGTCCCTACCATATCACCCTCATCTACTGCTCCTGCTTTATAAGAATGTCTAATGACTCCCCTGCACCAGGAGTGTGCTGCTTAAGAACAGAAAGCAGAGGGAGATACTTGTCTGTGGAGACTTTTCCTTACAGCCTTCTAGCTGGTTGGTTTATGCAGCCTTTAAGCCCCGAGGTAAGGAAACAGGAAAACAGATTAATAGACATAGCAATCTCCCCCAAGATACTTCTAGATAAACACAGCCTTGGGCATTTAGAAAGTCGGATTTATTACACCTTAAAAGAGGTTCCTGAAAACCACGGCTGTTTTATTTTAAAGTATGCAGCCAAAGGCATGCACTTCTTTAATCTCTGCCACTCTTTCCTGATAGACAACCAAAAGCATAGGTCCCAGGGTTTAGAAACAGTTGTGTATAAACTGGAAACAATCTCAGCAAGCCTTTAGAACAATGAAGATCTCTTTGGGGGCACTGAAGTGGATTTGAACTAAAGCCAAAACACATTTCCAGTGCACAAGCTGTACAGAAACAGACACAAATGCACAATTGATATTGGTAGGGTAATATAATTGCCAACATTTTCCTGGAAAAACGAGAATGCAGACAGTGATGTTTGAAGGTAGGTGGTTTTTTTATGCTCAAAACAGCACCGAAGAGTAAACTCAGGCCTCAGTGTTTGGCTGGCACTGGAAGTCTGGGATCCCAGCTGTGACTCTTGTTGCCTGCAAAGTGGCATTACCACTGTACTTGCTTCTCATCACTGGCTGAATGCAACCCAAGATCCCAGCTCCTGCCTGCACTGTACTGTTGGTGGGCGTGTTGCATATGCCCAGCTCAGTTGCAAATGCCCAGCTCAGCTTAAGTATTTACTTTTGGGGACCATTGGAATTTTTCATTCATTTTACCTGAGCTAAAAGTCTTTGAAAAGGTGGCTTTGCCATTCAGCATTCATCTTTTTCTTTACCTCCACAAAAGCAGGAACATGTATTTGTTGATGTGCTTTTGACATGCGAAGGAAAGACTCATAGTCCTACTCTCATCTTGCAATTTTTTTCCCCCCGAGTGGTCCCATTCCCTCCTTCCCCTCAGTTCCCAACAAACAGGTAAGTACTGTAATTGGAAATGCTCTGACCCCTCAAAAGGCTCCCTTCTCTTAGAGTTTGTGGTCTATAGCATTTTTTACCAAGATAAAGGTAAAAAGCACCCACCACCATGGGCTTATGCTAGAAGACAAGGGACTAATTTATACCAATTTCCATGCCAGGTTTATCATTTACTAATAAAACTCTCCAAGTTTCTTTTGCAGATGCTCTGACCTTTTTTGCTCGTTTTTGACCATAAACATTTGCAAATTTTGGGTGCTCCCTTCCCCTTAAGGGTGGGACACCACAAAGGGCCTTTTTTACTTGTTAAATGTGTTACTTTTTGTTACTTGCCAAAGGAACGACTAAGCTCAGGTCTATTTGCTGCCATGCTGCTCTGGATTTTTTTTAAACACTCCAATATCATCAAGAGTGATCTCAGTTCTGAAAGGAACTGCTGGTCCCTCTGGAGATGCTGAGGGCTGCTGGAGAACTATAAACCCAGCACTGTTCATAGTCATAACTGCTAAAATGAGTACCATAGTTCTTGAACTGGAGCACATGGGGCTGGGGGTTATAAGAGTCCCTTTTTTTCAAGCTGGTTCCTGCCTCAGATACATCCACCTGCACATGTAAAGGACACCCACACATGCAGGAAAAAATCCGCTGATAATGTGTGTGAGGGATTTGGGCTAGCACTTAATATTTTGTCTTCCCTTCCAGTGCGTCTTCACAAGCCTCCCTGGATACTCCTCGTCCCCAGCATTTGGATTTGTCTTTTTCTGCGCTGCCTGAAGCACAGTTTGCTCACGCTTAGGTGATTTACTAAAGGCTGCATAACCGCTTGGAAATATGCAAGGCTGTTTTTGGCAGTGCTGGTGTAGATATTTCAGTGCCCTGCCTCAGATTGATAGTGTTGCGCAGGGAAGAGAAGGCAGCTCTGGAAAATGTTTGAGTTCAAAAGGAAGAAGAATCTCTTTAATCACTCAGGCTCTCAGGAAACCCAAGACTCAGTGGGACAGTTTCCTCACAGTTGGGACTGTCCCAGAAAATCAGTGGCATTTGAAAGCAAGATCACAGCCAAGGAAAGCGCTGCAGTGATGGAGAGAGCCCCAGCCAGCGTGAGTGAAATGGCTACTGCCTCTGCTGGAACCAACAATTGGCAGGGACACTTGGGGTTCAGCATTGCAGAAAGAACAGCATATTTAGCAATGTCACCTTTTCTGTTTGAAATATCTGTGAGGGTTTGGATCATATAATTTAAAACGAGTGTGGCGCAAGGAACTACTTCAGGTCTCCTCAGATTATATTCAGGGCCTGATCCGGCAATTTCTTGCTTTCTTTCTTCTCTTTCTCCCCCTCCCTAAATATACATATCCTGACTGACTCCTATGAGATTAATTCAAACAGAGCAACTGCTGGATTAGACCTTAATCCCTTTTCCATCCATTTAAATCATCCTGAATGGCGAGGGATTGCGGTGTGTTCCAGCGTTGGCCTACGATTCATTTTATTCTGGCATCTTGTTTTCTGTCTTTTCTTTTCTTTTTTTTTTTTTTTTTTTTTTTTTTTTTTTTTTTTTTTTTTTTTTNTTTTTTTTTTTTTTTTTTTTTTTTTTTTTTTTTTTTTTTTTTTTTTTTTTTTTTTTTTTTTTTTTTTTTTTTGGCAAATTCTCTGGCTTCAGTTGCATTTGTAACTTGCAATCTTACCAATACGGCCTGGCAATGACATTTGTCTTGAGGGGATCACTTTTCCCCCCGGTCCTGCTCTGCAACAGCCAGTTGAATCTTATGAAACATCCCTCTCCCATCCGCCTGGCTCTGCTCTGCAGCTTCATGGGGTGTGAACTTTGAAAGGCTCAGTTCAGATTATCCACATTTATGCTGCTTTTTTCCAGCAGTACCCCCTCCCCCCAACCAGTCACTAGCTGCCATACACAGTTAAGATGACAGCGCGGCCCAAATAGCAGAGGGTGGGCTACTACACAGAAACCTCTTTGATATAGGAGTTTCCTCAAGGGAAGCGGCCGTCACCTCCCAGCCACCGAACTCTCGTCAATCTGGGAATCAAGTTCAACAGGAAGCACCTCCCTGCCCAGCCTGAACTGCGGCGGCGGGAGGGGCACACAGTGACCAACGCAGTGACACTCCGCCCCTGCAGAGCGAGCAGCCCCGCTCCGCACGGCCCCGGTTCTGCCTCTAAACACTTCGCAGAGGCGGACCCCCGGTCGGGCCGGGAGGGAGGCGGCGGGCGGTGCGGGGAGGGTTGCGGGGCGCGGCGCGGGGCTCGGGCCGGTGGAGGTGCCCTGAGGGCCG
>VZTA01000403.1:182426-254555 GCA_013398855.1 Mohoua ochrocephala | reverse complement strand
ACCTCGTGTTTTAGCCCTGCGGATAATCGAATGCCCCGTCGCTCTCGGCTCCCACATCCCCTTGAAGCCCCTTGGGTGGGGAGTGGGGACTGGTGTAATTCAAGAGGAAACGACTTGGCCATCCCTGTTCCCAGGGATGTAAAACAGCCGGTGGCAGCACTCAATGAGAGCCCGAGCCCCAGCAGGGGAGCCAGACTGGACTGATGCCTCCAGGAACATCAGGCGCATGATACAGGTGCATCAGGCACTAGAGGGAGGGTCTGCCGTGGCCTTCTTACGCTGCCAGGCTGGAGTGCCACATGGCATGAGAGTGGGATACAATCATAGATTCGTTCAGTTTGGAAAGGACTTTAAGATCTTCAAGTCCAACAATTAACGCAGGACTGCAGAGTCCACCACTAGACTGTGTCTCCACGTGCCACATCTACACGTCTTTACAATTCCTCCAGGGATGGGAACTCCACTAGTTCCCTGGGCAGCCTGTTCCAATGCTTGACAACCCCTTCAGTGAAGAATTTTTTCCTAATACCCAATCTAAAGCCAATAATCTAATAATAAAAATAAATCAAATAGGTTCCACCAATAACCAGGTGGCAGCAGCTTAGTGAGACCATACACCGTCATTTTCTCTCTCCTTTTCTCACACTTGCCCTGCCTACCTTTGGTGTGCTTTTGTTTTGCTGCATCCTGCTTTTGTCTTGTTGTGTCCTCCTGAAGATGCCTTCCTATTAAAAGCTGAAAGGTTTGAAATGATGGTTGACCTGAAATTTTTAGCTGGTTCAGGTGTGCTTCTTGTGTCTTACTGAGCTAGGTTTGCTCGTGCTTAAACACAGTTTTGCATCAGCTGGATCAGGAGGAACCACCTATGTGTCGCTGTTTGGGATAACTAGAATGGATTTCTTTTTTGGGGGCTGCAGAAAAAGAGTGACGTGTTGGCCCTTCCGGCCACGTGCAGGAGGTACTTGTGGAATTCAGAGCTGAAAGCCTTTCTAGCAACAAGCTCCTGAAGTAGGGAGGGTGCTCTTTGCTATCTGGCGTCAAACATGTTTTGAAAGTGTTGTTTGCTCATTGTCGTTGGTGCCAGCCCAGATCTCTGTTTGCCAGTGCTGGTGGTTTGGCATCACTGATCTAGAGTGAGATCAAACAAGGGGGAATATGGAGCCAGAGCCTCAGTTTATTTACCCTAGTGTGAGTGAATGGAGAAATGCCAGTGTTAAATGTAGGTAAGCAAATACATAATCTGTCACTTAGACTCATTTTGACACTTGGTAAGAATAACTTACAAGGCATCCTGTTGGACTACAGTAAAAAAGCAAAGACTGTGTGCATCTACTTTATCCATACGCTTCTTACTAAGGAGAAGGTTTGTAATCCAATCCATTAGCAAAATGAAACATGAATGTTGCCTAGCTCCATATCCCTGTCACCCAGTGTAACTTGCATCTCTATAATTTCCCTTCTGTGGAATGTGTTCATCCCTTCAGCAGGAAGAATAACAACTACTATATGAAATACTTTAATTATCTTAAATTGCTTTTAAGTGTCAAGTAGAGATTGAACGTAACCAAAATACTATCTCAAAATACATTTTAATACACCAACTGAGCCATTGAACAATATAGAACAGCCAAAGACTATACATGTATTTTCAATATTCTTTTATTATGCATAAGATTTTTTAGTTGTTGTTAGATGCTGACAGGATTCTTAGTAGCTTGACACAACTGATTTTTTTTTCCTGGGGAACATTTATAGGGGGTAAACAAGCAACTCAGTCCATCAGGAAAGCTGGGAGCACTGATCTTTTGTTCCTGATGAGTGTGGTCAAGGCATCCTATATTTCACCATTTCTGGTTTATATGTGTAGCCGGGGCTCTGTGTTTCCCAAACCGAAGTGACTGAGGTAACTGAAGTTGTTCTGTTCAAAATTCCTTTAAATTTGTATGAAAGAAGTAGTAGAACTAGTTTTAGCTTGTGTCTGTAAACCACTCTCTTGGTGTGAATTTGAAGGTATGTCCTGTACAGTCTGTTGTGGGCAACTGACACCTGTGTTTGCAAGTAGGCAAACATTATTTAGCACTCAGATGATGCTGTGTTTAAGCGATTTAAGTAGTTTGTTTGGTTATTCATGTTTTTTCTGCTGAGTTTCACAAATAGTCTATTGAATGAATTTGCTACCAGCTATTGAAACAGTAGCATTTAAGTAAATATCACACAGTATTTTCACAAGGCTATTTTCTGTTTCAAAAGTCTAAATATTGAAGCAGAGACTTGATTCAAAATGTCTCATTTATCTAATCAAAGAAAAGAAATATCTGCTCTCTGTCTGGTGTTCTGAGTTTCAGCATTCTTTTGACTAGTCTTGCAGTGAATTGCTTTGGACAACAAATAACTCAGACAATGATTTCAAAGGAATAACTGAAAAACTCAGAACAATGTCTGCAGATAAAAAAAAGGACTTTTTAATTGAGTAAGTTCTTCACTGTGAGCTATCCACTCATCCACTACTGTGCAGTAACTCTTCTTCATGTGGAGCTTTGGAGCGCATTAGCACCTCCCTCCTATCCCTGCGGGATAAATATGGCTTGTTGCATGTCGGACCAGTGGTTAGGTAAGTCATCTACAGTCAGTGGTTTCCAGCATTTTCCTTCTAGGCCAACAGTTGGTAAACAACCTTTCAAAATGCAGTGAAAATGGTTCCATTTTCCTTTGGCCCCTGGATAACTAAGTAGCAGGAACCCTGTGATTCACTGTGTCTCTTCCTCAGTTCCTCTGAAGGTGAAGTCCAAGGTTAGAAGCCAGTTTCTTTTGGATTTCCTTCATGGTTGAAATTTGTTAACAAGAACTTGATTACTGCAGTGGAAGTAACTTGGGAAGTAATGGCTACTTCTGGCTATTTGCTGAAGCAATCAATTGCACTAATAGTGGGGCAGCAATCCCCTGCTGCTACTTGAGGTGTTCCTCCAATTTCGATAGCATTTCCTCCTGAAGAGTGAAGGATCTTGCAACAAAAGGCGTTGCATGCTCCCGGCATTTTGTCGGGCTGTGGTTGGGCGACAATAGCTTTGTTGCACCTCAGACAGGCTCCATGGGATATTTGCAACCTTCCTCAGCTTCAGAACTGGATCGTAGCTACCTGCACATATCCCCGACTCTTTATTTGGTCTGGGCTGCCCTGTTTGTGTATGTCAGGAGCGTGTTGAATACTATCGCGTGAGGTTGTGGCAAGTGCCATTGTCTCTTGAAGGTAACAAATCATGCTTACATTTTTTAGGAGTGTGATCGGAGACCACAGGCAGAAACAGGACTATATTTTTATGAGAAGTGTGCAAATATGAAGTACAAAGTCTTGCTGTGGTACGATGGCTGTAGGCAAATTGTAGTTGGTTCAAATGAAGGGCAGGGTGACGATAATCAAGGTAACCTTTTATTTTAACACGTGTCTTTCAGTTGGCTAATCCTATGCACATTTTTGTTCAATTATGTTTCATCTTCTCCTTATACTCTGCAGATGCTGTGTAGCATGAATTTTTACATTTCTGTCTCACCTTTCAGGTGCTGCCAAAGGCAAATGACCTTCATCCCAGCATTTTTCCATGGTGAGCTTTGCCTGGAATTGGAGAAGAGAAAAAACTGAAGTGAACAGCTCACTGTGACCATGCAGCTTGAGTCACTTGAACCATGTCAGATGGGAGACTATTCTTAGTGGTCTTTCTGTGCAGTCAGCTTATCTTCCAAGGAGGAACAACCCTTTTTTTGGGTGGGTGCTTCACCTTTCACCAGGAGATTTGCTTGGCCTCTTTTGCTGCTCTAATGCACTTGTTCCCTCATGTTTTTTGTGTATTATCTGTGCCAGTAAAAGTGCTGGATTTCACAGAATGAAGACAGTTAGGCAAACAAGGTAATCACTGAGGCTTTTATCAGTCAGTTCCTCAAAATTAAACTGAGCAACATTTATCTGGGAAAACATAGCATTGCTCTGCCTGGCGAATTTCCATTACTCTTGCATAATGTGGATACATTTGGCATAGACATACCATGAGGTTCAAGTCTCGGGAAAGGATGCCAAGTAGTCACATCTGCTGGCTTGGGTGCCAGAGCAAACACTCCGCGTTGCCTGAGTCAGGGCTTATGCTTCTTTTGGAGTTCAGAAGAATAGTGGAGGGAAAATTGTCTGCGTAAAGGAATTTCAGCTGAATGTTTATGTAGCTCTCAGATTTCTTTGTGCTGCTCTGAGGTCTCAGCACTGATTATCACCTAGATAACTGTTCCCCCAACACCAGGATGGCTCTTTCAAGATCAGTGAGACAATATGCTGGGAAAGCACTAGGCTGATAATTTAATGTGACTTTTATGAGGCAAAGATGTGGAATTCTGTGTTGTATTACTTGCAAGATCCCACCTATTTGTAAGTCATGGTGCATGCAAGTGATTGCTCAGACGTCCAAAGAAGTTAAATTTCCTCATAGTCACAAGAACACTGCCCCAGTGGGAGGAAATGCTGGTAGATTGCTCTCATTCACAATTGCCTTGTTAAGCTCATGTAGGCTTATCCCGAGGAAAACTACGTTTTGGTTTTTTTTTTTTTTACTTTTTCCTTGGGAACCAGAATTGGAGACAACCAATCATTCATCAATTAAATCCCCCATTTGATTTGATAACTCCTGAGAAATGGCTTGCCTTACAGATAGTATCAACATGTTCCAAGGCTAAGTGGGGACTCACATATGTCCTGACTATTGTTGAATGCAAAAGTGTCATTACACACTTCAGTATGATAAACTTGGTGCAAACAGCTGACATTGAGAAAGCAGCTGTTTTCTTTGCCAATGGAAGTAAAAGATATACAATGAGAGGGTTTAAAAGGTCAATACAGAACTGACACATCTCCTATGCCAACAGCAACAACAAAAAAGTGTGTAGGTGTAAGGCTGGAGGAAAGGTAAGGCTGGGGAAGTTGTCACAGTTCAAAACTAGGTACGCAAGATTCCCACAACTATTCAAGGTGTGCGTATCAGAGATTACTTTTAATTACTCAGATCAGTTGTACTTCTGTAGGCCCTCTGAAAACATAACCAGCTGTAGGAGAGATACCGGGTAGATACTACCCTCTTCAGTATAGCAGGACTGCCTTAAGATGATAATTTTACAAGAATGAAATAGAGCATGCACCACATCACAAGCAGAAGCATCATGTAGATTTTGAGGGGGAGAGTCAAGGAACATTTGAGATGTTTTCCCTTAGGAGGACTTCCCTAGAACATTTTGTGGATCTTAAGCTGCAGTTTTACTTCTTCAGACCTACTTCTGCAACATTTCCTTTATCAGTTAAAGGCACAGATGTTCATGAAGCTTAAATTTTAGAATGACAAGCACACATTTTTCTTAAGCAGCCTGAAATAGGTGTGTCCAAGTGTTCCTGGCAAAAATGGCTGAGTAGCCTTGGAACTGAAAATGAACAGTGCCATCTGAGTTAGACATATCTAGCAACTTCTGTGTGAGCTGGATTTAACACTCGGGAAGCACATTTTGGCAGTGACACATGGGGTTTGTGTCTCGTTCAAAAATAATAATTAATTCATTCAGATATCTGATGGCATGCTTTACTATAAGCAAGCATAGGCTCCATCCATGTGATACATCATTTGCAAGCAATTTAGGCAGATGTTATTCTTCACTTCAAAAGGGGAGTTCAGCCAGTGTCTTCTGTGGGTTATACTTTATTATGACTCTCTTCAGCAGAGATCAGCACAGATCTGTGATAAACGGAGGCATTTGCCTGTTTAATTCAGGCTTTATCTGAACTAAAGGAGGGGACAGACATGGTCAGTGCTTGGAGACGATTGCAGCCCAGTCTTGGTGGGTGTGAAGAGGAACAGTGCAGGTCCTATCATGGTAAGCTTGGCTGTGCTTGGAGCTTTGAGCAGAGCTAACGGAGGGGGCTATGTTACTTTTCTGAATTTCTGTGCTTATTTCTCAGCAGGCAGATCTGTGGATACTGTCAGGAGTCTACTCTCTTTGGCTGACTTCTTCCAAAACTCAAGAATGTGATCTGGATCTGAAGCAGTGGAGCTTCCTCCTGAAGTGAAATACATGCTTTTTTAATGCACTGCTGAAACCTGAATAAACTGTTTAAAGAAAAGTTTGTATATTAGTCCTCAGTAACCGAGTTAAGTTTGCAATGAGTTCAGATCCGGCTGCTCAGGGCTTCATCCGGTTGGGTCTTGAAAACGTCAAAGAATAGAGGCTGCACAACTGCTTCAATTTCGTGGAGAAAGGACACTTGCAATAGTTCAGTTTGCCACCATCAAAGGTGGGAGCTCCACACACCTTCAGCCGGGCTACTCCCTCTTCCTGGCAGCTGTGGAGTTTCCCCTTCGTTACTGAGATTGTAGATTGTCAAGATGCCTTGTCACAGGAAAACAGATTCAGTAAGGCAGAGTAAAGGTGCAGAGAGAATTGCGGGCAGTTTTAGAATCAAAATCCTAAATGCCAAAGCTGCACCACTGAATTGTGCCACCACGCCTGTGGACAGCTGAACCTAGCAATCCAACTGCTTGTGTCATGATTTTAAAAGTCTCTAGATGTTAGCATGAGGTATTGTGGACTGCATTTAGAAACTTGGAGTTTTCTGTTCATTCCAACAAGGTTCCACCTTTCCCATGTCCTGCAGAAACCCTGCAAATCCTCATACTTGCAAATGGTCTTTAAAATCAAAGTTTTGTTTTAATCCAGCAACAATGACGGTATTTTTGTATTTGCTGTGTTTTGTTTCGCTAAATAGGATTTAAGCTGTTTCTCGTATCTAGGATTGCTACAAGTGATCTACCAGACAGAAGCCACTTACGGCAGGACCATTTTATGTCATGGATACTTGTGGAGAAAGGGCAAACACAATCCACCTGCAAAGCTCCATTCTAAAAATAATCTTGCAGTAAGATACATTATAAAAGAGTAGCCCTAAAAGCAAAAGCCCCCATACGGACAGTCCCTCAATCATTTCTCTGCATCAAGCCTCCTGAGTATGAAATGCCATCCTGACTGACCATGGGGAAGTAAGTGATTTATAACTAAAATGAAGCCTGCAGTGACTAAAGATCTACGTGAGACTGGAGAGTTTATTTGCTGAATTACTATGCAAATTTAACAATTAAATCTTCTTTCAGCTCCTAAGGAAATAAGGGGGATTACTAAAGAGAAGGAATTTGACATGATTGAAAAAAAAAAAAAGAGATGAAATTGGAAGGATTCTCTGCAGTTGATCAGCTCTGCCCTGCACAGCAGGCATCACAGCAGTTAGCAGGAGTTGCTACAGATTTCCAAGAAGATTTGTACAAAGCAGGGGAAATACAATGAGGAAATATAAAACCTCCACTGCATAAGTCAACTTTTATTTATTTGTCTGTTTGCAAAACTGAACTATGAATTTATCTTCAAGACCTCAAGTGAACTCCACACTTCTTGCTTCTGTATTCAACCAACTCAAAATAACCAGATAACTTCAGAAAAGAAAAAAATAAGTCAACCAAGAAACAACAACTCTCTTTGGTTTGAGTGATCTGAGCCTTTCTAAACTCATTTATTTATTTATTTTCATTATCCCCACTTTCTAAGCTTGGTAGTTTGAACAAGAGACTTCTGTTTTGACAGCCTGTCTCCTGGGTTCCCCACTGAAAAGGCCAAAGCTCCCAGTGAAGCAGCAGTAGCTGCCTTTAAACAGGAGCTGAGCGCTTCTTGCTTTCCTGTGCTGCATGCAAATGGAGAGGCTCAGTGCTACCAGCTCGGCCAAGCTTCCCCCTCATGTGCCTTCTGCATGGCAATGGCCACTACAAGTGATCATCCAGCGTGTCTGTGAGCGTGTTAATGTCCCTGACCCTGGTGCACTGATCACCCACTGCGGCAGGGGACTCGTCATCTGTACAAACAGCGTTTGCAGAGCCCGCAGCCTCCTGGCTGTACGTGACAGAGAGCTCTGCTTTATGCTCTGCCTGTTCAGCAGAGCTCAGTGAAGGGCAGCTGCCCCTTCCATGCTCGTAAGTAACACTTCCATGACAACACCTTCGGCTCATTAGTTTTGTTTGTTTCTTTCTAGAATGGCAGTTTATTTTCTAGGTTTTTTTAAGTGTGTTAAAGAATGGGCCATCATATCTGTTACTAAGCTACCCACGGGGTAATTCAGAAAAAGGCTGAAGGCTTTATAAACAGAGGAGAGATGATCACACAGCAGAAACTATATTTACTTCTTCAACCCCCACCTCACCACCTGATCCTCTGCTGCAGTGCCACTACCAGAGCCCAATACATACATTCGTAGTCACACATGCACGAAAATGTGTTTAATAAAGCGAGAAACTCAAAACTCCAAATTGACAAAATCTCAAGCAAAGGTAGTCAAGATGCTGCCCTCTTCTACCTTGATGTTTGTTCATTTCTTTGATGGAGGAAAAAGTGATGCTGCCTTCCCGCTGCCATGGGGAAACCAAGCAGCCAGTTAGTCCCAGAAGAGTCAGAGGGGGACGGACTCATGTGGGAATGGGAAGCAGGTGGGTTATCAGGGTGTTTGTGAAAGTAGATGTTTGAGTTGACACGTGTAGTGATTTTCCCAGGGCCACACAGCAGCTCTGGGCTGCCGAGGCACAGGCCGTGATTCACACCTCAGTTTTGACCTGGCTGTGTCCCTCCAGTCAGGGATTTGAAGCTGTAAAATCTGTGCCGGTATGAGATTTCAGTGCCATAGCTTGGGAAAAAACTCATAGTCAGATGGCACCATGAAACATGCCTGAAATTGACACCCTAGAAACGAAGAAAAGACAGAAGCAGAAACATGTGAAATCTCCATTTTGTTATGTAAAATCCTTTGCTGATTGCCCCCTCCTTCCCACCCCCCCCAAAAAAATCTTATCATTGTCTATGAAAGTTTACTTTCCTTCCTAAACTTCACAAAATCTGATTATCAAAGTCTCTAAATTTAAGCAAAGATTTTTGATAAATTTCACAGCACAAATATTTCAAAGCACTTCTGTGTGGAAGATCAGGCATGTGCAGTGGATATTCCCATATTTTTGTTCTTTTCTGCTAAGTCTGAATGGCCCTTTTTTTGCTCCTGCTCTAAAGACTACACCCTAACTGGAGCATGTGGGCACAGATGAGGAACAGCAACACAATTGGTTTTCTATTTTCTACACATACCTACCCACAGCGAGTACAGCTACCTCTCATTGCTGCTATGAGCTGTACACATGAGCAGCAGTCAGGCAGACACAGCAGGCCAGGGATAAGGATTCATACAACAGAAAACACAGTAGGATTGGTACAGGGGTGAAGGAGGACAGAGGCAGCAGTGCACCTCAGCTAGCCCTCAGGTAAGAGAGAGAGGAAAGGATGCACAATGTGCTGCTTCCTCAAAAGATACTGAGAGCAGAAGGGGGAGAGAAAATAAGACACTGACTGTTTAAAATTATTGCGCCTGCAGGTTCTGGTGCTGAGTGGGACAAGCTGCTGCGTGTTCCTCAAGGCCCCTGCACGGGGTCTCGGGCGAGGTCAGCACCTCTGCTAGCTAGCTGTACCCACTCATGGCCTTGAGTGGGCCTTGCACCTCCCTGCGAATGATGGTAAGGCGCCCCAGAGGTGATGGAGGTGGCCCTCGGGCTGGCCGCCATTGCTTTTATTCCGTAGACCCCCCGGGAAAGGAGAGGGCCCACATGGCGAACCCAGGAACCGAGAGGGAGGACTTCTGCTTGGCACCGGGGGTTATAAGGGAATTCGGAGGGGGCGGTGTGTACAGAACAGCCAATAGGGAGAGAGGGAGGAAAGGGCGGGTGTTACAAACCAACCAATGGGGAGAGAGGGGCAGGCATAGGGATTTGGTTACAGCTTGCAGGGTACATGAATATGCATGAGTCGTGCAGGGTACATGAATATGCATAAGTCGATGGGCGAGGCTTTCTCGAGAAAACCAAGAAGGGGTTTTTCTTTGACCAAATCATGGTCTAATATCTTTTTTGACCTCCCCTTCCCAGCTCACCGCAACAACTGACCCCTGGTTAAAAAAAAAAAAAAAAACCACCACAAAGAAGAGAAAATGTCACCTTCAGGGAGGAGGTGGTTCTGGAAGTGCTGATTCAGGTATAGTCTGAACCAGGGCAGAGAGATACTGAAATGAAAAGGCTCCTGTTTACTTTAAAAAAATTGCTGTGCAATGATTATCTACTTGGGTCTCTGCCACTTTCTTCCCAGCAGTGTCTCCCTCCTATAACCTGGTGTTTCTTATTTGCAGTGGCAGTTTGGCTCACAAGCTGTTCTCCACCAGCTCACCTGCTACCCCAGCCAGCTTTCACAGTAGTCACAAATCCTCCACTGCTTCTGCCTTTTGCTGACAGCACTTTCTGGAGTAAGTATCACTGGGAGCTCAACTTTAAAGCCCACAAGATGCGGCGTGCATCAGGTCGCACTTCCTTTGTTGTCTATTCACCAGTGTTCTTCATGTCAGGATGGGAATAAGAGGAAAAGACACAAATTGTGATTGAGGTATGCTAAGCCTTCAATGCCTACTTGCTATAAGCCAGAATGCCCATCCCTTAGTTTTATAAGCATCAGCTTAACTCACAAAATTAGGTAGAAGGGAAAAAAAATTACACCCCGAGGCAAATTTTCTCATTCAAGTTAAACATTTTTCTCTTGAACAGCAGGGTCTATAAAGGAAACGCTGATACAACCTTAACCTTGGCAGCACAAGCACTGAGGCTGTGTTAATCAACGTTAAGAGCAGAATCAGTGCTTCAAGCATTAGTAAGAATCGCTGAGATCTTTGCACAGAGTGGTACAAAAAAAGCAAAAACAAGTCGCAGCTCAACGAAAAAGGCTTAGAAATTTCCCTTCCTCTGCTGAGGTTCAAAGGCTTCTTTCTCTATCTCTGATATGAAAACAGTATGAAAAAAAAATGTCATTTATGCACAGTCTTAAAGCAGAAGATAAGTCCTATCTGCATGAAGATCTTGACAGCTTCGGGCCAGAAGAAAGTAGCCACACACGTTACTGCATATGTGGAAGCTGTGTGCATGTGGCAGAACAGTTGCGACAGGGACAGCCTGTTACTAGGAAGCAGATATGCTGAGTTTCAGGTTCATGTTACCAGGAGACTCGAAAAAGTTGAAACTCAGCCTAACCAGGCTGCCAATGGCCTCTAATGAAAATTTCCATTTGGAAAGGCTTGATGTTGACTTGGCATGACACCAAACAAGCAGCCTGCTGCAAAATTTTACACCAATTGTATTTCTCCTAATTAAACCCTGTCTGACCTCAGCATTAAGAAACAATTTGTTTCAGGATATAACCAGCACACATAAGCAATTACATTCTGTTTGCCCTATTAACATTATTTGGCTTCTATGCTTTCCAGTGCTTCTACTATTGCAAATGCTGCGTGGGAGCCAGAGGTATAGAAAGTGTGTGGAGTGTCTAAAATTTTTTGTTGGGTAGAGAGGAAAGGGAGGAGAGAAACAGAAGCTTGAACTGAAAGTATCATCAACTTTTAATCATACCATAGGCACCCAGAAGTAGTGATCAGATGGTGCCTTCAAGTTTATTTAGGGACAGAAATGAAGTGACTTATGCAAACCACTGAGACCATATATATCAATATCCTACAATTAAAAAAAAAAAGATAATATAATTATTCTCTCTCCTAACTTGTTATTTTTCATTCAGTTCTCTAACTTGTGCTTTTCACCCGTCATTTAGAAATATCAGAAAGGACAGCCTTTGGTGCCCTGGCTGTGAAACACTTCCCCTGGTAGGACACAGGATGCACTTGCCTCTGTCTTTCTGAGGGTCAGGGAAAAGTGACTGTCAGAAGACAAGTGATTTGCAGGCGAAGGTGAGAGATGGGGCCATGCTGCACCTCCAATACTGAGGAGCGTCTGTGGAGAATTTTCCAGTTCATTAGGAGTCTTTCTGACTGACAAGTTCAGTACCTCTCAGGCACAGAGAGGAGAATTATTTAATACCGTATAGGATGTAAGAATATAGAAATCATTAGTGCATCGTGGTTTCTACACAAGCCAGTGCTCTGGAAGATCTCTGTCCCCTGCATATAGGCTGGTGCTCAAGGACCTACCTTAAGTGGTGAGGAGTCTGGAGGAAGAAGTGAAAGGAGAAGGGGGCGGCCTGTTGACCACACTTTCTGCAACATCCACGGGGTGGATAAAATGTAAAAGACAGTTGTAGACAGCAGAGGAAAGAGAGGAATGAAACAACCAAATGAGGCGTGTCTTGAACAGGACAAATCAGCTACAGTTTGGAGATTTCAACATTTTTAGTCCACAATGGGATAGGGCTAAAAACTGGATTAGACATTTCTGTGTTTCTTAGCTGTTGTGAGAGTGAAGAAGACTTTCTAGTGTTCAGATATTCAAGGAACTGTCTGGAAAATAGCAGCAAGATGTGTTTGTGCCAAGGCCATTAACCCTCTATTCTTGCCAACATCAAATTAAATAAACTGAGAAAACAATTTGCATAACACTGTCACAGCGATATACAGTCAAGGCAACCTTTTGGAAGACTGAGCTTATGAAGAGGTTTAGTAGAGTAGACACAGTCAATGACTGCATGGTCAGACCCAGGAGTGACTGAGTCTGACTTCTGGAAACAAGCTCTGCAGGTCTATGCACAGCTCTCACACACAGTTGTGTTGGACTCCTGCGCGGCCCTTGTGGGCCACAAAGTACAGCTTTCTGCTTTGACCTCTGTGCAAACTGCTGGCAGGTTTTCCCGGTGGTCTTCTAGAGGCTGACGAGATCCAGAAATGTACGTAAGTGTGTGAGCCATTTGAAAGAGACAAGAGAACAGCAGAGTCTGTGATTGCTGGAGAACATGGAATCAGCTTGTGTGAAAATGTCTAAAACATTCACTTCTGTCACTGTCTGTACCTGTTCTCACTCTTTACAAGCAGTCGAACCATCTGTTTGAGCAGAACAGCAGCAGCCACTTCTCTGGCCTGCTTGCACTTGTGCTGAGCATGTCCAGGAGACACTTCTGTAGCAGATTTGCGTCCCGGCTATTTTTTATGTCCACATGACAGTGAATGGAGTAGCAGGATGTGCAAGCCAGAAGACAAGATCTGAAACTCGGAGATGGGACACGAAACAATGTAAGGCACATCTGGAGTCTGAAATCTTTATGCTAAACAGTCACAGCTATTTATGGTTGCTTCAGATTTGCTATGGATTAGCAGAAAGAAATAAAAAATGTATGTATGGATAATTATCAAAGTATGCTTTAACTTGAGAGATTCTTTCAGCTCTCAAGGAAACGTTTAAGACTGAGTAAATGAAAATGTGCATTTTACACATTGCCTATCTATGCTCATTCTTTTCAATCTATTTGCATATTTAAACAATTGCCTGTAAAGAATGTGTTGTGCAATCCCACATATAAGCCCAAGAGAGCATGGCTAAATCCTATGCTAACTCGTTGAAAGCATAAATCTTAATTTTATTTAAGTACCAACTCATGTAGTTTAATTTTCTTTCTTGTTCTGATTTTGTTCCCCCATCTCAGTCTCATCAAAAACAAAACAACCACTCAAATACAACCTACCTCAACATCTTAAAAAGCTGAGAAAAAACCCTACAAAAAGGGAGGCCCTCTAAGCTCTCCCTTGGAGCTGTCTGGGAGATACAACATTTTCTTTACAGTCGATTGTGTAAATATGAAAATATGTGGAAATGGAATATATTTAGGCAAGTTTTAAAATGCATAATATTTATTCAACTCTAATAGCTTTTTATTAGGAGTCAATAGGGTCTATCAACTAAATGGGTATTTCAACCATTTTCAATAGACACATTATTTACTCAATAGACCATAATGATTCTGAAGGAGGCATTAGGGCCTATTATGCAAATCTCTGTGTATTGTAGGTGTATTCAGAAATAGTGAAATTTTGACCCTGGCTGTTCTACAGATCCTGATGCCATCGCTCTTTAGAAAGCAAATTGTGTAAACCTAGTTTGAATGAAATGTAAAGGTTAGAAGTAGCACAGTGGAAATAATAGATTTTTTTTGGTTGGGATGCAGAGCAGAGAATATAAAAAAGTTTTAGTTCAACTTGAAGCAGTCTTTTTCTTCAACAAAATATATATTAAAAAAAGGAAAATTAATTGTGTCTTAGAAGAAATATTTCCTTTCCCACACAATGTTTTCACTCCTTTTTTACCCAGTAGCTACACAAATAACTTTATTGCATTTTTGGCTGGTTAAAACATTCTCCCAGGAGACCTGCAGTGAATAACCTGCCTGACACTGCATGTGAGCAGGAGAGGTTTGAACAAGAATTTGGACCTTTGCTAAGATGGCAATGCCAGTCACCCAGCACTCCTGTTGGTCAGTCCTCTAATTACTTTCCGGCTGTACTGCTGACAATTTGTTTCAGGCTGGCTGAGAACCAATTAAAAAAAAAATACTGCAGGTAAAAAACCTATAGAAATGGCCCATTTTTAATGGTTTGGGGAAATCCTATTAGCACTTGGTAGATGGCCTGATTCAAAACTAATAGGTATTAATGGAGATGCTTCATACAATTTCAGTGGGGTTTGGCTCTGTGTTTCTTGTTGCTTGCCAGACACAAATGGATTTCTTTAGGCATACTTATAAAAATCCTAGAGAAGACATATAACCAGAAAAGATACTTCTGACTCACATAAGCCACATGAAACTCTCTCAAATTCAGCTGAAAGAGTCAAAACAGATGTCTTCATTCTTATCAAATATTGAAAAAAGCATTTCTGAAATAAAAAGAAATATAGGTCAGTACTCAATGGTTTAACATAGAGCAATGAATCCTGGACTAAGACCTCCAGACTAACTCAAGGACCGCAGGTAATATTATAAATGTTTGGACAAAATATTTTGCACATGTGTCTTTATAGCTTGTACAAAGTGTTTAGGTACTGGGTGGCTGCTACTGCCTGGTGCTTTGGCTCTCCCATGTGTCCTTAGAGAACAGAAAATAACATAAATGTGACATTAAAAAAATACCGAATTGACATTCTTTAATTTGCTGTGTACTGCAAAGTTCTTTTGATTTGAAGGGCTCCTTTTATTTCCTTTTATGTTAAATGCTGAAATATTCAAAACCAAACAAATGACCAAATGACTGGGTCTGCTTCTGTCAGGAGCAGATACACAGAACATCTGCAGAAAAACTTACGTGTGACTTACATGCAACAACAACAATGACTTAGTTACATTCTTTATCTGTGTATAATTAGGTCTAATCAGTGTTTTTAAGAAAGGGCACGGTGGCTGGTGAGGCAGGGTTTGTAGAAAGAAGCAATATTTTGTATGAAATCATACCGTTTGGAATTATGTGCACAGAATGAATGGACATACACTCTTGGTTGCGTACAGCTGGTGTATTTGGAGAAAACCAGATGGACTTCTGTGTTCAGACCCTTCATCATGTTCTGTTCATCAGAATTAATTTGCAATTACAGCCTGGAGGGTGACCAAGATTATACAGCTATATTACATTATATGGTATCCTCGTCATATCCTTCTCTGAAGACCACGTGAGGTGAGTTAGCCGCACTGCCACTTGCAGCTTCCTTAGTTTTACTAGTGGCGGCAGGTGGGTCTTCTTCACAGAATAAGGTTGCTAGTGAACATCAGCCCAGGTATCCATAAACCAAGAGCTGCCACTGAGAGCAGTGTGAGCCAAATGGCCATCCCATGACAGTGTAGCTGGGTAGTAGTTCTTGCTGGCCGGGAGCTTACAGGCGTGAACGTGAAGTAAAAATGGACAGTGCATAAGGATCAACCAGGAATGAGGCTGAAGATTTGAGTATCTTGACTATCTAGACAAAAGAACCCTAACCTTGTTGTGCTTATCTAGATTTTGTTTGGGCTTTATGATCTCATACCAGCAAAAACAGAACTTCCACTTGCTTTTATTTCCTTTTTTTTTTCCCCCTGTCTTGTGAGAAAGAGTTATTGAAATGAGTTTTGGGGCTGATGAATACCCTGGAGGTGCTTTGGCCCATTGCTTTCTTCTAGACCATTTGCCTTTAACTCTCACTTGAGCTTCTGTTTGTCAAAGTTAATAGCTGCAAATTCTTCAGGGATGGTTTGTTAAATCATGTCCAAGAAAATAAATATAATGAATGAACAATCTCAGGAGAAAGCCCTGACATTTAAAAAAAAAAAAAAGTAAATGAGTCTCAGAAGTATCAAGCCATGGAATAGACAAAGTACATTAGCAAAAATGAGATATGTTTTGCAGCAATTAGAGGAGGAGATAAAGGCTTCTCCAGGGAAACACACCTGAGTTCTTGAAAACTCAACCAAAAGCTGGTTGTGTACTGCATCCCGGTATCTAACAGGTCCAACCTGAACATGGTCTGCTTGTAACTTCCCTCCCACTCTTCCAGCATTTCAATGTGCTTTATCTGCCACTGCATCAATGGACTTTGATATGAGGAAGCTGGAGCATAGCTTTGAACTCCGCTGAACCCAATTACATCTGGTCATTTCAGACAGCTGTGGTGGTGCAACTCTGAACTAGGAGGCAGAGAGTTCATGACAGACTCAAGTGCTGCAGCTGGAGCAGCAAATTTGTCTGGTGCTGTGGTATTGCAGGTTTTATGCTCCAGAAAAGAACTGGCAATCTGAACTAAGTGCTGCACTAATTAAAAGGAAGGCATTTTGGCAACTAGTGTTTGATATGTGCTGGGGTTAATGCCTTTTAATTGCCATGGCACAAGTGGTAAGTTTTATCTCGGTGTGCTACTGGAGGTGTGTACGGGATTTAAGTCACTTACTGACATGGGCAGAATTCAAATTTTCCCCCACTACCAGTGTAGAGCATAGCTCTTGTCTTTGGCAATGGCACATGCCGTTTAATGCTCGAGAGACGATAAGCATAGCAGGGATCTTAATTTCCTAGACATACAGGGAATACCACATCAAAATGATCTTAGAAAGCAGACTTAGTTTTGCCCATGGCTTGTGTAATTAAAACCTAGTCTGGTGACAAGGTACTACTGCACACAGTGATAAAGACACCCTTGGGCAGAGGACTACTGAAGTCCTATGCATTGCTAAAGTCCTATTAAAGCCTTTTTTGCTTGGCTTTATTAAAACCAATTTCATTTCTCGGCCCTGAAAATGCACCTGTGAAATGTTTCCGTAGGCCTTCCCCAGTATTGATAGCTTTCAAATGCTTATTGCAGATTCTGTTCTCACAAAGACAGTGAACCAATCCTGATCTCCACTGCATTAAGCAAGAGTGGCTTCTATTTGGTTCTCATGCCTGCTAGTGATTTTCCTCAAGAAAAGAGGCCCACGAAGGCCTGCCTTTCTAGCTCTTTCTCAGGTGGAAAGAACAAGAAACTGCACACCATGCACATGCACACACATGCACAATCCTCTTTCCCATTAAAAAAGAAGTAAAAACTCATGGCAATGTCTAGCCCTTCCACTCCAAAATATATTTCAGTTACAAGTAAAGCTTTGCATTGGACACAGAAGAGATCTGAGATCGGCTCTTGTTTTGTGGTCACATAACTGGAGTTTGGCATTACCCAGATCTCTGCTAAACCTGTATTTTTCTTGTGCTTACTATAGCTACTGTATAAGAGGTTTGGGCTCTTTTTATTTTCCCCTTTCAATTGCTGGAATTTTTTTCACTCTTTCTAAATAATTGTAAATGCAGGAAAAATATTCTTGGGATGGACTCTGACCAATGTCCATTGGAATTTAAGCCAACTGAATTGTTCTATCATCACATGGATTTGCAGTACTGATTATTCCTTGTACTCTGTATGAAAAGCTGCCACTAAACAATAGTGAAAAATGGAATTTTCCATGTTAAAATTGTGCTGAAAAAAATCTGTGGTAAGAATGGTGAAATTCCCAGGTTTCTAATCACTCTCTTGATTTTGAAAGGATCACTTTCAAGTAGTCAGACTGAAAGTGGGAAGGAACCTATTAAAAAAGAGTATTATGAGGAGAGACTCCAAATTTTTAAGCTGCAAAGCTAAGCCAAGTTCATAGTTATTGTTAGCTGAGAAAAAGTTAGAATTGTAACAGAATTAAGAGAAAATAGTTCCACCCTAAAAAATCTCAAAAGGCAGAAGAAAAATATACCCAAATGATAGCAATAGTCATAAGGGCTCTATCTAAGGACTCTATCTTGCTTGATGTTTAAGAAAACATGAAAGATACTGATTTTTAAAATTCTAAATAGCGTTTAAGACAGAGAAAGTAGCAAGCAGAAGACAAAACCTGAAAAGTCCTATTCTCTTACCTCCAGAATTGCCAATAAAAGTCATCTGTCTGCTCTTCAGGTGCTAAAGGATGATTTTTCTGCCTTAATATAATTTCAGTAAAAATTATTTCTGTTATTTCTAGTAACTCTCTTACACCTTGCCCTTTTAAAGACATTTCACGCACAAACAATTCATGGTATTCATCTAAGAAAAGTGTACAGTGGCCAGAAGCAGAAGTCAACTGCAAGCAATATGAAACTAGGCTTTGTGTTCCATATCTCTAAGGCTATGTACATATTTAAAGATTCCCAAGACCAAAACTTCATTTTGTTTTTACCTGAAGAAATATCATCTGCAATACTACAAAGATCAGGTGAATTTTGAAGATGGAAAGTTATTTTATGTCTTCTTTATATCTTTTGATTTAAGGAAGTTAATTTAATTGCTTTAATCAAAGCAAAATGCAATCCTCAACAGAGCATTAATAACCTCAGCCTCAGCAGAAAGACATTTGGTCATGTAAAGTGGGATTTCTTCTGGATCATAGACAAACCTCACTCCAATGTAATGTCAGATGCTGAATTTTTCTCTCTGTAGTGAAAATATTCAATGTAGCAACAGATTAAATTCCAGGAAGGAGGAAACAGATCTGGTTGGTTTTGTTGTCTTTTTTATGCTTAAGCGGCAGATGCTTCGGTATATCCAGGAATATTCTGAAAGGGAATTGAATTGAATGAATTTTCTATTCATTTTTTTTAATATATAGGATCACCCTTAAACATATGAGAATATTATATTTCTATTGCCCCCTGGGTCTGGAAGACATACCTGTGGTCCTATAGAAGTCCACATATTCACAGAATGCTATAGAACATGACAATTTCTCATGTAGATCATCTGTGATTTTTTTTTTTCATGTATCTGTTTCTGCTGTCCAGTTGATAAAACCAATTACAACTCGTTCAATTTTCCATCTACTATAGTTAGAGTTGACACAGTCAGAGGACAGAACTCCCACAGGGTATAAATGCTCTGAAATCAGCATATTAAGGGTATCGTTTCAGAATGGTTAGGACCAAGAATTCCCACTGAGAACAATGGAAAAGAATGTTTGCTTGTTTAATTGTCTTCTCTGATGCCTGAACAGGCTGTGAAGTCCCAAGGACTTATGAAAACATAAGCTTCAGGTTCTAGCCTGGGAGCACGTATTGTGAGGGATCTTGTTTCCTGCCATATGGTCATGTGAGAAGGTCTTTTAATTTCCCTTCTGAAAGCAAGATATAACACCAGCTTCTCTAATCTCACTTCTTTCTTCTCAGTCTGTGCCTAGATTCACAAAATCTGTATCTTTTGTTTGCAATAAGTAAAAAAGAAAAATATTGTGGGTGGTCTTCTTTGGGTCATTACTGCAAATAGAAATATAACAATTCTGTTACAAAACTGACAGTTTTTCTCAGTGAGTTGTCCTAATCACTTGACAATGATTGGTCAAAGGACTGCTGTGTTCTTGCTTCTTTTAAACAAACTGCTATTTTCTCCTTTCTTTTTTTTTTTTTTAAAGGGGCTCCTTTCAGGAAAGGTAGCTGTTGCCCCTCTGTTGAGAGTTGTGTCTCTCGCTGGGTACTGGAGTTTCAGCACCATGGTCATGAGTTCGTAGTGGTGGTGATTCTCTTCTTGAGGCACCTCCTATGCTCTTCAGTGGCCTTTTTTGTAGAGGCAGAGCAGTTTCACAGCTGACTTCAGGTGTGCTCTTTGAATAACACTTTTCCAACTGCTCTGTGGTTCAAATGAGTTCATCCATCCCTGACACTTGCACAAAAAACACTCAAGAAATGTATTATTTAAAGCCTGCCTTCCTTGGTGTTTCAGAAATAAAGGTGTAAACTTTCTTTAGAGGCCTGAGAAAAGAAATATTTCCTTTGCTCTTGTAGGAAGAAGTGAAAGGCCAGGCTTTGAGCTGCATGCGTACCCCCCAGAGGGCCCTTATGCCAGGAGACGTGCGAATTACTGGAGATGATATTGTCGTCTTCCTCACTGCATCTGAGGAAGCTGAAGCCGCCAAGGAGTGTTGTGCTGACACCTTGCCACTACTGTCACCAGAGGGATGCTGTGACATTACTGGAGCAATCAGCGTGTCCTGCATCACACCTGTACCTGGGCTGGGGAGGTAGGAGCTGCTCCAAAAGGTAAAGGAGTTTTATGACGCTTCCATCCTTTCTGTATTTGCCTGTTCGACCAGTTGCTAAAGGTAGAAAGCAGATAAGGAGTCTAAAACGAACACTGTATGGTAAACGTATTTTGAAAGGCCTTGTGAAGGACTCTGGTCTGGAGACGTAACATAAAGAGAATGAAGAGGGCTGGCTGGATCTTATTTGTATTTTCATTAAATGTTCTTTTTCATTTTCTTATAAATGCTTTGTTGAGGGGTACCTGTTTGAAATAAGGTATGAAGAAAAGCAATTTTAAGGGTCAAAACTCCTTGTCTCTCAAGGGTATAAAATTCTCCAGTTTTCTAAGCCAAAGTTGGAGGTTTTCTTTATTCTGCAAGTCAACAATTTTGCAAAATATAAGCCTGTGAAGGCTCTCGATAGATGAACTTTTCACTCTGTTACAGAACGAAAACAAGTTTGAAAGCTTATGAACTGGAATTGCTGGTCTCCAGGTAGCAGTACACGGTGAGCTTTTCCCTTACAAAAAATCAGATAAATACTCCAGAATATTGCAATAGCAATCCCAAGTAGAGCTGTAAAACCAATGTGCAGAGGATGTGTTGGAGCAGAATGGTGACAAACTGCAGTAGTTTTGGGGAAGCATCTGTGCGTGTGGTGGTGTGGAGTACAGATGCAGTTGGTGTGTCACATGTGAGCAGTACCTCTTGTTGGAGCACATCTCTGTAAAGCAATAGAAAAGAGCTGAACTTTTTGAAGCGTGGTATGTAAGAACATCTGCCCTTCAAAATGACAGTAATGCATCAGGTAAATGGAGGTGATCTAGAGCTTCATGCTGTATCTGACATAATTAAAGGTGATGAAAAAGCACTGCTGTTGTAATGCGGGGATATGGTTTAATACATCTATCACAAAGAATGCCGTTGTAAGAGGAGCAGAAACAGGAATAAAGATGCACCACCTTTGTACCAGCAACAGGATTTCCCAGTACAATTTCTGCAGCTTTCATCAGATGCTTGGTAGCACCTCTGCAAAATGACTGTTGTCTCTGGGCATGTTTGAAGTGTTATGCTACACTTCCATGGACTCTGTCAGCTCACATCTTGTTGCAAGGGACAAATCCTGTGCAATGGCTTAGCCCTCCAACTTCTGTTCTTAGATTAAATCTTTGGGTAACTCTCAGGACAGTATGAGAAGCGACAGCCTTAGATCAGTTCAGGAGACAAGGGTCTTGTAGTTTTAGCCCCCCCAACCCCCCCATACTCATACAACAGTCTCCCCAAACCCTATAATAAAATAGCTTAAATAAAACAAGGGCTGTATCAAAATCTGAAATGGAATATGAAAAATAAGAATAATAAAATAAGAGTGACCCAAGTAACAGAGTTTCATGAGACACTGTGAAACACAAAACAACAACAACCAGCAAACAAACAAAAAATCAGGCTGGGCAAATGACTGCACAGATTGCAATTTAGATAGAATAAATGCATTAAGACCAGCAAGAAACCCATTTAAATATTCAAGGTGAGAAAGAACCAGAGCATGCACCAGAGCTTTGGTTGCCTCAGTCATTAACCAAGCACAGATTTTAAAGATGTTCAGTAAAGGGAATCGACAGGTCTTTACAACACAGTTAATATAGAATGAAATGACAAATCAGAGTAAAAGGTCACATCCAATTGCTGTACGGTGGCCAAAGAAATATGATGTGGTGATATTCAGGAACAAGAAAGAAAAAATAAATAAATGGAAAGGAGGCAAGTTAAGAGACAGAGCCTGTATAGATCTTACGCCTTACCCACATTACTAGAAATAAAAATTAGCATCCACTGGGAGATGTCACTGAAGCAATGCAAGGCATGAGGAAAAGCATCCTTGAAAGAAGAAAGGGGCAGCACCCACTGCACATTTTAATGTAAAGTGTAGCAGATTTACTACAAACACAGACTCCCACCCAGCTCCTGGGTGAAATGGCCCAGTGCCATGACTGACATGCCATGGGACAAACAAACCTTGGCACCTTCTCTGTCCAAAAGGGAAGGACTTGATAGTACCTAGCCAAATCCTACAGTGAATCAGCTCCACTGTTGGCAGCTTTTGTAACCTTCTCAAGCTGAAGACTTCCTAAGATGGCTTTCTGAGTGGTCCCTAGTCCTCTCCACCAAACTTTAGACAAGGTAAAGCCTGCAATGTCCCTCAGATTTCCTTGGGAATTATTGGGTCTCTCTTGGTGGACAAGCAGTGCCATGAAGAACCATGGTTTATCAGAGCTTAGGCAATGGCATGAGCAACACATTGCTGCAAGCAGAGAGGTTCTTGGCTGAAGCCTGCTGTTGAGAGGGCAGGAGTCTCACAAGAACTCTTGTCTGTGTGCTGTGGAGAGGGAGCTGCCAGACAGCAGGTCTTGGATGGTGAGGTCTCTAAGTAGGGTGGCAGATCTGGGAATTCCTGAAGGAAAATAACACTCTTTGCTGATGCTATCACTTTTGTTGCATTCAGGAAAATGGGTCTTGAGGTAAAACTTTTTCTCTGTTTTTGGAGGGGGATAAGTAAACAAGATTATTTTAAGATTAAACCCAGAGTACAACTGACTTACACTGCTGATTTCTTATGCAAATAGAGACAACTCTGCAAGGCTTTGAAACTTTGGCTAATCATTCAGCCAAAATTGCTACTCTATATTAATAATAAAGACATCTATTGATGATTATGTTCTGGATTCACTAATCCAATCACAAATGCCTTTTCTCTGTCGTTTCTTTGTACTCATATTTCTTACTCTTTTTTTTTTATATAAAAATAATTGGAAAAACCTCAATAAATAGATTACAGGAACAGAAAGGAATTCCATTACCATACAAGTTCTTCCCCTTTCAGCATTTGCATGATAATCATTTAATAGCAGAATACAATTAGGGCAGCTAGGGAAAAGTGTATGGCTTTGTGTTATGTGATATCACCCTTATTTGCCAATACTGTGAGTGCACAAATGACCCACAAATATTTCACTTGAAAATCCAGATTGGATACTGGTGCAGGTGTTACATCGAGACCTTTTGTGAATAGAAATGCATGTCTTAGAACTGTTCCAGGCTCTTTTTCTCCTCGAAAGAGAGAGATGAACTGAGATCAGCTGTTTTATTTTTTATTTTTCCTAGTAATTTTACAGACAGGATTATTTGTAATCCAGTTTTCTGGAAAGAACTAGTTCATGCTCAGCAATTTAAAAGTTTCCTCCTCCTTTTCCTTTCAAAAACTGCTGAGCCCTTTGCTCTTGCCTCTCCCAGTGCTGCCTTGTCTTGTCAGGGTCTTCTGGGTTCCAGCTGCTGTAGCATTATGGATACCTTCTCCTGATCCTTTCAGCTCAGTAGAGGAGAAGTTATCACTTGAAAAGAAAAAACCTGGCCAGAAAAATGTGTTGTTCCAACTCTCATTAATCAGATACGGAGGACATCTGCCAGGCAATTGAGGATACGATAGTAATGGTCTGGAAACAACAGAAATGGGTCATTTCTGCTATGTCTGCCCCACCTCATTATCTCCTCCCATCTCCTTTCCAAACTATCACCTATATATCTACCACGTTCCTGCTGTGCACAAGGTGCATCCCTGTATTCCCCCCATCTCCATCCTCTCTTCCGTTGCTTTTGTGTTTATACTATTCAAGACACATCAGGAGATCTTCTGGTCTTTTCCAGATGAGGGACAGACCAGCTGTGCTGCAGATGTAGAGAAGTGAAGATTGCTACAGCCTTGTGACATCCAACAGGATTGTGCAGACACAGGGAGCTGTAGGGCTGTCGTTTTCCTTTTGCTTGTTTCCTCTTTTTTTTTCTGCTGCTGAAACCCTTTTTCAGAGGGACACTATTTTGCAAAAATTTAGTCTTATGAGCTGTATTTCTCAACTGGGCAAATTTCTGCTATATTCATGTGATAAGATTATTTATAAGATCTTTAACAAGTACTATTCATTTCACAGATTATGACTGCAGCCTCCACACAATGGATAGTGTTGGCAGGGGAAAAATAATTCAGTCAGAAGGCTCAAGAACTAATCTGTCATATTTACAGGGAAAAACTCAGTAAGGAGGTTTCTGGAAGACTAAAGTTCATAGTTTTGTGTGCAGATGATATGGGGTGCTGGTGGCAGTGGTGAAAATGAGGTTGGATACAAGCAAAAAATGCTTAGCTTTTTTTCACTTTGCTTTTGTGACAGTCTTTTTAAGAGTGTGCAACTTCACTTTTTAGGAAAGAAGTTTATAGTTTTGTGGGAAGTAATTTCACATAGGCAATAGTCATAGGCATATTACTAGTCATACAAGTATTGGGTTGCCAAAGGACTTGGATTCTAGCAGTCTTCCCTTTTCTCATGCCTATAAGGAAAGATGTGCTCTGCATTATCAAAGGGTGATTTTCGACATTCTGCAAAGCCATCCCACAACCTCTAGTGTTGTTTAAAGTTGAATACAGCTGATGAAACAAAAGCATGTTGTTTGCCCTCTGCTGTTCTGGAAAACAACCCTGGTCCATGTTCTCGTCTTTAGGGACCCGAGCCTCCTTGTGACTCTGCTTGAGTCCTTCTCTGCAATGCAGTAGCATCAGCCTTCGTGTTTTCCATCTTTACTCCCTGTTGCCATTCCTGGGAAACACTTGGGTCACTTCTGGGCCTGCCGCTCCTCCTGCTGTGAGGCAGAGCAGAGACAGGGGTGCGGCAGGGGCACTGCATAGGTCAGAGGCTTCCCACTGTCCTAGCTGAGCTCCCAGGGCAGCTCACAATTGTCCAGACGCTTGTGGGAGAAGGAGGCAGCAAGGTAAGCATGGAGGATTGCAGGGGTGACTCTGCACGTCCCAGGCCTTCCAGCTCCAGGCTGCTGCAGGGTGCTGGGCAGTGCAGACAAGGGGTGATATTTTCTCCTCAGACAACATGTACAGATCGATGGCAGCAGCTTAATGCTTATTATTTTTGCCTGTAACTGCTATGGGTAATATTCAAAAGGAAAATGTGAATCATTACTTCTGGTTGCTTTCACTCATTCTCTTTTTTAAGTTACACATATTTATGTGCCATTTGCATCAATTAAATAGCAACCAATCCGAGCACATTTACAGTCTGCCTTTAAAATGCCAGTTCCATATTGTACTTTCCAATTAAGCATGAGCAGATTAATGGGATGCATTGTTCTCTTGGGTTAACTCTACCATATTGTCATTAGGTGGATACGCCCTCATGAATCCAAGTTTTCTTTCTGTGAAAGGAAAAGAAAATGAATGCTCAAAAAGTAGGGCAATTTCTACCAAGCAGAATCAGCTGAGAGGAAAAAAGAAGAGAGTCCCCTCCCTCCCACTTTTTTATTTCAGTTGTTGTTTAATTGTTTCTTCGACCCAGTGGTTTAGTGATTTCACATCTATTTAATTAACAGAGAAATGGATAGGGTGCACTGAAAAACAAGAAAGGAAGATCAGATAGACAAATGGTCTCTGTGAGTTCACAGTTCTTAAAACAGATGTTCACCTCCGCTGGCTATGGTATATCATTATCTCCAGGAACCCTGAAGAGAAAGCAAAATTCTTCATTACTTGTAGGAAAATTAGAACAGTCTTACAGGACTAAGCAGATACACCAGCCCATTTCATCAGATCCCATCTCACTGCTGTTGTATTACTCACAAGTCAACAAGTGTGTGTGTCTGGGGAAACTGAGACGGTAGATAAACATTGCAGTTGTCTGTGGAATGAGGGACTAGGGAGATGTGATGATGAGGTGGTGTCTAAAGCAGAAGCAACTAAATGGTGGGCGGCCGGGACAATTCCTCTGTTCTTTATTTGGTGTAAAGGCAAGGTGGCAATTGGCTCTTGGACCTCTTACTTGCTTTTACAACAGGGTCAGCTTATTATTGAAGTGGGTCTGCCTGACTGTTCCCTATAGCCGCCTGAGCCTCCTGACTGAAGGGTTAGGGAGTGTGTGGAAAAGCATATTGCCTCTTGCTTTCTTTTTTCAATTCTTACTGTACATTGGAGACATAAATAGGTAAAATATCAATCCAGTGCTAAGCAGTCTTCATCTCTTCTGCCAGGAAAAATCAATAATTATGGGAATTCCTCCCGTCCTAGGGAGATAGATAAAAAATAGATAGGCAGGAAAAGTTTGCCCATGCAGTCAAATGCATACACAAACACATGCACAGACGCATCCGTGCAGACCGGCCACTCTGCCTAACTCCCTGGCCTTGCATCTGGTTTTCCCACCTGCGGGGCAAGAAGTTCTAGGTTTTGCTGTGTAAGCAGTTGTGATGGCAACCATGAAAGAGCCCCTTGGAAAATGTGCCCTGAACACTTTGATTACCAGTGCCCCAGATTTAGCATGCCTTGTGATTATGCTTTATCTTTCTTACTGCCTCCACTAACTTTTAATCACAGCTGAGTATTTCCAATCTGACTGCCATTTCTGACTTCAAGTGTATTAAAGGAGTATTCACATTCTCAGATAACAAAAGTGTTGGGATTTGCTAGGCAGGAGGCACTAGAGGGACCCCCTCTGCTTCCCCTCTAGCTCTCACCCTTCCCCCTTACATCAGAGCCCTGGTAGTGGAAAAGAAATGTTGAAATCAATATAAGAATAAATTGCCACGTGGTCCTTATTGTGGAGGCAAGGTTTCTACAGAAAATCCTTGTAATCAGAAAAGAGGGAAGATGAGATTAAACTGATTAAACTGAGAAAGTCAAAAAAGGACAACTTGAAAGATTAGCTCGAGGACGACTGAAAAGCGTAATCCTCCATGCATGTTAAGTAGAACAGTCCCTCTCTGTTATCAGCCCCTTCATCTGGTGACCTTCTGTTGCATTAGCACAGAGCTACTTGATCCAAGGCAAATAGTGAAAATTGAAAAGCCAGAATGCCAGTGATTACAACAGGTATCAATATTACTGCAGTGATGGTTTGTTATCATTAGGGAGCTCCATCGGAGCTCATTCTGGAAGCAAAAGGAACAGAAAATCACAAGTCATTACACTTGTGGCAGGCAATAGAAGAAAAGACCTTGTGTTACAGTGGAAAAGCCTTTTTCATCTGCTTCAACCTCTAAAATTACAGCATCAGAACAGGAAAAGAGATGGGGGGAAGCAATACCAGCTCACCTGTGTTTCTTTTCCTGGGAACAACTGAGCCTCAGTGGGTTGGTCTCAGCCGGCGTGTGCTACCCTTTTCTTCTGGAGTGAGAGGAAACAAAAGGCCTGGGTCAGTTTTACTGGTTCAATGACTTTTTTGCCTCACACCCTCAACTTTACAGCAGATCTGTTCCTGCGTGGTCACAGCAGCAGCAGCAGCAAGGCTGGCTCTTCTGCAGCCTTACAGCTCCATGTTGCAAGGCTGCATGTCTGAGCCTGGCATGGTGCTGTTCAGGGGGTAGCATCTTCTCCCTTCTGCTTCAGAGATGTAGGAAGGTCTGGAAGAAAGAAAGGAAAGGAAGGAAGGAAGGAAGGAAGGAAGGAAGGAAGGAAGGAAGGAAGGAAGGAAGGAAGGAAAAGAAAGAAAGAAAGAAAGAAAGAAAGAAAGAAAGAAAGAAAGAAAGAGAAAGAAAGCAAGAAAGCAAGCAAGCCTGCTCTAGCCAAGGGTTGTTGAGCTCAGGTACATCACATATCCCATTTTAACTTACAAAGGAATACTGTTCCTGATTAGACTCCCATTTTGTGCTTTGGGAATGTGCTTAGCACCACATTGACATGGAAATATTTTTAGAGGATGATTTCATTGTCTTTCCTTTTAAGTTGGCAGAGACCACAAAAGCTAAGGAGTGAAGAGTGGCACAGGTTTGTGACTGTGTACTTCACCAGTTATATTTGCTATAATGCTTCACATTTGTGCCTTTTTTGTCCTTTTCTCTGTTCCCCCTGTGCCCCCAAATTTTCTTTTTACCCCACTATTGCCCAAAAATGCATTAAACTCGAGCACTCTTTTCTTTGTCAAAAGCCTGAAAGTCTACAGTGCTATTAATCTTTGTTGTAATGTTGCTGGTGTAAGTGGAGAAGCATGACTCTGAATCATTTAAATGTTTTGACTCAATCTTAGATTTGTCACTGAGTTGCTGTTTCATTTTTTTTAACTTGCTGCAAGTCAATGCTGCTGTTTCCCCTGCCACCATTGTTGGTCTGTAAGTTAGGCAGGATGTCTTCGTAGGTCAGAATTGTTTCTTACTGGGCATTTGGCAAGGGACTATGACTCCAGTTGAAAATTGACAAAAATGCCGTGGTCAACTCTCATTAACGGAAAAAGACAGTATCTATTTTTAGATAATTTGTCAAATTTTTAAACCCACAAAATTTCACAAAAAAAAGCACAACGCATTAGTGTAACATCACCAGGCTTAAACGTTTTGAAAAATCTGGGGCAGAAAAAGGCCTGCTCCTAGTGAAACTTAATCTAGCTCCAGGATCCAAAGAACAGACCCATTTCTGTCAAGACTCTTTATTATTCATTTGAAAGATCTTATCTGTATTTGCACTAATGTCAGTAAGGGGAACTAAATGGTGTAGTCTTACCTCACCTTTCTTTACCGGAGAAGTACGGATCCCACTGTTGCAGTGAGCTGGGAGCGGGGAGGTAAAAAAAGATCAAAGACCATGGTTTGGTCCAAGAAAGTCCCTCCAAGTTTGTTGGAAAAAGTCTCGCCCATCCACTCTTATGCATATTCATGTACCCCTGCAACATGTAACCAAAGCCTCCATTCCTGCCCCTCTGTCCCCATTGTTTGTTTTGTATCACCCGCCCCCTTCTCCCTCTCTCCCTATTGGCTGTTCTGTATTACCCCGCCCCTTCGGGACCCCCTCATAACCCCCAGCCAAACGGAAGTTCGTTCTCTCAGTTCCTGGGACACCATGTGGGCCCTCTCTCTTCCCTGGGGGTCTACATAATAAAATCTATGGTTGTCCAGTCCGGGAGCCACCTCCTTCACCTCTGGGGCGCCTGAGCCATCATGCGCAGGGAGGTGCCTGGCTATCACGGCCATGGGTGCAGAACAGCTGGCTAGCAGGGGTCTGGCCCCGCCCGGGGCCTCGCAGCAACAGGGTTCTGCGGAACATGCAGCAGCTGTCTCACCCAGCACCGGAACCTGCGCGAGGCGCATTTTAAACATCCCACTACACTTGTGCTCCTGAAAAGCTTTTGCCCTTTTGTCAGTGGATTGGGTCAAACCTAATCTAGGTAGAAGGAAGCAGAACTGTTGCCTTGGGAGAGTTCCTACTTCTATCATGCCTGAATTTGTCCTCAGTTTGCTTAAGTCTCAATGAAAAGAGGTTTTCAGTTCAGGAGGTAAAGGGATTCATTAGATCTCATTCCCAGAAATGTCTACCTGATTGAGAAAGAGTCCCCTCAGGGGTAATGCTCATAAGCAGGCAGAGGCTGAGGGGCTGAAAAATGACCCATTTTGAAGTTTATCTAATTAGCTTCAAATATATAAGTTAGGTGTTTTGCTAGATGGATTAGCGTAATTATCTTAGTGCACCTATTCACGCTAGGAATGTCAGAAAACCAGAGAACAGAGGAGCTCAGAAAAAAATCACAGTGGCTCAGCCTGTTGACTGCCCTGACCCACGTGTAATTGTGCTGCAGAGGAAAGAGAGAAAGCTGGGAAAAACACAAGGTAAGAGGAGCTGCTTCAAAGACAAAATATTGACGGCTGACCTACGAATAAATTGACAGGGATCTACCTTGGCCCAAATTCCTTACACACAAGTCATACAGAAAAATCATCCCAGGTGCATGCAGTCATTGTGTAAAGGCAGTATCCTTATTGTTACACCAGAAATTGGATCTGAGGTATTCACTGTAAGCTCTCTATCTTTAGTTTTGCCTCTGTCACTGAGCCATCTTTAAAATGAATGAAAGAATTTTCCTTCTTCTTGAAAGTTCTTCTTCTGATGGAGGATGGATTACTATTTTATTGTTTGGTTACAGATTTTTTTTCCAATCCATTGATGAAACAGATCCCACACACCTTGTGAGATCAATCAAAAATTCCCTTGAAAGATGGTTGACAGCTGTGAAATAGCTTTTCCCAAAAAGGACTTCCAGTTCGTTTTTTGGGGGAAGGGGGGGAATTAAAAAAAAAGAAAAAAAAGAAAAAGAAGAGAAAAAGGGAGAAAGAAGAAAAAAAGAAAAGAAAACTAGAAGTGGGGTCAGCTTCTGTATTACTAAGCTTGTTTTGTTAGGGCCTCTTGTTTAGGTACACATCTGCTATGATGTATAGAAGCAGACTGGAGAAAAGAACAACATTGCCAAGTAAACCTGAGACCAATCAATGACTCTTCCAATCATTTCTTTGTAAACAGTGAGTGCTCCAGTTGTACAGTTTGTTCCACCCACAGAAATCAGGTTGAAAATCTGGGGCTGATGGCCAGACTGCTTCAGTGCCACACAAAATCCAGTGGCAGCTGGAGTTACTCACCCACCTCATTGAAGGCCCTCTTTGCTCCTAACTCACACTGTCTCCATGCCCCTATTCTGTAGGATTAGCTGAGTTTCCAGCTAATGGCATTTCTAAGTGTATCAAGTGTGCAGCGTTAATTTCCCCAGCATCTCATTGACTTTCCAGTCAATATTGCCTTGATCCTTTCAGAACCGCTCTTGTGTTTGAAGTATTGTAAATGAGTTTAATCACTCGAATGACCTGATTTTCAGCAGGGTTGTGCACCCTTGGTAACCATGCAGTCACCAGGTGACCAGCACCCTCTGTGCCCCTTGATTCACCAGGGCTTTAAGTCATGCCTGTAGAGGACACCAGGATTAAAACACTCTTAAGAGTGTTCAAAACAGTCATAGTTTCCCCAAAGGGTTATATTTTTTTGAGTTGGAAAAGCCTGTTTTACCAAAATCTAAATTTTTCATGTGAAAAATGTTAATTATTACCTTTTTTGTCATGAAAGAACATCTAAGGTCTAAGCACCAGATAGTGATCTTAACTGGGCCCAACCACTTAATTGGTTTGTGAAATTTATCTGATTTAATTTGATGTATCATTTATAACAGAGAAAGTCACCTTTAGCATTACAGCTTCCTGTTATGTTTCCATAATTTGAAATTGAAAGGATCAAAATCAGGACATGATATTTTAATTTTAATAAAATTGAATGGTTGTGATTTAATAATCACAACTTGAAATAATCATTCTTCTTTTTCTTGTAATGTTTTCCATTTGGAATTTGGAATGAAAACAAGCTTCAGAATGTGTCAGTTTCAGATAGTTTGAAACTTTCAAGTGGCAACCAGCTTTATCTGCCTTCTTGTGCTAAAGTTATTTTACAGGTATATGAACTTTCTCCCTCTGTAGATTTTTTTTCTTGCTGCTTTAAAGGCAAACATTTGTCCTTGAGTCACAGCAGAGGGCAATCAAATGGATTGAAGACCTGAGTTCTGCCCCTAGCCTTTATTTTTGGCAGAGCAGAGAAAGTAGAGGGAGATGTGTTCTGACATCTGTGGCATGTGGTGGTTGGTGAACTTGCAACTTCACAGCTACGCTCCTTCCTCCTATGTGCTCTTCTGCTGTCAGTTCCTCTCCACATCCCAGAAAAGTAACTGCTGGCACCTGGAGGAGGAGGGCTTGTCCTGGCTACAGAGGGACATTTGTTCTGAAGGAGTGGATGGGTATAACATTTTTATGTGCACACTCTGATGAGAGAAGAACTCAGAGAGAGAGACCCCCAAGAGGCAAAGGGAGAAGAAAGTAGCTAGGAATTAAATGGCTGGAAAGGAAAAAAGAAATCTAGACCCTGCAATTATATGTGCCTTTTAAGCCTGCTAGAAATTTCTGGGAGGTGACATGAAAAAGAGTTAGAAGGTTCCCACCAACAAGCAGGCTGCTTGCACTGCCAGCTCATGGCTTAAGGCCAGACTCTTATCCAGCTGCCACTACCATTATGCCCTGCAGGACACCTTAACTGTTATACCTCTGGATGGGTTTTAGCACTCTCCTGTTTAAACCCCTTTGTTTCCTCAAAGGCTCTGGTTCAGAACGTGGTTTTGATTTTGGAAATTACTGAGAACTGTCATTTTTAGTGAGATTTCAGATATCTGTTTGACATAATTTATGCTATCCGTTTAAGACACGATAGAAATCCTTTCAGCATGCTCCTATTTGAACATGAATGTGGCATTTTAAGGGCCTTGCTTGTTGGTGCACTATGTTTATGGTCTGCACATAAACTCTTTGACTAAACACTAACAAATGTAGCAGTAACAATAAACAGGATGTGAAAAAAATGGTAACTACTGGAGAAGTAGCATCGAGCCAAGGGCAAGGTGACGAGTTCACGTTCTAAGTAAACTGATGAAGAAGAGCTACTTTAAACAACAACTAGGTGCTTTTTAGGACAGGTGGGCATGGACGGGGTATATTTGGAATGCCCTGATATTCTTCTTGATGCATAGACAACTCACAAAAGTCAGGACATCTCTTCATTACATGTGTTATTACTTATAATTAATTAGCACTTTGTACCCTCTGAGGGCTGACCTTTATAATCACAGAAGCTGAATTCATATAGATTTTTGTTTGACTTGCTGCAGACAGATCATAAAACGCCAGCCCTTATTAGCAATGAAGTCCTCTGTTAGCACTGCCATTCATAGCCTTTTGTGCTTCTTCAGTCGTGTCCCTGCTACTCTAGCAGGAAACTTGCTTGAGAGCACTCTTCTCATGTAGTGCATACGTCTCCTCAGGTCTGGGCTATTTCTCTTTCAGCTGACACTTTCCCCAGGCTACAGAGGTCTGTATTTCTCCTATTTCCATCCCTTTGTAGGTGGAACGCCTGTTTGCTCCCGCCTTCTGAACAGACACTTGAATCTGAACTTTTCACATTTCAGGTGACAGTCAGAAGGCTAGTATTGCTAGGGATCTGAGCTGAGGCTATTTTTTGATTTAGCAGTTGAAACTCTTCAACTTGAATTGTTAAACATGAAAAAACTGGAAGAAACTAGCCTTATAGTCCAAGGTAATGTAGTCACGCGAGACGTAGGAGAACAGGACTTAATCCCCCCTGTTCTGTTTAGCACTCGGTTACCTGTAAAGTACCTCTCACTTCGGGAGCCGCCTGGTTTCGGTCCTGTTGGCATTGCCTGTGTTTTTGAGAAGTTTTTTGTCAGCCGTCTGTGTCAGAGAAGCTGCAGGTGGATGCGTGATGCCAGCAGGAGCTGTGCCAGACATTTCCTCATGCAGCACAAGAGCAGTAGTACTGATGCTGTGGGAATTAGTATTATTGTCAGTCACTTCTTGTTTAACTCGGTTTGAAATGAGCTCGGTAAAGCTGAAGAATGGCTTAATAGTTAACTGCAATTTGGCTGAAAGTCAGGTAGTGCCTTTGGGTCTGTAAAAATTTGCAGTGATTAAACCACCTTCTTAAGAAACCTGTTTTGCTGAGCACTTTGAATATGTGTTTTTAATGTCCCTTTGGTATACAGTGTGAGTACAGGGCACAAGATGGAGACAGTGTTGTTCTTTGAAATCAATGACCTACATACATGGAAAAGATTAAGTGAGGGACTATTGACTCCTAGATCCGTGACATGCCTCACAGAGCTGGAGCACTCAAAGTATTTATTTCCATGATTGGTGAGAATGGTTCCAAAAGAACACACCACGCTTACCACACTCACCAAACCAAGTAAATTTTAATCACTGCATGTTAATGTCTGATTTGGAGTTGAGGATTAAGGATACTTTGTCACTAAAAACCCAGAAAATATTAAAGGATTGGAGCTTTGGAGAGAATGCAAGCAGTAATTGCTGATCTTTGGGCTGGCATGTTTTCCCTCCTTGTGTCTTTGTTTGCTGGCCTCAGACATGGCTTGAAGTCTGGAGGCAGATTTGCCTGGTTGTTCCCGAACTCCAAAATATGTGAGATCATCTGCATTTTTGAAGGACCGCATGATTTGAAACACTCTGTGGGTTCCTTAGCTGTTGCGTGTCAAGCACCACCACATTTTGCTGTTGCAGAGACAACGTGAAGGGTCTGGTAGGACTGGTGCTGCTTCGCTGTCCCTTTTAACAGGTTTCAATAAAATTACCAAGATAATACAAATAAAAAATAGGGATGTCAATAAAATTTTCTTGCAAAACTCTGAAAAATTTACCTAAATGACTCTAGGCTGGAGCTCCAGAACTTCATCTGATGTAATATAAAGTAGTTCATTGGAAGTTTATGGATTTGGGGGGTTGGACTAGATGGCCTCCAGACATCCATTCCGACCCTAACAATTCTGTGTTCTATAGTGGCTGAAGATGTGTTCCAGTGCTAGAAAACTTCATACCAATAGTCTCTACAGTTGTTTTTATCCCCATACTGTACAAAGTAAGCCCTCAGGTAATTGTTGCCCTGAATAAAGCTGTAACTTTACATGAAGTGCTGGCAAAACATATAAAGATCAGCAGGTATTTCCAGAGGTCTGTGAGTGAATAAGTGCAAGAATAACGGGGTTGCAGCTGCTGTTGTTACTGCTGTGTACAAATGTGACCAGGAGCCCTAGCTCTGTACTGAGCCCTTCTCTGTTATCTGCCATTCAATACCAGAACAAAAAGATGATTTGAAGACTATTTTGGACAGAGACCAAGTTTTGCATTACCTGTTCTGGAGAAACACGCGAGCGTAAATAAAGGCAAATACACTGTTTGCCCCCAGCTACTGTGTATGCCTCGCGTGCTGCAGGCTGGGTAAGTGTGTGCCATTTGCTGTCAGCACAGGTCTGTCTGCATGGAAAGGAGTTCTGTCACATGCAGATGTAGCCAGGGAAAACCTTTTGTTTGTACAAGAGGCTTACTGACACTAATTAAATATTTTCTTTATTTGGAAAGCAGACAATTCATGACTACCTACATGCCCCCAGACTTACACAAATAGTTGATTACAAACCTCTTATGGTCTGGAAGACTGAGAGGGAATTCCTATTTTAGCCCTGCTGAAATGACAGAGGTAGGCAATTCAAGTAATGGCCTGTTAGTCAGTTATTAAATATTGCTCTTCAGCAAAATTGCTAATGATGATGGTCTTTCTGTGCTACCTTTAGAAGAGTGCAGAATATATTCTGAAGAGAGATTATCTTGGATACAGAAGGCCACTAGCTTGAATGCTGTCCAAATCAACCAATTATCTGTGACAATCAACTAGCTCTGCCAGGCCACACAGAGATTAGTTGCTATATAAAGTTCCATGCTTTAAATTAAATGGCTAACGGTAGAAAAGTGAAATTGCTCAGAAGATGAGACTTGATTTTTAGAGGAAGGATAAACTTTTAGCAGAGGTGGACTGCCTCCTGGGGGTAAAAGGACCATTGTTCTGAGTAAGTATCTTCATCATCCTTTAAAAGCTGTTCATAAAAACCGTACAAGTATAACTAACCTAAAATCCTTCAAACAACGTCGTGGTGTCCAGGTATATGCTGCTGTGTGCGGGGAGGTAAGTGTTGTGGGACAGGTGTGAGGTGCGACAGAAGCTGGTCCTGTTGGGCGAGATAAGCAGTAGGGCTGACACTTGTTGATGTATTGTGCTGGCTTTGGCTGGGGTAGAGTTAATTTTCTTCACAATGGCTAGTATGAGGATGTGTTTTGGATTTGTGCTGAACACAGGGTTAATAATATAGAAATGCTTTTATTATTGCTGAGCAGGGCTTACACAGAGCCAAGGCCTTTTCTCCTTTTCTTACTGAGGTGCTGGTGAGGAGACTGGGTGTGCTTGGGTGGTTGGGAAGAGACACAGCCAGGACAGGTGACCCAAACTGACCAAAGTGGTATTCCAGACCATATGACATCATGCTCAGAATATAAAGTGGGGGGAAGAAGGAGGAAAGGAGGGACATTTGAAGTGATGGTGTTTGTCTTCCCATGTCACCGTTATGCGTGATGGGATCCCTGCTCTGCTGGGGATGGCTGAACACTTGCCTGCCCATGGGAAGCAGGAAATTAATGCCTTGTTTTACTTTGCTTGTGTGCATAGCCTTTGCTTTCCCTGTTAAATTGTCTTTATGTCAACCCATGAGTTTTCTGCCTTTTACCCTTCCAAGTCTCTCCCCAGTCCCGCTGCTGGGGGAGTGAGTGAGTAGTTGTGTGGTACTTGATGGCTGGCTGGGGTTAAATCAATACATATATTCAGAACAGAGGTGAAGGAGAGAAGCACATCTCATTCTTCACACATAATAAAAAACTAAACTACTGGTCAAGCACATGAGCTTTAGCCATGATTGCTGGGAACCTTTACTTCTGTCCTTGCAAACAAAGCGTCATCTGCAGCCACTGGCAACAGAAATACCTGTCCTCTGGGCAACACTAGAGAAATGTTGATTTGTGGCAGTTATACAGGGAAAGAAATTTTGACCGATTGCATCTTTAAAAGAGTGTCCAGACAGAGAGAGGTTGCCTTGAAGAAACAAGCCAAGCAGATACAAGGTTCTTCTCAGAGGAGCTTGCTCAAACTCACCTGCATCAGAAAGTCCTGGTTCAAGTGTCCATGCAGAGGACATGTGGTACTGTCACTCCTGCTGCTGTCCAAACTAAGAGGCAAGGAAGAAAAAGCAGGAGGAAGAAGATGCTGCCTTTGCCAGGAGGAAATGCAGATGGGAAGACGAAGAGGAAGAATATGAGTAACTATGAGCATCAGCCCTGGGCCAGCTTCTCCTGCTCCTCACTCAGCTGGCACTTGGCTCCATTAATCCTGTGCCCTAAACCTCTTCCTCATCTTGTGCCCAGTCACCAGCAAGTGGTGAGTTTTGCCAGAGCAATGAAATATGGGCTTAAGTCACAGGGCCAAGCCCTCACTGAATGTAAATGGGAGTGACTCCATTGCTTTCACTGGCTGAGGTTCTTGCCCTCAGTTTTCAAGATGCTTTTAAGTATTGGATATAAACAACCTGCCACCATGGATACACTTTGGTTTAGAGTGGATTTTTCACTGCTCCAACGTACCTATTAATTGCAGTAATGTTTTGCTGCACTCCTTTGGATTAAAATGCTATTTATAAGTGTCAGTTAATGGGTTTTAGTGAAAGTAATTTCTTAAACATTATGTACTCAGTTTAAATCTAACAGGGTAACTAAACATTAAAGTAACAGGGGGGAAAATCTATATTGCTCTAATTTGTATTGCATGTTCTTTTCACCAAGTATAATTGCTATTGACTGCCTAAAGCAGCATTCTCCAAAGCATGAATAACCAGAAAAAAAAGTTGCAATTGTATGTAAAAAGCAGTGTCATACTTTGCTAGCATAAACATGGGATGAGGAGACAAGAGTTATGCAATATGATACTCTGCATTCATTGCTCTTTCTCCCTTGCTTAGATAGGGTTTTTCATGACTATCCAGCTCCCAGTGATATGAAGAGATGGTGAGCATAAAAGATGTGTGAATGTTTTGTTGGTAATGCAAGCCATTATATGGAGGGCTAAAACCAGACTGAACAAGGGTCTATAATTGTACAAAGGACAAGGGGATGTCATGTCACAGAGTGGCACTTTTTTTCCTCAGTGCTGGAGAATAAACTCTGTCTTCATATTTTCAGTGATGGGTCTCCCTCCTTAATGCACAGCGGGTTATATTGCCATAGGCATAGGGGAGCAGCGTTCACACTGTTGTCTGTGAGTGAGGGAGGAGCTGATGTCCAAGGTATCACTGCTGTTAAGAAGTCTTCCAAGAAACAAATAAAGGCAAAAATCTGGATTTTATCTTTATTACTTGGAAATGAAATTTCCTCTGGACTTATCACTAGTATATATGACCTTGCTGTCTATAATGTTCCGTCTGATATTTGATACTCAACAAGATTTTGATGTAAAAGGAAAAACTATCACTAAGGGGGTCCTCTTGATGCTTTGATCATCCTAACGCATTAACCAAAGCTTTGTTATGTCTGTCCAGCATAGCCCTGCATAAATTATATCCTACAGCTTCAGAAAACTCATCGGTGGCCTGTAAAGATGGACATCTTTAGGGGCTTTCATGACCTCATCCTCCAAGTTTATCTGCAATATTTTAAAGAGATCTAACTGACCAGTTATGGGGCACACACTCCCTTGTCTTCTCTGTCATGATCCAAAGAACTGTTCCCCATTTTGACTCTTATTCATGGCTACAGAGTGCACACCTACAAAAGAAAACTTATTATTAGGAGAGGAGATATGAGCTGCTGTATGGCAGCCTTTTATTCACCAAAATGTAGACTTTAATATTTTTCAAGTGTCTGTCCCTGAACTTTTGCTTTCCAAACTCTAAAACATGATACTACTTTTAATTTCCTATATTATAGCCACAGAATTTCCAAAGAAGAGCTATAATTCTTTCTATGTTTGACTACTTGCTTGAAAGGTGGAAATGTTCATGTGCTAAGTGATGAAACCTATGTGCTATGCAATGCATTCATTTTGTGATGTGTGTTTTGCAACCTACTTGCTCCTTCACCTGTGCTGTGTCTGCAGATCGAATCTCCCTGCCAGGTGCAGATTTATGGGGGATAAAAAGAGAACTTCATCTTCCTCACCCTCAGCTCTTGATTCACACTTCCCTTTCATGACATCCACAGCACACGTTTTCCCAGAGTTATGCTGGAGATAGTATTTCTGAGTCCCTGTGCCTCGTTTCAAAGGCAGACAGAGAGGGAGAAGTTTGGGCACTCAGAGATTTTGGGTCTGGTCCCCACTGCTAGCTCTGCTCCTTTCTGCACACCCAGCACATGGAGGGGGCATAGGGACACGTTTCTCTTTCAGCTGACATCTGGGAGACATCTGCTCCAGCTTTAGGTTGTACTAATTTGTACTACTCCTTAGCAACCAGAAACAGTCCCCAGTTCTCTCCTAAAAGTCAGCTTAACTTTTGAAGTGATTTTTTTTTTTTTTTTGTGGAACCCATTTGCTGAAAATTGCAGTGGTCTAAGACTCCAATCAGGTCAATTTTGGAAAAGGTAGTGCGCATCTTCTCCCAGGTTAATGTCAATGCTTTTCCACATATTTTTGTGGACACCGGTTGAACTAAATAACTTATCTCAGGTCTATCCCTTACCCTCCCCAGCTGTGCCTGGCCAGTTTTCCAGGGTGAGCTGGAAACACCTGACTTTTGTGCTGAACTCAATGAACAGTGTTCCATCAGCCTGTGCCAGCAAAAGGACAGTGGCAGACAGTTGTAGGGTAATGCTGTGTCATATTGGCACAGACATTTCTGGATGAACTTGTCACCTTCTCAAGCAGAAACTGAAAGTTCAAGGGAGCTCTAGAGGCTTGTTTTGTGGCACCAGAGTGGGTAGAGCTGAAAACATAGAAGCTCCTTGGGGCAGGACCATGTCTGTTTTGTTTAGTATTGTATCAAGCTTCACATTCTGTAAGTAAATAAAAATAACAATGACGCTACGGTGCATTAGTGTTGTGTGGGGAGCCCTGGGCTGGCTGCGTTATGCGTGTCAGCGCAGACAGTGCAGAAACTCCTCTCTAAGGAGCTGTGGACAACAAAGATTGTTCAGCCAGTGGTGTGACAGGGGTGTGCAGGATTGATTCTTACAGTGCTGTTTACACTTTACTAGGAATTTACTAGCAGAGAGAGCAAACCAAAATGGCTTTAGACAGGAATTTCTAAGCAAATCTGGGACCAAATGTGTTTTTTGCTTTGCCTGTATTGCAAAAGTATCTTTCAGTATCTTCAGTCCATATTTAAATAGAATGAATGAGAAGTTCTTATGGTATAGGCAGGCATGCATGCATTCAAAATAGCAAGAAATAAGAGGGTCAAATGCATTGACTGTAAAAAAAAATTCCTACAAAACTACTGAATATTCAAAACGACAGCGATTTGAATAACATGTAATAATAAAAGGAGTTGCTGTATGTTTTAGAGGTATTTTTAGTGAATTATGGGTATACTTCCTTACTATCCAAAGTTGTTCCCACCTATACCAACTATCACTCAGTCCTTTCTGCTGTGGCTTTTATATTCTTTCACCAGGCAGCTACTGGCAGATTAGATTTAGATTTAGCTGTCCTGCTTTTTGAACTTTTCATCTCCTTCTATACATACATATATACAGGACAGTCCCTGTTGAATGTTGATGATGGGCTTATCAGCACCATTCTACTTTCACTCCACCTTCTCACAAGTCAGTGATGACGATGGAAGGGTTTGTTTGCTACTTGGCAAATGGTATAGGTGGGAACAACTTTGGAAAAAGTCTCCGGATCTGAAATCTATGTGTCAGTGTCGACTTTGTTAGCTAATTTCAGCAGTGCTTTTAAGCTGCTGATTGCCAGGAGCTGGGACAATTCACAGAGGAGAGAATCACTCAGTCCTTTCTGCTGTGGCTTTTATATTCTTTCACCAGGCAGCTACTGGCAGGTATTGGAGACAGGATATTAAGTTAAACGAAATTCTGGTCTGACCCCATAGGGCACTTCTTTCAGTTTTATTTAGAGCCACATCTCAGCAGTGGAAGAGTCTGCAGCCTGATCCATTACCCAGTTAAAAGAACATGTTGCAACTCACTTAAAAGCAAATGCAGTCTTAAATTACACATACAGAAGCTAAAAGTAGCCTCAGCTTAAATTAAAGGGTATGCTTTCCCAGAGGGGCAGCCAGCTCTGGTCGCCCAGAATGAGTCTTTTCCTGTGTGGGAGATTCTTTTTTAAGGCTGTATGTACTTACGCCAAAATGCTTCCTGATTCAGAGGCTGTGCTAATGCAGGCAAAAAGGGAAAGGTGAAGCATTACACACTGCTATTACCCACTATTTAAACAAATATTCTTTTTTTGGACCTATGGAGGTTTGTGGTTTTGCTTCTTGCTTTTCTTTTTTCTTTTTTTCTTTTTTTTTTTCTTTTTAAAGACTGAGCAGGCTTTTGGCAGGAGGATAATAAGGACTCCAGAAGGAATTCAACATGATGCTTTTTTATCATGCTGCCAGGGTTTCATAGGAAAGATAGGGCTGTGGAAAACATTTTCGGTTGTGGTTCACAATAACACCTATCATCTGCTTGCATGTGGGGCTCCAATGAGGAGCTACACAAATGCTTTGTGCCAGCCAGACAAAGCAGAGGTAACTTAAATGGAAGATTACTGCATCTGCAAGAAAATGCTTAGGTAGGAGGCAGCCACCTGGACTAACAATTATTTTTGTAACAGATACTCTCAGCAAAAAAGGTTTTTTAGGTAATTTGCAAAGTCTAGGAAGACAGAGGAGGAGAGGAGAGATGGGGCAAGAGCTAGGTGAAAGTTGGACAGCATTTTCAGAATCAGAGGTCTGAATTCAAAAGCCTGCCCTTGGATAGATATTAGGTACCTTTGTTGGATCTGTTCCTAGAAGTGCAAGACAATAACTAGAAAGGCTTTGATGTGAGGAAGCCAACCTCAGATATAGAAATGTCTCTTAGGGTTAACATGCCTGTGCAGGTCTAAATTAGTAATAATATGACCCAAAGGAGAGTGCATAGTACAGATCTGCCTGTTTTACTTTTCCTGCCCTCTCTCCCTTCTGAACGTTAATCACACATTTTGTTTCATTTTTCTATGCATTAACTTCAGAGCCTCATTCCTTGCTCAGTTCTCACTTCACCTCTTGGGTGTATTTTGTTTCTGTTGTTCCATTGTGCTGGCTAAATAATGCAGGAAGACTAATAAATTCAAATATAATTTCTGATTGGTTTAGCATCAGTTTAACTATCTAGAATAATTAAGTGTTATTGGATACTTTATATGATGAGTCCGTGATGTTTAGACTAGAAAATAATAAAATGCACTCAATTGATTAAGCTCTTTGTAGGAGTCTAAGAATTAGCATACTGTCTAATGGCAAATAATTTATAATTACCAAGAAGAGCTGATAAAAGGGTTCAGTGCTATTGACTGCCTGACTTGATAACCTTGATCAGCAAGCTTCATTAAAAGAAAAGTCCTAGCTTGAACATAACTCCGTAAAAGACATGAGATTACTTTAACACTTTGTCTCTTGAATGGGATGCTGCTGTTTTGACAGACAGTCCCAAAGTGCTGCCTTTGGAGACCACACATGCTCCAGATTGAGGGGCATGTTGCTAGGCTGACTGGCAACACGTTCCCAAGTGGAAGTTTTCCCTGCAAGTAAAATCTCTGTTTTGAAACTAAGTAGTACAGGATATGTATAAAGCAACTTACTGCAAGATTTTGGCCTGCACTTCATTAACTACACTTGTCAGAGTAGGAAGATGAGTTCTGCAGTGGTATTTGCTATACTCTGTAGACTGTAGTTGGAGACACAGTCTGGTTCCTTTCACACATTTCTCTGAAGTGACAGCTGTTTGAGCCAAATTTAAGGTTAGACATAACTTGTAGAAATGTAGGAACGAGTAGATCACAGCTTTTGGGGTACACCTGTGGACGCTTGATCTTTTCTAAACTGGGGAAAGGTGAATAAGCAGGACTTTCGTGGAGAGGGAAAGGTACTGCATTAAAACCGAAGGACACTGATGTGCCAGGAAGGTGGACAGCTCTGCCATTTAAATGTCTCTTTTCAAGTGCATTCCCCATTCCCATGGCATAGTTATGGCTGGCGAGTTCTCATTTAGTTTAGAATTGTCCCCATCTCTGACAGACAACATTGAAATAAACTTCAGGTTGTTCTCTTGGTCTGATGATGTGGGTCTGGGCATGCCAGATCTCTGCTTTGCCCCACACTCTCACTACTGAGCAGAGAGATCCACTTAAGTGTTTCACACAAGAGTGGAGTAAAAGGAACCTGTGCCTGTCTCCTGTGCATAGTGGATTTGCCACAGCCACAGATTTGTCATTTCAAGTCAAAATACAACAAACTTAAATGTTTTCATGCAAAGCATTTGGCCTGCAGAACAGGATAAAGATGATGAAAGAGGGCAAGTCCCTGGTGGGTTGAGGAGTGCTATAAATGCATCTTTTTTTTTTTTTTTTAAATTGGCATGGATAGGTATCCCTGCTTTTGGAAGCTAGGAAAACTTGGATTCTTACCCTCTGTTGCTGAAATTTTAAGATATTCAAAATGGACCGTTTGAATGTGTCATCCCTTCTGCCCTTGTTCTGACACAGCGGAACAATTGGTTAGAATGCTTGCCTCTAGCCATGCTCTCTTCAATCATCGACTCCAAGTTTCTTGCAGTCAGGTCAAAGAGATGGAGCTTTGCAGAATACCTTTTATGGTTTTGACGACACTTCTTAGGAACACCGTATTCAGGTGACATTTGTATCTGGGCACTCGACAGACACCTACAGAAAGGGGAATTGCTGTCACTCTATGCACAGAAACGGCTGTTTTTCCCCATATTTTCACTGTGTTTATGAGATGGCACCTTAGAAAGGCTGAAGCTATGATGATGGACTATCTATCAAACCAGTGCAGCAAATCATGTAGTAACAAAACTGCTTTGCTAAGAAACAGAACAATTCTCTTTTTATAAATGAATTTGCACTGGTTTTAACACTGGAATGCAGTAGTTTGAATGTATCTTATGTTTCACAAGGTGTTGGTCTGAATCAGTGAGCAGAGGCTGGTTGTGTTTCATTCTAAGAGGATAAAACTTTTCATGTTTCTGCTAAATAAAAAAAATGCTTCAGAGAAGACTTTTTTAACTCACATTTCTACAAATGAGAAATTTAAGGTAAACTTGGAACCTTGAAAGTTTCAAATCTCCTTAAACCTTTGGGTTTTACACTTGTCTAACTGTGGTGCGGGATAAGTCTAATTTATATAGTAAAATAATTTGGCATATATACAGCAATTCCTTAAAATGTCTTCAAAGTAGTGATGACTACCTTCTCATAATACAGAAGAGTCTATGGCAATACCATGTATGCTACATAATATACTACTAATACTAGTAGCAAAAACTAGTACTGTTTTGGTTGGATTCAAATACCTAAACTCATGTTGTCTGACTGACTTTGAAACAGAGAGGAGGTAGGAGTTCACATGAGAAGCTATGATATCTAATAATCAAGATTCTTCCTGTTCTTGGAATGCCTGTTTCGATTTTATTTGCTCTTGCAGTTTATTTGAAGAATATCTCACTAAAGGTCACTCTGTGGATAGCTTCCAAATATTTGACATTTGCAATAGGTTCTGTTCTCATTGGTCATAACGGTGTTATCGTGTATTCTGTTTCCCAGACGAAATGAACTAACATATTTTGTCTGAGATCCTTGGGACGGAATTCTTCTGAGCTAGTCGTGCTAAGCTCCCTTTTTGCACAGGTATAGACAGTTCCAGAATAGGAAACGTGGCCTCTTAAACAGATATCTAACAGATCTGGTAATGCACATCTAACAGAGTCTGCTTTCCTCCTTTATCTACAAAGGGATCACAGAGTGACTAGCTTGGATGTTGATGTTCACATTGCGGAAGTCTGAAGCCAGATTAGAGAAATACCACTCTGGATGGATACAAATTTGATTGCATTCATACAGTAGAGTGCTGTAAAAATATTTTGCCAGAAACTTGATTGTCCTTATAAGCTGGACGTGGTGGAAATACGAACAACTCTCTAGTGAAGAGTGATAGCCTAATACTCAACAGGACTGAGTTCAAGTAAAGTAGATTTCATCTCTGACCTCAGGCAGGCCATTTGAAGTCAGTTTCCCTGAAAGGAAGAAGTGCTTAACGGAGCTTCTTCATCTCACAAGAACTTTGTTGTGATTAATACAATGGAGGCTGTGAGCAAGAATTCATGTCTGAAATACACTCTGTGTGCCATCTCAGAATGCAAGGAAAGTGATCCACTCTTTGAAAATGTTAGCACCCACTGTTGCCTTTCCCTTAAGATGGAAACCTCCCCTGATCACCATGATCTTTCAAAGATGATCAAGACTGGCCTCACAACAACACTGGTCAGCTGCCTGAGCACTTGTGGATGCCTCCCGTCAGGTCCCAGGGACATGTGTATCTTGTTTGTCTCTGTGTTCCCCACCTCCTTCACAAAGAATAAGTTTTCCTTTCCAAGGAGCTTCCTCCTGGCCTCCAGTGTGTGGGATATTGGATACAAGCAGTAAAAAGAAATGCAGAAGTCATGGTGAACTTGACCTTCTTTGTGGCTTTTTGTGAAGATCCACATTCCCATTCAGCAGCAGGCTCACATTTTCCCTAGTATTCCTTTTGCTGCTGTTGTACCTGCATCAATTTTTCTTGTTGCCCGTCCTGTAATTTTTCAGACTGAGATCCCTGTGGTCTTTGGCTTTCGTAATCTCATCGCTGCACACATGCATAGTGTCTTTATTCCTCAGGAGTTGCCTGACCCCTGTTTTCCATCCCTTGTACACTTCCTTGTTGTGATGTGTTTTTGTTGGGAGCAGCTTGTTCATCCCTGCAGGCCTCCTATCACCTCTGGTCCACAGGGCAGAATGGACTATTCTAGATATTGGAAGACGTAGCCCTTGAAAATCAATTAGGTCTCCTGGGCCCCTCTTCTCTCTGGGACTGTTTCCTTGGTACGCTTCCAAGCAGGTCCATGAACCAAGTCCTCCCTCCTGAAGACCACGGTTATGACCCTGCCTTTTGCCTTTTTTCCTTCCATTAGTATTCTGGACTCTAACCTGTTTCATTTTATGAACTTATGATGCTGTGATGCATCATTCATTTTCATTTTTTTAATACAAATTTATCTGGTGCATATTTTCTAATCCGTGACTGACCTCTACCTCCATTTGCCATTGCTCCATTGGGACTGTACATAGATTTACCCTGCAATAACATTGGAGTAATTCTACAGGATCAAACGACTTGGAATAAATCTGACCTGAGGTGAGAATCAGTCTCCTCAGTCCTTGTAGCAGAACTAACACTGACTTCTATTACACAGTCTTCTGAAGTATTCTCTGAAATTGTTTTGTGCCTGGACTGCCTTTATTTTATTAAAGTAATGAAATAATACATCTTTACCAACTGCTCAATGCCCTTTATATTAACAAAGCATGCATTATTTCATCTCTGTCTAATTAATACCCTGTTTAATAGGTATCTCACTTCATGTTAGGTTCCTGTATTCTTAAGAATTTTTACTAATTTAATTGAGAGCAGTCTCAAATTAATTGTATAATTAATCTTGTCAAATTAGGTAACATTCATACAGCACCTTATTAAAGAAACTCGAATATTTTAAATTACCATGCTATTAGGCATTAATAAAGAAGTTCTTCCTCTGTATTGTTCTGCTTTATATCACAAAGAAGGTAATTGCAATATAAATTGCAATATAAAAGCTAAGTTCTATAGTACATTAATAATTAGATACACATTATTCCCCACTAAAGCTTTTTCTCTTATTAATTCAATTGCAGAATGGATAAGCCTTTTATAAAACAGGAATAATACACCCCCCAAAATACTAGGAATGAACTATTGTGCTGATGTCTGAACAACAGGATGGCCAGAACCCGAGCTGTTGCTTGAGTGATGTCTCAGAAAAGCAGGTTTCTGAGAAACCTGGTGCTGTGCTGCAAGCAGCTTAAAGACTTTTGTGGCTGTGGAAAGCTTTCTTTGCTTTTCTCATGTTTGGGAATGAGAGTGTGTCTCAATTTCCTGACTGAGAGGGAAGAGGTGGGCTCTCTGTTACGCTCCTATGGATTACAGAGACCAGCGGCCTCCTTGTAGAGCCTGAAAGAGGTGCCCCAGACACCCCTGGAGGTGACCATAAGACCGATGTGCAGGACTGGGGAATCGGAGGTGGCGGCTGTGATGGGGGAGAGAAGGGTGGGCAGGCTGAGGAGAGAGGAATGGATAATGAGAAGTGCTATCAATTTTTTATGAGTATTTGGAAATTGTACTCAAGGTCAGAAAGCCCAAATACTATATTATATCTGTGGGTGCCAAAGAGATTTTCATTTATATAATATATTGGTCTAGTATTTTAAATCCTTAATCTTAGTGCCTTTAGTTGTGTATACTAAAAGTGCCCATTAGCTTAAATACTTGAGGCGCAAGAAATCATCCACACATGAATGCTGAATGAGTAAAACAGCATTTCACATAGGGACATATGCTTGGGTATAATGTGTGGGATACAATAAATTGCAGTGTCAGCCTTATATGTAGAATAGCTGGTTCTGATAAATTCAAAGCTACTGCTGAGAAGGAAAGCCATAAACCAGCAGTGTGAAATCTGCTGTCACCAAACAGCCAACATTACTGGCCTCTTACTGGTGCATCACATGGGAGTTCACAAAGTTGTCTCTGTGAACACACTCTACCACGGGGCAGTGTATTACCTGTCTTGGGCAGATGACCATGCAAGGCAAGGCTGAGAAGTGCAGTTTCTTCCCCCTCCTTCTTCTTCCAGCCTTCTCCTCCCTGTTCCCCAATTCACCCCTGGATTACCTGGAAGTGCACCGAGCCATGGTCTTTGGTATATATTTGAAAAAACCTCTGTCATACCCGGCTCTGGCTCCCTTAAGCAGAGCTTTATGAATAACAGCTCATCTGTTGGTTTTTTTTTTCTTTATTTACACAATTGAACAGGAGAAATGTGTTTTAAAATAAAACAGAACATTGTGTATATGACATTTAAAGTAAAGTGAGGAGAGGGAAGCAGGGAGGAGATGTTGAACTGAAACACTGCATTCAGCCTGACACTAAGTGTTCCTATTTGCTATTTGAGGCTAGACCTTTCTCATTGTCTTTTTATTTAGCTCTCTTTTTCCACAGAAAGATCCTATTTCAGAACAGAAATCCATATTTGTTTTGAAATCTTACAAAAAAAGTTGTCCTTCATTTTTCTTGGCTGAGACTAATCACCAAATGTGATCAACATTTGCAAATAGGACTTATCCCCCTCTTCTGCCCAAATCTGCTGTCGCTTCTTCTTGGTCTCTCTCTGTCACTCTCTTTTATTTTAATTGTCTTTTTTTTTGTCTCTTTTTTTTTCCTCTTTAATGATTAAGCTGGCATTGAGCATTTTCTACCCAGCTCTGCCCTTAGGATCCCATTATCCCTACGGCCAGCTACTAGACTGATTAGATTAGTTGATCTCTGGAACTGGGATCCATGCTGACGCCTCATGTTTGTTTTGCAAAAATAGGATGTCCACAGGATGCAATATCAAAGAAACCTTTTCCCACTTACTGCCTTTTGAGGACAGAAACTTCCCAGATTTGTTCTTGGGTCATAGGGATTGTGATAAAACACCTAGTTGGTGCAGACAATGTGCAGTAGTTCAAAGGACCATTAAAACCTAAGAGGGTAGGCAAATCTGCAAGATGCAAAGTTGGGAAAGCCTGCAAGTTCTCTTTTTCCAACAGAAGTGTGTCAGATAAGATGATGTGCTGCCGAACACTGATAAAAACTACAAGAATTCCAGGACTTCATAGCTCAGCAGGCAGTGTGCTGCCAACCTGAGGAGTGAGTGGCACGAGGAGATGGCTTCTGAAGACAAGTGGGAGAAAAAAAAAAGATTAACACAACATGTTGAGAGAAACAACTTCAAAGTTTTAAGCACAAATGCTGATTTTTCACCATAATAGCAAAAATATCACACACTGTGAAAATCTAATGGGCTACGCATCCACGTAGCTGTTACTTGGGTGAGTAATTGCTGTGGGAGTGACACTGCCATTACCTGATGAGTCTTGGACACTCAAACACTGAGCAGGAGCTCTGTGGTCACTGCAGAATGCAGTGCTGAGAAGGTATCACGTTGGACTTCATCCATCACTTTCAGCCTGAGTGTAATCTAAAGGCAGAAAAACTTGTATTTTTACAAGTATATGAGCCCTTTGCAACTCTATCTGCCCCCTTAAAGGAGTGTGAGATGTAATGCTTGTCTGTTGCTAGTGATATTTTTCTTTGTAATTCGGTATATTTGAATCAGATGGAGTTCATTTCTTGCTGCTTTTTTGCAGAGCTGTCATCCTGATTTGTTTGTGGGTTGTTGTTTTGGGGTTTATTTTTGCCGTGTATAATGATATCTGAATAACCCTTGTGCATTCCTTCTCACTCACATAATCTGTAATATTGGCCATTCTGCACTGCGCTACTTCTCTTGGAGATTTGACTTCAGTCCTGTCAGACACGCTGCTCAACCTGTCACTGCCCTCCTGCTGGCAAGACTGACAACACCAGACTCGTCACATCTTACCCTCCAAAGAGGAGGGGGGCAGAAAATGTCCCAGAAATGTATTTCTTCTGTTGCTTTTATTAAAATCAATCTTGCTCACCTGCAGGGTTTCTTTTTATTATTTTAAACATTTTTTCCCTCACAGTCGTTCCACATTATCGTTCAATGTTAATAAAACTGATTGCTTGCAGTGAGGAGAAAAAAAATGCTTTTTATCAGGTGTGTATTAGCAGAACATGCTGAGTCCAATTGCTGCCTCTTGCAGTTAGTCATTTGTTTCTTATGGCCCCTCTCCCTCCTCCCCAACATCTCACCTTTAAAGTAAATGGATTTTGGGAAGAGAAACCTGAACACAGATGCCAAGCCCTGGAGTTGTACTGCAGTCAATTAGATCACAGAGTGTGCCTGTTTCCTTAGGGCCCAGAGCTGACCCATTTCTAGACTGGGACTCGGACATGGGTTTCTCTTGAATCCTTCAAGTCTTTGTGCCCTTGGCCACAGAATCCAGCCTCATAAATTGCTAGTGTCAGGATCAGTTTTGAAGTGCGGGGAAATAGACAGTAAACAGAACAAGTTTATATAAATATTCGGACTTCCTTCAATTTTTTTTTTTGGAAGCAAGATGTTTCGTGGAGTGTTTGGCAATACAAGAAAAGTCCTCCACTGGAAACAACCCCTAAATTCATAATTTCTTTAAGACATTGATCTAGAGCAAACTTCATATTCACGTTCAAGTAATTAGCTTAAATGTTATTGAGTTTTGCGATATACACAAAAAAAAAAAATACATGGGTTTAGATCATCCTGGTTCTGAAACATGCAGAGATTGTGGTATTTAGGGAGGAATTGAACTGATGCTGGGCAGAGCTTTCAGATCAAAGATGAGAGCAAAAAACTGAGCCTTGAGAGAGAACTTACTTATTTGTGCCACACTTAGGTTCATCCCCAGAGGCAATTCCCAGCACCTGCCAGAAAAGGAAAGCTTGCTTGGCTTCCACCCTTTTGTGAGACTCAAGAAAGTATGATGAAATTCTGTTGCAAGCATCAGCAAGCACAGCACAGCGAGTTTTTTTGACAAGCAAGTAGGAGAGATGAAGTAGTTAGTTGTATGGGAAATGTGTGCTTGAATGGATAAGATTATTACAGCATCGATGGTTGGGCTGGGAGAAACAACATTTGCAAATTATTTTGAGGCAAAGAGGTGAAGGCTTCACATGCCAAGTGTTTTGGAGAACAAAGAGGCTGATGTGGGTTTGGCTTTTTTCCTAAGTACAGACTTCCCATGGACCTGTGGACGTGTGACTGATTTTTCCTCTTTTGAGTGTAAGTGAACCATATACGTCCAAAATATGTCCCAGTTTCTAATTTGCCATGTATGCTTCCAGAGGAGCTTTGGCTCACTCAGTTTTCCCACTAGAGATCTTGCAGTGGCCCAGTCCTACAGCCACTGTTGAGCATAAACTCTTAGCTCTCTGCTGTTCTTCTGAACCACGGCCATTTTCCGAGGAAGTTGTATTTCTGCCCTCTCCAATATCACAAATCATTCTCTTACACAGAAAATGAGTCAGCACATACATCCTGCAGTCATCTAGGGTAACTGCCCTGCCCCAGAGTAGAATGGCCATCCTGAATTTGATCTCTTCCTTCCCTCTCTTTCTCATTGTCACAGTCCCTCATGACTCCAGCAACAGGACAGCCCTGGCTGCTCTTCCAGGCCCTCCCAAGAACATGTCTGCAGGGAACCTACCTGTGGAAATGTTACAAGAAAGTCCAGCATGCAGCTTTCCTCCTGGCCATTGCTGTAAATGAGAGCTGGAAGGGGAGAATGGGGCTTTGGTCCTTTCCCAAATATTGTCATTTTTCCAAGACACTCAGCAGCAGCCTAGATTCTGCTCAGTATGAGCATGGTCCTGTACAATGCTGCACAAATGGGATGCACTGGCCATAATGAGTCTATATGGCAGCTCAGACAAAGCCTGCATATCGTGAAGGATGCAAGGTCACTGAAGACATGTAGTTCAGTAGGGACTTCAGAATGAGTATTTCCATTAAAGCAATTCTGTCTCTGTGAATCTGCTTACAGTTTCTTTCAATGTGTGGCTGTAGAAACTGGTCTGGAGGATTGTCTACACCAAAGATTTGAGGTGTAGGGACATTTTCTTACTCCCGTTTCATTTCCTCATTTGGTGGCAAAGGAAAGCAACTTTGAACCACTTTAATGGCAGTAGCTGCTTCCATAAGATTTTGGAGCTGTCTGCTCAGAACAGTGTTAAACCAACACAGCAACAATCTAGGGTGCAATATGTCATATTAAATTCAAGTTAACCCACTAAGCTTTCATCTTGGTACTCTTAACAATTTGCTGTCCTTCAGAAATGGCCCTGGTTGACAGAAGCTCCCTGAGACTGGCATGCACGTTCTGGGATTTCTCCCATACTGCAGGGCAGGAGATAGTCCAGTGAAGCAGAAAACATAATTTGCTTTGCTTAAAACCACCTGCTCCCAGCTGATTATTTTTTTTCCCTGAGAAGATTTTATTTGGGGAGAGGGATATGAAGAAGGGAGGAGAGGGAGAATGAAAGGCAAACACCTGACATTTCAGAGAACCTGAACATTAAAGACAACAGTGATCTTCTTATGCATGCAAGACTTTACAGAACCATCGGTGTTTCTCAACACGCCACTACCAATTAAGGGCAGAGCTGTAAGCTCTGTGCTTTGCAGTGCTATGCAGGGAGTAGGAGAACACCACCTGGGTGGTTGTTGCGAGGAAATGTAGTTACTGAAATAGATCTAAAGGGAAAGCATTAAATAGTTGGGGTTTGATACCTGGATTATTTATATTGGGGTCTCACTGGTCAGGATAAAAACGTCTTCCGTTTTAAAGGTCAGGAAATGCCATCCAGCCCTAAATCAGCCCTGTTATGCTAGATAGAATATGCACATACTAGGATACCAGCTGATTACTTGACCTTGCAGTACTTCTGTGGGCACACGAAGTGTTCAGAGAGCAAACAAATAAACTGATGGATGATGAGGCAGGGTGAAAGGAAAGAAGGAGCATCCCCTCAAGGAATTTCACAGATTTGTCATGAAATATTAGATAACAGGGTTAGTCCAAAACTCCAGAAGTTTCAAAGCGACACGATTGAGCCCTTGTCATTTTTCTTTTTAATAGTTAAGAATTTAGAGTTGGGAGACTTTTGTTTTTGTTTTGTTTTGTTTTTTTAATTTCTGTCTTGATTCTAGAGAGCACCAACTACTGAAAGCAATCCTCTAGAGAAAAAATATTGATTTCCCCCCCGTTCTTCATTCTGTTTGAACTCTACAACTTCCCTAATTCCCCCAGGGAACAATTCTCTTCCCTACAGAGCTACACTCAGTTTCAAAATTGACTTGAAAACAAGAAAACAAAAATCTGCCTTTCTTTTTCTTGTGTTCTAAAAGTTCTGACAAGGGCCTTTCTCCAGAGAGCCATCTTCTTCAATCTCTTTGTGTTTACTGTCTCCTGCTAGCATTTTGTTCTGCCTTAAGGAGACAGTAAGCTAGCTGTGCTGCTTCCTTTTTGTGACTCCTCCACCCACTGGCAGCATCCCGCTGGATGTATCTGAATCTGATCTTCAGCTTGATCCCTCTTGATTGCCCTGACTATTTGTCTATAACCAGAACATTCATATTATTTCATGGATGAGTCTTTGTAATTGCCTCCATTCTTCTCTGCCTTTCTCTCTTTTTCTCTTTCAGTTTGTTCTGCATTTTAGAGGCTGTGACTCTGTGTAGGGCAACACACAGGAGCCTTCTCTAGTGAGGTACTCACTATTAATCTATAGTAGGAATCTCTTAGTTCTACTGGAGTTCTGTATTAAATTACCTGGATAGTTAATTAGACAGATTAAATTTCATTTTAAATATCCACATGACTCGTGCAGTTATTATTCAGCCTCTTGCAACTTGCTTCTGCCTATGATATACTCTGTCTGATGAGGGTGGTGACACATGCACAGAGGCAAAAAAAATGTCTGTCGTTCTAAGCATCATGTCAATGCTGTTTCATGGAATATTTTAAGATCCTCAGGCAAGCAGGCATTTCTCTGAAATCAAGAGCATTATCAAAATATTGTCTCATTTCCTCAGCTGTTGCAGCTATACACTAGCCAAGCTTCCTCATCAGGCCTGGGGCCAGAATGCTATTTGGAGCACGTACCTGTGTATCAGATCCTGTGTGTAGCACACCTTTATGAGGCCAGAGACCTCTGTTCAGCTGCCACAGGCTTGAAAGCTGTTTTGCTTCCATCTCTGCAGTAATTCACTTTCCTGTGCTCCAGCTTCATAGGGACTCCGATAAATGATTTGCTCCTTCTACAGCACATTATGAATGAAAGACCTAACAGAAAGGTTTCAGAACAAATTTTTCCAGTCAGCAGAAAATATGTACAAATCTAGACCAAGGACATGCATGCTTTTCCCACTTCCCTTTCATGATATTTTTTTTTTTTTCCCGGTGCAATAATATACTTTCATGATTGTGGTTAGTCACGACTTTCCCTCTGGAACATGGCATATGTTGCATCTTTCCCAGTCAGCTTTCTTGCCCATTGTCAGATGGATATTCAGTTTCTAAAAAGCTGGTATTCTCCTTGCTGCTAACCCAGCTTGCTTGCTTTGTCAAAAATCCTACTCTGAGAGTGCCCTTATTTTGGATGGTATGAAAATTTTCTTTTTTCCTAGGGATGACCTGGGCAGATCTGCTTCCTTTCAAGGCAAACATCAGCCTTTGTTTAAACATGTCACAAGGTCTGACAGAAGCAGTTGGTAAATTTGAAAAAAATCACAGAGTAAGACACAAGTAATTCTATTACAACAGCATTTTGCACAGAAATGCTCAAACTGAAGCAGGTTCCAGCTGTAGAAATAATGGAGGGAGCTCTTCAGAGAACTCATGTGGTCAGTGATTTCTTGGGTTCCTTCTGACAACAGTCTGAGTCATTTGTCTCTTTATTAGCTCTGTTTCTAAACCGGAATGACACCGTGTCACTGAATAACCTCTGAGCCCATGTCCCACATTGTCTTTGAAGCTGTTGTTAGAGAAGATAGCTATCTACCAACACCTGTTTGATGGAAAAAAATCCCATCACTCTCTCATAACAGGAGTCTAAAGCTTGCTTTAGTGAGTATCATCAGTACCCAACTTTGTATTTAACAAACATTTGTATGAGACATGTCATGAAGCTAGGCATTCTGAGCTGAAGAGCTCTTAGTACCTGTTAAACTTGTAGCTGGCTTAGTCATATACTATTTTAAGATTTTTCTGCCTCGGAAAATCTCATTTCAGTATTAAAATATTAGTGGCACTGCAATGTTATTTCCACAGTGCCCTGCTTAGCTCCAGGTCACTTATATTTTGTCAATCAGTCCTGCAGTGTTAGTTATTTATCTATCACTTAATAACCATGCTGCAGAGAATAATTTATCTGGCATAGCATGGTAATTTGTACTATAATTTCACCCCCGCTGCTGCAGACTTGCATTCCGTTACAGCAATGATTGAGGAAAATTAAGATTCCTGGGTCACACTTTGGGCTCTATGTTTTCTGCCTTTCATAATTTCATTTCACTTCATCATCTTTGATTGAAGAAAGGGTTCATCTAGAAATGTGAGAAGTGGCTAAAATAACTCTGTTTTTCAGCCCACTAGGATGCAGTTCATGAAGATAAAAGGAAGGGGACTGTGCAGTCTCGAAATTGGCTCAGGAGACTCGTACATCACCAAAGCTGAATCCACTGTAAAGGCTCTGCAGACAAGCTCAGATTACATTTTTTGTCTCTCATTTCTTTTCAAAATGTAAATAAAACATATATGTGACATATGCACCCCTTTTTTCCAAGGTCTAGCCGACATCAATGCCAGTCAGGTATGGAATCCAACCTTATCAGACACTGATCTGCACTAATTTTGGAGCCATTTATCACAATTAAATGTGAGACTAGAAAAGGCCATAAATATAAAGAAAGTAAGCTGAAAGAGAAGGTAAAAATTTTTACTCATGAAATTGGTTTTACTTATCCTCTTTTACAGAGCATAGTAAACATACATTATTTTTTAAAACCATATATTTTATTATGATGTTTAGATGGTGGAGCTTCTTGTGGTCCCAGTGGATGGCCATCACAGAAACAGTCTATTTCAGGTATTCGCTTTCAGATAGAGGAAAAGGTGCGGACTGTAATATGCATTGGGCAATGGATTTTATCCATCGCTGGCTATTAAGTACTGCTGGTTTTTTCTGTGGAACAAAGAAACTTGCACATTCAAATTGTCTTTGGATGTTGCATCCTTCAAGAAAGGTATTAAAGATGGTAATTTTTTGATACAAGAAAAATTAATTGATGCCTGCTCAAAGGAGTATCCAGGCAGATTTCTAAGCGCTGAGGCAATATAAACAGTAACAAAATCAGCAATATCAGTATTGTGGAGATTAATTTCCATGTGAACCCTCCTCTGAGAGATTCAGTGGATTTGCTACAGACCTACTTCTGCATCCCTAACATTTATTTATATATTTTAAGTGGTGTATAAGGAACCTAAATTATTTTTCAGTGGAGAACTTCTGCAGAAATTGCAGAGCAGCCAGTGAGTATCATCTGCTTGTCCAGAATTGCCACCAACTTGCTCCTTTCTCTGTTTTTTTTTTTGTTTGTTTTTTTGGTTTGGGGTTTTTTTTGTTTGTTTTGGGTTGGTTTTTTTGGGGGGAGAGAGGGGTTGAATAAAATGTTCCTATGCTTTTAGTTTTGTTTACTTCAGCTCTGCTTTTGCGTTGCAAAACAACCTAGGAAGGAAAGGCTATTCGACATCAATCAATTCTTTCCGAATTGTACTTTATCTCCATAGCACACTAAGCTTGGTTAATGGGTACTTCAACCTGGTACCTCAATTTTAATTCTCAGAATTACTTATATAGGACTAGGAAGTTCAGCTTGGACCTGTATTTCTTTGTTTAATAAGGAATGTGAGAGGTAGATATCTGCTAGCAAATGGTGAGCCTGCAGTCTGAATGATGATTTTGTTATTTTCAAGTAATAAATAACATTCTGCTGGTATTCCAGTTGACTAATTTTCCATTATCACAATCTCAGATAATCTATCTATAAACAGTCTTGAGCACATACTGGCAAGTTGTCTACACAATAAATGAATTAGTGAAAATTATTAGGTGGAAGAGGGATTCAGGAGGAACTGCTGCATGGATACCAATACATAGAATTTCTTAGAGATTAGTTAACTCCTTGGTATTTGATACTTATAGTTTATGTTTTACCTGAACTGTTAGGGAATGGGGAAGTATTAATGGATAATGACATCATCTGGAAATAACCAGGGCAGCAAGAATTCATTGCTGCTGTTTTGCAATCTTTGGAAATCCTGATGAAATATGAGCATCAAATTATCAGTCTGACGAGAATCAGGATCAACAGTTTTGACTGTGGTGTGGTTCCCCTTCTTGCCTTATTTACAAGAAGTATTTTCTTTGCTGAACTCTCAAACGTGACTTTGAGGCTAATTTATTCGAAAACGTTACTTCTCAGTATAGTCTCTTGCTGCCTGTTTCTGTTGCTTCCCTTTCAAGGGCGACTCCTCCCCCCACCTTCCTGGTCTTATTTTGCAGGTGTTCCTTTCATTTGTAACTCATATTCTAGCAGGTGGCTAGTCAACTTTGGCATGACTTTGAGTAATTGTGCTCAAGCTCTGCTTTGGCAGGGAATCAAGCCTTACAAGTCTATGTCTAAACTTCATGTCTTTTTGTGCATTTAGCCTCTCCAGGTGGTGGGTGATAAGCAGCCACCCTTCCCCTTCCGCTAATCTCTAAAGAAAATGCAGGCAAGCCTTCCTAATGCTCTTTTAAAAACAATGAAGACAAAACAAATAAATAAATGGTCCGTTACCGGGGAAAAAAAAGTTGCCTGCATTATTATAGAGTGTGGATTAAGGTGTCGTGAAATATGCTGTTTGGCAGATCTTTCTCTCATTGCCTGTGCTGACCTTGGATGCAGATAGGATCAAAAGTTCATGAGAATTGCCTTTGACCACTTTTGGAGAGAATGGCTGGAGACAAACAAAAATGGCCCTAGAAAACTTTTGGAAGTGTTTATCATTTACAGGATTAAGTAAGGTGGATCGAAAGACAGGTGGAGAAGTTTTTGGGCTAAAATTTGTTTTTTAGAGCTCACCTTCATGTGGTAAGAGGAGAATCTCCACCCTATTTCAGGTCTAGCCAAGTGGTATGCTTTGGAATGCCAGGAATTTGCACCCGGATCCTGGCCCATCTTTCAAAGAGTGCAGAGTTTCAGGCATTGCACTCAAACTTTAAGTCTGCTAAAATCCTTGTACGTAGCCACACATCTTTTAAAGCCCTTTCCTGAAATTTGAGAGCAGGTTAAGCCCTCCATGTAAATACAGCCCAAAATAGATACTGGCATGCTGCAAGTTTTTAAATGCAGAAACATTTTAGATACCAAGGCAGATATAAAACCTAAATCTTTGTCTCTGCCTTGTGCTAGCTTTACACTGATGTAACAGCAGATTTTAATCTTACAGTCACATCCATCAGCATATTGCAGTGATATGGAAACTAGTCATAATGGAACAAATTTCCACAGCTGACCAAGTCCTTGGAGTACAGTAAATCCTGGAAGGGTTGTTCTCTCTATACTAACACTAATTTTCCCTCTCAGGTAAAGAAAGATTGCTCTGCATTTCTATAGTACCACATAAAGGTTTTGGGCACAGAGCCTAGAAGATAATTTAGATACCAGGGCAACGGATAGGAGGGAAGTGAAGAACTCCTCTGCCTTTTTTTCTTTTTTTAAAGTCTTAAATTGCTTTCTTGTAGTGCAGAAGAACCTGAAATCTCATAGTGAGTCTCCATCCTTCTCACTCTGCAAGCCAGATGAGACAGTGAAGTGAGCAACCTTTTATCACTGAGTAGAGGTTATCACAGCTGAGCCAGGAATGAGAACACTTCCACAGTGTCAACTCATAGGCAAAACTGAGAAAAATACTTGACATCTTGTTTCTGTATTGGTAAAGGCCACTTTCAGGTTGTCTGTTTTTCCCAGCTGCTGGTTTTCAGTCATCCTTATGCCACTGGTGTTTTTTCACTCATTCAGGTTCTCTGTCCGGGCCTTTTTCATTCTCTTCTTCTCATCATCCATCTTTGACTGTCCTACCAGACTCCTCTACCAGAAAGAAAGGTCTCCTCAGCAGTGTTTTGCCCATTTACCAGTGCTTTGCAGGAAGGATGTGTTTGCTCCCACCCCTTTTGCTTCATACAAGTGTTTTCGCCCTCTTTTGATTTGAGAAACCTTTTCAGGTTTGTCTTCTTTCACTCATGTCTATATGTACCTATCAACATTTGCAAAAGAAAATAATGGCACTCGGCATCGATTTTCCTCTTTGTCTCTAATATCATTTTAACATCATCCTTTACAAATACAACTGAAAAACTGAGATGATTGTGACTTGATTTCCAGTGTCTGTGAATTGCTCTGCGTCGTCTTGGGAACTACTATCATATAAACAGCGATAAAGCCAGTGATTCAGAGGCTCAGAAAAGGAACATTTCCAGAACGGACAGGGAAAGGTAAAGTACTGGACCTCCTGTTTTACAGTGTCCTATCTTTAAAGGAAGTCAAACACCCTGGTCGAGCTCTGGATGGCTCACCTGAAAATTAATAGTTGATATCCGTGTTCTCTAAGCAGCATTTGCTTGCCTTTGTGACCGCAGTTGTTCTGACTTTGAAATCTGCAGTTTACATTATTCTCTGGATGCATAATTTGAAGTTAATTATTTTTACATCTGCTTACAAAATCTAATGATTTTAAAAGGTCCTAAACCTGATCGGTTATTTGGATAATTTGAAAGGTTATGTCACTAGCTGGTTTCTTATTCATCGGTTATCTTTACAAACATATTTTTTTGCAATGTTGATTGCCTAATCTGAGCACACAGTGGCATTCACAACTGTACTCTAGGATGCAAAGCCCTTTGTCACACCATGAAGTCATCCCACTTAAGCAAAAGTTGCAGGCTAAAGTGTGTGTTCTGCTGCAGTGATAGCTGCTCCTCCTGCCTGCAACCCCACTACCCCTTCTGGAGCAGCCAGCATGAACTTTGCCCACTGTCTCATGGATTAAGAGCAAAGAAGGATTCTACTTCTCACAAGCAGCCCAAAGAAACACTGCAATATTAGCAGAAGATACTAACTGCAGTCTTAGGTTGCTGTATATTGGACTGGGTCGTTTGCCTGGCTAAAATTCCATGGTGTCCTGTTTACCAGGTCCTGCAGCAAACCTCTGAGAACAGAATGGAGGAAGGAGCCCTGTCCAGGCAGCTTCCTCCAAAGATGCAGCCTTCTCATTTTGCAAGAAATAAGCTTTTGGGAGGAAATGGTCCTCTCTTTGTATTTATTTATATTCCTGTGGAAGGAGCGTAGCGGAACAGACCAAATTAATCAGGATCTACGACTCTTGCACCCTTCTAAAAACTTTTCCTATCAGTGGAAAAGATGCATGTTTTGTGCCCATTTAAAGAGCTGCTGTGTGTGTGTGCATATGTGTGTGAGTGTGTGTGTGCATTTAGAAGGATGCTTTACTAAATGAATTGGATCTCCTAGAGAGACACCTGGGGATACTGTGTAGTTGCCTCCCACTGGTATGCCCAGTTACATCCATATTTATAAACAACTTTATCCTCGGAACAGGAGACGTTAAATCACTATCCCTGAGGCTGCTCTGGCTGTGGGAGATAAACGTAAGTATATCTATGTATTTTTATGTCTAAGGATTGTAAGCCTGCATAGAGAGTTAAAAAGGGCAAAAGTTCAAAGCAGGATATGATTGAATGGATGGATGGTAGGAAACAGGATCAGATGAAGTACAGCGCCTTGTATGGAAGGAAGTCTGCTCGTTAGTAATGCAGAGATGCTCTAGCCAAGAGCCAGGAGAGTGTCTCTGAGGAGCAACATTTGAGAAGTCTACAGGCACAGGATGCCTCTGAATAGCAGGAAGGTGACTGAGGGACCACAAAATGACTCTGGAAGCTTTGAGTTGTTTCAAAGGATTGCATTTTCCTCTGCGAATGTGCTAATGCGACTTGAGTAGGGAATAATGCAGCTTGTAAAGTAAAATTGTGGTTTTCCATCTGCTTTTGTTTTTACACAATGTCTATCTTGTATTGTCTTAAAATCTTGATGTTTAGCTGATTCTTTTTTAATATTCCATTTGGCTGGGATCTGTCCTGCGGATTCAGAGTTCCATGGAAGAACACTGGTTTCTACTGGGGGACATGGTTCATTCCCGTCACGATACAGGAATACTATATCCCTTTCTTGCTTAAAGTTAGTGTGGGTTTATTTCAGTTCCTTTGTATTTGTGTTACCTCTCTTGCACAGCTACCATGCTTATGGAAGGTATTTGCTAGACAGTTTTGGAGACGGAAAGCTGCTTTAGCAGGTGAGTTGAATGGTCAGAAGCCAAGTGCAAACACTGGGATACATTTATATTGTTTAGATGGCACATTCAGATACTCCAGAAAATACTTTTGTTTGGTTTTCTTACCTCATTTTTTGTATATTTCCTGCTGCAGTGACAGCTCGAGGTGATGAATGTTTAACACATAGAGCAAGATCTGCCTGATCCTACAGATGGTCATGCAAAGTGGTCCAGAGACAGGCATTCTGTTTGTAGAAAGCTGTTTACAGCACCTGCTTTGAAGTCCAGACGGCTGCCTCAATGCTACCTCCACCTCAGTCTTTACCAGTAAGCAACCTTCAGCATCCCAGGCCCAAAACCAGCGGGAAAATCTGGAGCAAGGAAGACTGACCTGCTTGGTGGATAAAGAGCAGGTTAGGGAGCATGTAAACAAACCGAACATATACAAGTGTAGAGGCCTTTACGGGTTGCACTCCCAAGCTCTACTATATTTTCCAGTCTGTGGCAACTGGGAAAGCTTCCTGAAAACTGGAGGAGAGTGAGTGCCACTCCTTTGCTCATGAAAGGCAAGAGTGAGGATGTGGGGAACTACAGGCTGGTCAGTCTCGTCTTGATTTCTGACAGTGTAGTGGAGCAACTAATCTTGGGATCCATTTCCAGGCATGTGAAGGACAAGAAAGTGATCAGGAGTAGGCACCACAGAATGATGAAGGAAAAGTCATGCTTTACCAGCCCTGACAGTCTGCTACAAAGCCCGAGGGAGACAAGTCACCCGCGGTGCATCCCAGGGACTGATGCTGGGGTCAGTACTGTTTAACATCTTCATTAATTATGTGGCCGAGAGTACAGAGTGCAGCCTCAGTTAGTTTGCTGATGATGTAAAACTGGGAGAAGTTATTGGTACAGTGGGTGGCTGTGCTGCCATTCAGAGTTAGCTCAATAGGCTGGAGCACAGAGGAGCCCAGAGGAAACTCATGGCATTTCAGAAAGGCAAGTACAAAATCCTGCTGGGGAGGAATAATCCCATTCAACAGTTCAGGCTGGAGGCTGACTGTCCGAAAAGCAGCTTTGCAGAGAAGGACCTGGGGGTCCATGAGCCAGCAGTGTGCCCTTCTGATGAAAAAGGCCAGTGGTATCCTAGGGTACATTAGGAAAGGCATTTCCACCAGTTTGAGAGGGGTGATTCTTTCCCTCTACTCAGCCCCACAATCTGGAGTCCTGGGTCCCCTTCAGATGGATCCCTAGTCTGAAGTTCTGGGATCTTATGCTGTTCTTTTATTAGTGGAGCAATGGTTGTATAGGCTCCAGCTTGGCCACAAGATGTGTTTTATGGCAAGAAAAGTTCGGTCCTCTTGCCTGTTCATACAGGACCTCTTGTCTGAGCCCAGCCTTAGAAGGCATCTGCCCACACCTTAGTACTACAATAGCTTTTGTTGGCGCAAGATTTCTGATTTTCATAAGAAGGAGCCTTATGAATGAGCCTGATGAAGTGCTGATTAGATGATGAAGATTAGTAGATGAAGTAGCATTTGTGCAAGAAAACCTCTGCTGTAATCTGGAGCGATTTGTGAAACATTTGTTCCCCTCCTTGATACGATCCCTGCGTTGTGGTCCTTCTCTGGAGAGCATGAGGAAAACCTAAAGTCTAATTTGCTGTAAGGCAAATAAGTGAAATCCATTTTTCTTAAACAGAGAGATGCTTGCAGGACATAAGAACTAAAGTACATAAAAAATGAAGAATAAACTTAAGGGCATTGCAGACCTATTTTGTACAGACAGTAGCTGTGCCCTGGTTCATTTCTCCATTTTTAAGACGATACAGAGAAGCTTGTTCTTTTAAAAACAGTCATTTATTTTTAACCATGGAGAAATGGGTGCAATAGCAACATGCCTGCAGGATGAAACCCCACATTATTTTACTCTTTAACTTAAACGCGTAAAACAGTACAGGCCAAATACTGCTTTATTATCCCTTTGTGACCTCCTTGAGTTCACAGGGGCTGTAAGGGGTAAAGAGTAGTTGTCTGACTTCATGTAACTGGCTGAAATAGAATGTGTAAACTTAATACTTACTGTAGGGCAATGACCATTTATTTTGGATTCATGTTACTGACTGTAGTTCTATTCAGACCAGAAAATTACCTGTAGTGCCAGTGCTGTGGTATGAGAAAAAAATAATTAAGCTATTAAGAGAGAGAATCCTGAGATGATTTAAGAAATCAAAACCACGCAGGGCAAAGTAGACGGCTGACCCAAACTGAGACAAGTGTGAGAGAGTTTACAGGGCAAACTCATCTCTGAAACAATACTTTTTCCTTTAGTAGAACTACGGCAGGTATAAATTTGACCTACAGGGGTCACCATGTTATAAAAGAGGGATCTTCCACGTCCCAAAATAAATTGTTCTTCATTTTGGAACTGTTGCTTACACAGAGCAGGAGCTGGCCATGTGTTGTGATGACTGTCTCATCTGGAATGCCTGCTACAAACTGTGCAAGCTAAGTTATTGGAAGTAAGGAGAATGGGTTTTTTTAAAACTGATTTCCCTAAAAGCAAACCCTATGGAAACACTCTGAGTGTATCGTCTCGAAGGACATTGTTTCCTGATAACTTTTAAATCTATTGACTACTTTCAAACAAATTTGACAAATAAATGAATGTGAAGAAGTGAGCTTATTTCTACACATTTTGTGAAGATTGAAAGAGGCTCTTCTTAATGCCCTTATCAGTCAAAAGACCAGTAATCTGAACTTTTATTAGGGTAACGGACAATCTGGCCAAGAAGGAGATTTCATTTATTATTATTTTCACTTCTCATCTCTTCTCCTTTTTCACAAGGGAGGTCCCTACTAAAGCATTAAATTACTCTTAACTGTCTGTGGGCACATGTTCTGCTCTCAATTAAAAGTCACAGATAACCTTGTGTTCATAACAACTGGGCATAGACTTCATCTTTGGTACATTTTGTCACCGTGAGCAATCATTGTCCGAGCGAGTACAAGGCTGAGATGCGTGAGAATGGAAAACTTTATCTGTTGTCCAGTTGTATGCATAGCTTCCAGTCTGTAGAATGTGTCATTAAACATCGTAAAAACTCAATGTATTTACAGGCTAAGCAGGAAGGAAGAGAAATTGAGGTATTGGGCGAGGCAGAAAGCTAGTGATGAGAACCAGAGCGCAAATCCTGATCCCTAATTGGAACTCTGTCTTTTATCCCTACAAAACACGTTTTCTTAGCTCTAATGAATTGCTCTTGAGAAACGGCTGATGTCAGAAGTATATCTGTAAAGAGACTATCTTTCCTTTCTTTTTCACCCCCCCTGCTGTTGAAATAATTTCCTGTCTTAGCTGGTTAACCTTTCCTACTCATTTCTATTTTCATGTAATTTCTTATTATAGTTGCAAGTTAATCACAAATCTATTGAGAGACTTCTCTTTAATCTAGCAGCCTTCGTTTACTTTCTGTGTCATTTAAAACTGTTGTGCTACGGTTAAGAGTGTCCAATTACATTCACTGCAGGAGAAAAAAACAAGTGATCAGCAGCCTATGATTTCAGCTGAAGATATCATCAAATGGGAAAACAAATTAGGTGACTAAAAATAAAATTAAGGATTCACATGCCAGATTCGCTTGTACTCGGTGACACAGAACGACTGGTCAGATTCAGATAACTGTTAACCTTTTCTGCCTAAATAAGAAAAAAAAAAAGGGGGTGATAAGTTCCAAACCAGAGGACAGGCACCCTTGTAGAATCTGTATGGATGATATATTTTAGAGCATCTGCCACTCCAATTTCTTAAATCTCATTGTGCACTTGCTGTTGCCTAACAAAACGCCAGAGATTTCTCTGACTCAGTAAATAGATTCATATACTAATACAAAAATTATTAATGCCCCATACATACTCTTCTGTATGACCTAGGGGAGAAACTGGTGAAAATAGGGATATAACACACACTGACTAGTAGGTTATGCCCACATTTGCTTTCTTTCTTTCTTCCTCCTTCCATCCCTCCTTTTCTTTCTTCCTCCCACTCTCCCTTCCTTGTTCCCTTCCTCCCTCCCTTTCTCCCTTCCCTCCCTTTCTCTTGCACTCCCTCACTTACAGGGATCTACAAAATACTGCTTTGAAATAAATCTGATTTCTCTCATCCGGCAGTGAAAGGGTCCATATGTTGATCAGTGCTCTGGAAGCTCCGCAGTCAGGAAAAACTTATGACCTGGACAGTCATGGTTTCAAATGCAGACTTGGACACACAATGTTTACTGATGCTTTCCTACATTTCTAAAACACACAGAAAGTCATAAACACCGCTTCCAACACACACATTTTTGCTGCACGCTGGCACTGCCTCACATAAAACATCTGTCTCAGAACCTTCCAATAACCACACCACAAATGATCTTTAGCAGCAACGTTCCTCTTTCCCGAGGAGGTCAATAGATTATTAAAGCACTAGGCAACTAAAACAAGCAATTCTGCAGGTAGAGAGAAAACAAAAGTCTCTGTCTAGCTTTCCAGATAATTAAATTTCTCCTAGTAAAATCAGAGTAGATAGCCCATTCAAAAACCCTTGATAGAATGGATTTTACAGAAGATCAGCTATTTATAGCTGAACTTCAGAAATCATTAATCTGTTAAACTCTTCAAAAAGGCCAGCAACCACATACTTCTTAGGATAACTCCATGTCCTCCAACAGGTAAAACCAGGCAGAAATCTGAATCATGTTGTCAAATATCAGTCCTTATAACTTGCACTTCAAATGTAAATATAATAATTTTCCAGGCATCAAATTGATTAAAATTGCAAACTACAATTCAGGGCTTGAAATTCAGCACGTAAAACAGCCTAAACTCAGTTTCATTGCCCAAGTTACCATGGCATCTTCTAAAATCATAAAAAGCAAACAAGCCCAGCAATATAATTGAGCCTTTAAAGTGGAAATCTGTCCTCAATTCAAAAGTAATAAAAGGTCAGTCTGTTTCAGGTCTGTGTGGCTTAAAATTCTGCTGGGCAAACGGAAGATAGGTTGATGGTCTGTGCATGTATGTGCTTGTGTTTCTTTCTTTAACATGGCCATACCCCAGTTCTCAGCTTTCAGCACATAAATCAGTGTTTGCCAGCACTTACGTGAAGGTGTAAATAAAGGGGGCTTGATGACTCACTGCACAATGGCAACGACCGTAGTATTTCACGGGCAGGACCGCAGCTGCTCCCCACCTACCCTTGAATTGGCTCAATATATCCTGTCCGGATGGATGTTATTGACTCGCCTCATTTGTCTGTACTAACAGGCTCTCTTTGGAGAAGGAAATGGGGGAACCAAGACCGGCCATTCTGAAATTGCCCTTTCAAGATTCAAAAGTAAGTGCTCCAAATGCTCAGTCATTGCAAGTCCCTCTAAGTTATCCATCACGCAATGTATGCACCTCCTGGTTTTGGCAGCTTGCCAGTGACCTGCACAGGAGCAGGGGGTAGCATGGGAAAGCCCTCTTCCATAAACTTGTCGAGGTGCTGGGGGCTGCAGAAAGGTGAATGGGACTGGGCAAATGGAGGAGAGGCTCCGGAAGTGTTTCCCTGTTGTGATAGCTGGCTTTAGGGGACGGTGGCAGCCCTTATACATACATATATATAAATATTTGTACTCACACATATGCATAGAGCTGCCTACTGAAGCATTATTAGTGGCAAACAAGTAGGAGCTAAATCCAGACGCACAAGAACCCTGATTATTTCCACATCATCTGATTTCATGAAGCAAAGATTTGCTCATTAGCGGAGAGTGAAATAGGAGGAAGGTAAAATTACAGCCTTTTCAAGATAATGTATAGGATGTTGCTGCGTAGAACTGTTTCTTACCTCTTTCTGCACAGAAGAAAGCATGGCTCTATATCAGAAAACTATGCTTGGTTATCCTAAATTGCTGGAGCATTGTATTCTGGGCATTCTGCTTCTCTTCTGTAGTAGGAGTTAAATCAGACTAATTTATGCCCAGTTGTACTAATATATCCTGATAGGGAAGCATTTGTTTCTGGCCCCAGATTACTGTTTTCATGACCTGGATACTTGCTCCTTTGCTGTGTGTGCTTACACATACAATTAAGGTCTTTTTAACATTTGTGCATTTTTCAATACCTGGTTATTCTTAACATTAAGATTGGCTCTTCATTGATCCCTGCAAGCTGGAACCAAAGAATTCATGATAAGACTCCTGTGACTCCTGCCTAGCCTAATAAATATGGGCTATGAGGCAATGCAATCTGCTGAAACACTGGAGCACATTTTAAACAGTCGTCATGGTGTAAATATTCCTAAATAGAAGTCCATGGTAATCTAATACAATACTGTGATCTGCAATATGGTAATTACAACTGTGACTTGACTCATTAATTTTGGTAACAGTTGTTAAGCAGCTCATTAGGTGGGTATCGAACAGCAGACGTCAATCTGGGGAGCCTCTCAAAACCTTCCAATATTTTTCTTTTCACAGCAAGCAGCATAGCAAAGGAAGGAGGAGGCTGGACTTTGGGATTTCTGAGCTCTTAAATTCTGGGTGCTTTGTGATCTTGACAAATACTGTGCTTGCTTTGTGAGCCAGAATTAGGCAAAGATATGACTGTGTAACACATTTCAACTGCTTGGCATGAAAAATTCCCCTTGGTTGCTCGAATCGCTTTTATTTCAGCAGACTCTCCAGTTTCTACTGACAAACAGTGGGGTAACAGGGTACATCCCTTTGTAGGACGGCACAGAACTGGTCTGCACTTTCCCTTGCTCATTTCACGTCACACTTGATATTCTGAAAGGACGGGTTTTGGTGCTTACTTGTATTAATTCAGCTAAAGTACATCCGTTGGAAATAAACAGGCATTAGTTCTTCGTATATCTGTATGCTGGTTATGGTGAACAAGATCACAAAATTCACAAACATGAAAATTAAGCTGTCAATGGCAAGCACATGAGGTATAACATCTTGAACACATGCTTTAATCTCCCTGCTTCTGCAAATTTCATCAATTTGCTGTTGGGCGCCTAAAGAAATGCTGTGACAATGTCCAAGACTGACCAAAAATGGACAGTGCTGGCCAGATAACCGCCCTGCACAGAGGTAATTAGATTTGACTTCAAGTATTTAGCTTTTCCTTGAGCAGATTACTCAAGAGAATTTGAATAGACTGTTCTGAAGCTGACTGACTACAAATAGCAATGCCAGTACACAGATGCAAGTCAACATTCAGCTACATTGTCCATGCATTTGCACATAGTTTAATATTTGAACTTAATGAAGCCTGAAATTTGTCAAACTTGTCTGCTCCTCCCTTCTACAAAACCTGTCCAGCCAGGCATAAAAGTGCCAAGGTCACTGTCAGACTCTACAGTATGGAGGGAAATCTGAAGTTATTCAAAAGTTGTTAGTAAAATCTCCCAGTCCAACCCTGCAACGCTTTGGCAGGAATAGAGGCAGAAGCACAGCATCTCAATAGTGTCTCCTGGCCAGTTTATCACAGGTAGTTTTCTGTAGGTGCATTTCCCCTCCTGTCTGCAGCCATGAGTGGTGTCAGCCTCTAGAAAACAAGACCCATCATGGTACAGTTTTGTTTCAAAGCAAAGGTGTATTGTAGCTGGGAGATGGTTTCTCAGTTGTAAAAGCTTAATCTGCTTTCTTATTAGTAGTCTTCTTTCCTGTTGTAAAAGCTTATTCATTTTTTTCTCCACATTATCAGCCCAAGACATATCCTGCCTCTGACGTATAAACACTTCCTTGCTAAGTAAATGATAATTTTCTGATATGTAGACCGATTAAACCAATGGTGCAATATAACTGCCTTTCAGACATTTAAGTACTTTTATCTCCTGAGTGACTGAGTAGATTGGATGGTGCTTTTCCTCCACTTCTTTCCTTTCCCATCCTTTAATCATCCTTATTTCATTCTTGATAAGCAAGGATGCTGAATAGCACCACAGAGGCCATACTACTAGGAGAAGCACTACTAGTGCCAGCATTTGAGTGACAAACACTGCTATGGTTATGCCAGACTTAAGTTTAGCTTAGAGATGAGAGATGTAAACTCCTTACTGTGAATCTGTCCAAGACGTGGTCTGCTGAATCTTTGCAAGCTGGGCTTAAAAAGCTCCAGCGCCTCACGGAATTAGCTGGAGAGTACAGCCACACAGGGTAGTTTTGTTGGTTTGGTGTTTTGGGTTTTTTTTTTTCCTGAAATACTTTCTATTATTCAGCCACACATGGAAAAGGACTTTTAAAAGCTTTCTTTCCCTCCTGTCCCCCTCCCTCCCCCCCCCACCCTGAATACAGTCTGGCTGCTGTTGAATGCAAGCCTTCTCCCTTGGGTCACCTTCAGGCAGGACCATCATTTTTTGTCTCTATCTTGCTAAGTGTCTGTCTATTTTCAAGCCTTACTGGCAAAATTCTCCTCCTCCACTCTTTAAATTTAATTCTGAAAAATAAATTTTAGTAGGATACTGGTTATATGAAATATACTACAGGTCAGTTCCACCTCCCCTAATGTGAGCTATCAAAAAACTGATTGTCTATTCCGAGTTAGCTGTCCGGGTTCCTTCTGTAGTCAGTGGAGAGACAAATGATTTAGCTGATCCTAAATAAGTATTAGAGGACAAACCTCAAGTTGTATATGGACTGGATAATACTTTGACGAATTCTATTCCCTCTGACTTAATTGTATAACCAAGGTCCCAGTACACCTCAAAGTCAGTTTGGATCTAAATTCTGACAGCCCATCTGCTTTCTCAGCTCACAAGCAATCTTGCATTGTGTGAAGGAAGTTTTATTCGATGCCAAATTCAGCCAGCCTTTCTTATGTGGAATAAGCAATTTATTCTTCCCCTATTTGCTATTTTTCATTCATCCCTGAAAAGAGAAACTGCTGGATTTTGTAAGTGCTCCAACAAACAGTTTTCTAAAGTCCTGTAGGAGTGACACCACAGTTCAAGTGATAGCAAAAAGGCGAGCACTTGATTGATCCTCGAAAGTGTTACTAACACTCACTTCCCTGTGTACCTCTTTCCGCATCACTCACTGTCACATATTTTTAGAGCAGAGCACTTCTGCTCCTCCAGCTCTGTTGTGTGCCTTCTCTTTGCTGCATGAGCTGTTTGCCAGAGGTGGGAATTGAAAGGAAAAAACCCTTTGCTAGATCTTCACTTCTTATGATTGCCCGCTCCCTGAAAAAAAAAAGCTGCACTAAATAAAGATTCTGTTAAGCTGGTAGACAAACATAAAACCCCGCAAATCTGCAAAGAGTTCCTCTGCTCAAAGAGTCAAACTATTTCGAGCCACAACGAACACAAAACTGTTGGCTCTTGTTTGAAGTTGGACCAGTCTGTCATGGTCTAGCACTGGTGGCACCTTTGGTCCATGACTGGAGGCTGCTGGGTTGGAGGGGCTCAGCCCTGGTGGAAGCTGCTAAATGTCTCATAGCATCAGAAAGACAGAGACAGGGAAGAGGGAGAATGATTAGAAGTGTTTGTTTTGCCTCAAATCTCTCATTTAATGTTTGTATTCCTCTCCAACGAGGCAGATAACTGCCCAGTGAGTGAAGGAAACTGCCTAAGCTTTTTTTACCTCTTTTACTAAACTCAGTCCCCCAAAGTATCTTCTGTAGCACTTTTTATTTTGGAATTTCATTTTCTTCCGTTCTTTTTCTCCTATGAAATCCTCCATAAGATACAGCTCTTTTTCTCGTCTTCAGATTTGGTTGCACCCCAGAGGCAAATTTTCTGAAAAATGTTTCTATCCGTAGGTAAGTTATTTGAGGAGTTATAAGGAGAGAAAAAAATTAGGAATAAATTCTGCTTTGAGGAAGCAGATTTTGTCAGCTATTCCTTATTTTAAATAGTTCCAAAATGTAGAAATTCTAATAAGCTGCTTCTTCATATCAAGAAAAATTGCCATACACTGTAAAGCAGTTGAATTAGTTCATAAACTGTGTGTGGTTACTCAGTTATGACCCACTAGATACAATCAATAATTCTGCCCTATCATTGTACCATAACAATATTGCCTAGGCATAAAGGGCTAACAAAATCCACATCTATTATGAGCTACTGTCTCAGTTTTTCTATCACAATTCCTCACAATCTACTTTTTTATGTGTGTCAAGCCTCATCTGTGGGGGAAGAATAATTTAAAAGATCAGTAATGGGATGTGGAACATTTCACCTCCAGGTCACTTGTTTGAATCTAACCCTGAACCAGTAGTGATTGAAAATCATTGCCATCTGATTGCTTTCTTTTGCTGGCCTAATGGATATGAACCGTTGGTCCTAGTCTCCAGCATAAAGGATGTGTGTCCACATCTGAAATCTTCCTTTGGAATGCAGTTAGCCTCTTTACACTCCCAGCAGAGAGCGGACCTGGCTGGAATGGATTGCCTTACCCCCATGACCTGCAGTAGCCTTTTCATGTTAGTGATATATTCTGGTAGAGTTATGGAGAAACTTTTCTTGCCTACCGGGTACTCTGCTGAGAGATAGCAGACCAAGCCTCCAAGTCAGATCATGTCCCACGTTTTTCAAGTGCTTAACTTTCCAAAAGAGTTAAAATATTTTAGGAGTGACTCTCCAACCTCTGCTACCAATCAAGAAAATATTTTAGCAAAGATTTAAGGGTCCTGAAAAACATTAGAAAATGTGTAAGGGCCGTGAAGGGGAGTAGGAGGAAAAAAAAGGCAGAGGTGATGATTATGCAGGAAAAAAAAAACCCAAACAAACAGAAACCATGACATCATAAGCCTAAAATTGGTAGCTTGACTGATATACCACAAATTGTCCAGCAAAATTGTCCCTTTTAGGTTGGGTTTGCAGCGATGAATCTCAGCTTCTCTAACTGATGCAGTTTACCTACGACCCTTCCCTTGGCTTCCCTTCTTTTCTTTCGGATTGATCTGCATGGTTGCTGGTTAGACATTGTCCGTAACTCACTGTCTGTAACCTGCAGAAGAGGTCTGTATTTACACCAGAGGGAGGAACTGTTATTTTTAGAAGGCTATATAGCTGTTTGGGATCTGTGGGGGTTTTCTGGGAATAAACCATCTCCTATACTGTTACCTGAGCTGGCTCAAGGGGCAGATGGGCATTACAGTGCAAAAAGCCCCGGCTGTGATGCTGATGCT